>CM041790.1:71447420-72047420 GCA_023375725.1 Nephotettix cincticeps | reverse complement strand
ACACCTCAGGCTTCAACTCTGATTTCGCTCCTTGAATGCTGAATCATCAATTACTTTGAAGGGATTTTATAAATCTGTTCTTACTTTCATATTTTAAATACAACGATTATAGACAATCTTGAAAGGTAAAATTTACATACGAATCCTCTCTCGACGTACTAATCTTACTGATTTCTCTTTAAATATTTGGAATGACACTCTTTCTTTCAATGTAACGTAGCGAACATTTTGCTTTACTATTTATACATGTATATCGCTGTTTTTCGTCTGAAATAGAATAATTTAAGTGTATCTTCGACATGATTCATCAAACCCATCATGCACTCATATTCAGGTTAAAATACTCTACGCTGATTGATTGGGTTCCTGTTTTAAGAACTGATATTTGAAGGCAGCTGTAGTAGTGATGTTCACAGAAGAAAAGGAGCGGGAGGAAAAAATACGGATGTTGCTAAGCCTCATGATCTAAACGTGGAAAACATTTCCGTTAAAGCATCGAGTCAAATTTAGACTTGAAAGATCAATATGCAAAATTATTTATTTTGTATTTTTTAAATTCTAAAATGTTGGTTAGACCTAGTCACATACACGTAAACCAACGTTATTTTTTTATTTATTTTAAATTACTTAACTTTGTGTTGCTGAGGAAAATAGTTTTTTAAGCATTCAGTATTTTTTATTTATCGTTCCTGTGGTTAAATATATATACTTTGTTATAAAGTAAATGCAATAGTTAGTAATTAGTCAATTGCTCACATTTTAAAATCTATGCGTTTTCACTTAAGAAGTATTAAGACATTTTTGTTCCTGTTCGTCAAAATTTATATTTTATGATTTATTATTAAAAGCATACTGGTTGATGAAAATAATTTTTATTTTGTTTCAGAATTAAGAAGCTGATCCTGTCTTCAGGTAAGAACTATACAACTTCAATCTCTAAGTCATTGTTCTCTGAACGTGGAACAGAATGGTTTATCCCCAGTGACAAGTTTAGTCTAAAATCATGTATTGCCAACAACAAATTACATTTCCCCTTTCAGTCCGGTTACCAAATAGAGTGGTTTGTTTACTCGAAACAAATCTATTTTCAATTACCTCTTACGAGTACAGTAATTATTTTCTTGTTCCGCCGCCACCGGCTTGTACTGCCATCACCTGCTAAACTCTTTCACGACAAATCAATCGAGCTTTCTCCCACGAAGAAAGTATTAGTCCCACGTCCGTGAGGCAGGCGTTCGATAGTGCTGCATGAATGGCTCTACACGATTTACATTCACTGTTCAAGGGTCTTCTTCAACGTGGAGAGGATCCGATATGAACGAAGACACACAGAGAATAGTCTCAGGGTCAAGACTTACTAGCAAATTTTGTTCCGAAATATTCCCATTGTAAAATTCCTCAAAATGAGATTCAGAGACTTTAACGTTGGTCTCAAGTTTCATCCTTGTCAATTTTAGTTTCTACCGATAATACAGTTATACATCTTTCAGGTATGCTTATCAAGCTAAAGGTTTTACGAAATTACATTTTTTCTTCTGTAATTAATTAATTGATATCCAATCACACAAATCAACATATAGACGATGTAAACGTATTTACTGAATTGTCACTAAAAATTAAGTTATCAGACATTTTGCTTCTTCAGTAGTGCAAAAATCTAATAGCTCACTTTCCCATAACTATTTTTTTTGTCTAAGTTTAAAAACTACAGTAAACAACTTACATGACAACGCCGATTACACTTAAAATACATGATATTTGTGCAATTGAGAATACCCAGTCACTTCATTGCAATCCACCACTCGAATTTCATAGTCCTTTCCAGTAGCGTTTTTAACATGGACAATAATTATCGAAAAGTGAGATGGAAATATAATAACTACTATAGTAGATGATTCCATTACTGACAATGGAACATCCAACAAGTATTGTGGGAATAAAAAATAAGTTTTGAATAACTCAAGGCTGATAACTGTACGTTGATCTCACAGTATTTTACTCTAAGCCTCAAGGCCACTTTACCTAAAATAACTGTGTTTTAGGTATTAAGAAAAAAATGTATATCCAACAAACTCAGGTACTCATTACCGATCTCCGCTTACGCCATCACAAAAATGGGGGTTTCTCTAATAGTAATTCAACCATTAACTGTCCCGTTACAGCTGATGTGTCCAACAACGCAATCTAGTTTTTGCAGCCCAAACTACACGATGGTTTTGTGGACATTAGTGACGTAATCCAACAGTCCATCTGAGCCGAATTTCCGGCACCATTACCATCTCATAACCATGACCACTAGGAAGTAGGTTCATTTCGCTCCGTTTGC
Source organism: Nephotettix cincticeps (assembly GCA_023375725.1). Classification (NCBI taxonomy): domain Eukaryota; kingdom Metazoa; phylum Arthropoda; class Insecta; order Hemiptera; family Cicadellidae; genus Nephotettix; species Nephotettix cincticeps. The sequence continues at coordinate 72,045,094 of CM041790.1, read as the reverse complement.
GAGCTCCATAGCCGGTAGCACAGCGAATCCCAGGAGGATCAAATCCATTCTCTACGATCTCTCGTCTGTGGGTCGCGTTGGTTAGTTAGCTCGCACTCCTTACTCCTTACTTCCTCCATCTTCCACCTCATCTCATTAAACGTGGTAGAATAATGGAACAGTCGTGGCTGCAGGGCTGGCGGCCTGACCTGTCATTTAGAGGCTCGCAGCGCCGCCGACAACGCGCTGATTATAATGATCAGCTGATTGAACAAAGACGCTACATTGTTGATCAGCTGATAAACTCTCACTTTGATTGGGTCGGGTCTCAGATGTTTGCCACTGACTGCTTTTCACCGATTATTAATATAGTTTTCTCTTTTTGGCTATTAAAACAGCAGTGTATGCTCTACGTATTGAAAGGACACGCACAGTTGGAACAGTATTGTCACCAGCTGTGGAGAAATGAAAGTCACTGGCGATTGTTTTGGTAATGTGGAAATGATCAGCTGACTAGAGTAGGGAGCGTCCTGACTGGATGATGTGGCTTTCACACGACCAAACGCAACATTGCTGATAGGAAGTTTGTTTTGTTGCGGTGAAATATCAGAGTCGTGCCAAAACCTATACTGTTATTGACATATTGTTTTATTTACACACAGCTTTGATGATGGCCTGCCAAACCTCTGCTAGACTGTTCTTCGTGAATAATCAGAAAACAAACTCTGGTTCGCTCCGGGATCCCAAAAATATTTTCCTTCCACATTAAAAATCCCTTCCTAACAAAATGCAGTTGGTCATCTCACAGTTGTATGCGCTTGGATGTTATGCGTTTGTTTTGTTGTTCTTTTATTGTGTGTGGCTATTCGCCACCTTTGTACCCCTCACCCATCCCTGACCTTGAAAAAATAAAATCCCTGAAATTCTATAAAGTTTTAGTGCAAAATATCGTGCTCTAAGCAGCAACCTATGAAAACGGGTCTCTGTATTTTAACCACGTGATCAACCAAAGGAGTGGTAAAAGTTCTCACCGATACATTTCCCAGTTTCAGTCCAATCCAGGTTTGGAGCACATCCCGCATTCTGAAGACCATTAACGGACATTAACGGGCTCACGGAACCATCAATAGCAAAAAGGAGTCACAGACTACTACAGAAATAACCTACAAATTATCAAGCAATAAAAGTAGTCGACAACTTTCTTGGCGGGCAAGTTTCCTGAAGAGCAGCGGCGACTTTCTATTTCTGCAGCGGCAAGGGTCAGCTGGGATCCGTGTCACCGGGTCGACGGGTCATTCTTGGACATGCTCGGGTATTGTCGTAAATACTCGGGTATTGTCGAGTATTGTCAGCTATTGGTCGTTGCTCTCTGACGAAGTCGTAACTCCCGAGTTTGCGTGCACTTTTACTAATTGTCCTCTCTTCTTAATTTACCATTCGGTAAATTTTTAAAACGTTTAATCAACATTATCCACCTTATAATGCCCACTTAGTGGTTCGGTTGAATTAAAAAAAAATGAAAAATATGAATTTCTATTATTTTTATCCTAAAGACATAGAAGAAAACTTTAAACATTGTATGAATTAGAGTTAATTATTTGCAGTACTATATGTATTTGGCAATCATTTATAACATATGTTTAAATTATATTATTGGAGATTAAACAACAAAAATGAGTGTAATTAAACAGAAAAGAACAGAATATAGTTCATAAGCGTAGGGTGAGATGAGCAAGATGAGCATTTCTAATAAAAACAAGTTAAAAATACGTATGGCGTAGAAAATACACCGTACCTACCAAATTCACCCAAACAGATACGAAAAACTTTAAATGAAATATTACATAAAAGAACTTTTTAATCTTACAGAATGCTTATAAACTAGTTTTATGGAACTCAATTCTACTGACAACTTTTACGAACATAAGTTATTTAATTAGCAATGAATGTTCATTGTTTATATACCAGCGTATCTTAATAATCCAATAAAATTGATTGGATCTTAATAATTATGACCTATTTATGGAAAATATTTATCTAAACTATAGAATATATTTGATGTAATGGGTAAAACACACCTTATTCTAATAATTACGACTCTAATGCGTAAAAATCACGCTAAAATAGAAACAAATCCGTTTCTACACTACGGCGTTTCACGATACCAAAAATCGTCTCATGACTTCAGGTAGACTTTTTTGACTTATTTGGATTGGACAGTAAGGAACTGTCTGTTAAAGAAATTCAGCGATAGATTAAGGAAGAGTAAGGTGATACTGTTAATAGTGACAAAAAAGTGCGTGCTAAAATTCAAACGTGGCCGTGACGGTGTCTATGGTGACGCTCGTTCCGATAGCCCATCTTAAAAAACAGGTGATTTGGTGGCTTCAGTTGAAGCGAGGATTTCTAAGAGCAAACCTTTTTTAATACCAGGTCTCTAAAACAAATTTTCTGATGTATTGAGATCATTGCTTTACAAAATTAATTGGTTTTGAACCAATTGGTGTGTTCAACCGTTGTGTTCAACGGACAAATCTGCGCGTACGTTAGGTCCGAAAACTCCCATAAAACGGACTCATAGAAATCTAAAGATTTAGGTGTGCGAGGGGAGAGTTGATAATATGAAACATTTTGAAAGCACATGACAGGTTGTACTCTACAGCTACCGTACAGGTAGCTGCATACATACACGTATTTTAAAAATTACAATCTAAATCAGTAAAATGGGACGTTTTGAGGACGGACTAGATCTACTTCCGAGACCCAATAAGATTCACTGTCCAATTACACATCCCATTTATTAGAATTTCGCGAATGTCCTACTTACATCACAACACCATATTCGCGGTTCATCACCATGCGACAGTTCCCATTCTGCGAGAGACGTACGTCAGATGGCGACACGTACTGCGCATGCGTATTAATTAGCGCACGCGCAGTGTGTCACGCCGGCGCAGAACTGTGTCACACGTCGGCTCCGAGCTGTGGAACACGCCGGAGGATGCACGTCTTCCCGCCAAATGTGACGACACGGAGGGAACAGCGTGTCATATCGCAAGAGTGTTTTTTACAATAATTACGTTGAAGTTCGTTTCGCTTCGTGAAATGCTTCAACGCCCTATATCAGTCTTCCGTTTTTAACTCTTTGCTCACAGAATTCGATTAATCTTTTTATAGTGAAAATTGTCTCAAGTGGTCAAGGTTTCAATATAGTGTGAAGTTAATATTGTCGACATAGGATAACAACTATGGGGTAATTGACCTTCGTCACGCCGATTATCTTACGTATACTACTTTAAAATTAATTTACATAGAGAAACGTTCTAACTACTGTATACTAAACCTTTAGTATGATTTTGAAACACTTGTAATTAACAAAACCTTAACTTTACGAAGCCCTACTTCAACTCCTACGGATCGAAACTGTTAGGATTTGAGATTCGACGCTAACTTAAGTTCAGACGTAAGAATATTTTGTATACTGTTAGAACATCAGTATAAAGAATTTTCAGTAGTTCTGCGAGAGACGTACGTCAGATGGCGACACGTACTGCGCATGCGTATTAATTAGCGCACGCGCAGTGTGTCACGCCGGCGCAGAACTGTGTCACACGTCGGCTCCGAGCTGTGGAACACGCCGGAGGATGCACGTCTTCCCGCCAAATGTGACGACACGGAGGGAACAGCGTGTCATATCGCAAGAGTGTTTTTTACAATAATTACGTTGAAGTTCGTTTCGCTTCGTGAAATGCTTCAACGCCCTATATCAGTCTTCCGTTTTCAACTCTTTGCTCACAGAATTCGATTATTCTTTCTATAGTGAAAATTGTCTCAAGTGGTCAAGGTTTCAATATAGTGTGAAGTTAATATTGTCGACATAGGCTAACAACTATGGGATAATTGACCTTCGTCACGCCGATTATTTTACGTATACTACTTTAAAATTAATTTACATAGAGAAACGTTCTAACTACTGTATACTAAACCTTTAGTATGATTTTGAAACACTTGTAATTAACAAAACCTTAACTTTACGGAGCCATCCTTCAACTCCTACGGAACGAAACTGTTAAGGATTTGAGGTTCAACGCTAACTTAAGTTCAGACGTAAGAATATTATGTGTAGTGTTAAAATTTCAATATAAAGAATTTTTCAGTGGTTTTAGGCTTTAATAAAACTGTGTATAAAAAGGAAAGAAAGGATTGGAGTTGTACTTCACCGTAAGTTTAAGCGCTTTAAGCTATGTAAATTTTGGTTATCTTTGTGGTATCGAATTAGGATTAACTTTAACAAATCCAGAACAAAATGTATTTAACTTGAGGATATTAAAACCCCCCAAAGTATACTTAACAACATTTGTTCAAGAAATTACATGGAAAAATACTTTATTGTTTAAAAGTACCATCAGGACTGTATACAAATTGCCATTAAAGTAGAGAAACTCCGGGACGGTAGAAATACCGTTATAAAGTCCATGTCTGAGGATATAATCATATGTGTCACGTATTCTTTATTTTATAATAATCAAGTCCTCATTCTCAAATATCTAACATTACTTTGTCATTTATCTTCTCCATCTTCGTATTTTCAAATACCGGTTTCCCAACCTCAGCGGAGTCGGCGGCTTTTCATCCTCACCTCTGTCTGTTACCGCTTCCTCTATAATCATGGATCCGTTCCCAAGCAGTGATTTATGGACGAGGTATTTTGAAACCGTAGTCGTAGAACACTGATGCGGTTTTGTTACATGATCAGTAATGTTGAATTTGTGTTCCTGATGCTTAATACGGTTCGTAGAGATTTATTAAATACTTTGTTGCACTTTTACTTCACACAATAATCGAAACTTTACAGAACGTTTTGAACATTGAACAAGTTTTGAACTTTTTAAAATAATAATCATCGGTGCGTTTCAAAGCTATACCCAAATGTTTTATAAGCGAATAATAGCCTTCATAGTTATTATACGATACGAAAATTTAACGTGATTAAGCGATACTTAGATACCAAAACTGAAATAGTTGGTGTAGCAAATGCATACTTTATTGCTGCGATACCAAAACTCTCAAGAACCAGTTATTCTATTTCCTTAAATCTCCTTACCTTCTAAGTTGGCGTTGGTAATTTTAACACTCGGCTTATAGTGTGTAACCGCAAGGAGTAAACAAAACATTGTAATTGGTAATAAATAGGGTGAAACACCGGACAGACACATTTAAAAATCAGGCGTATTTTGCATACTCGCGTCAAATTTAGATATCGACACCCCAGATGTACGCCCAGATCTCCAGGTTGCTAGGTGATTATGAAACATTTGTTTAAGTTAAGTTATATTATTTCTAAATTAAATATAAGTAAAATATGTATGTATTATACTATCTTAATCAGTAAAAACTTAACATACAAAACTATTATAATCAAAATATTTCAAAATTTTATGATTTTTGGTGTAGGGTTGTACTTCTTTCCCTGGTGGATCAGTTTTACTCTCCGAAATATAGCTCTTATCTTGCACGAACATTTCGACCTTATCCGAACCCTAGCAGAGCCAATCCTATCCGCTCGGGGGTAATTCCCTTATTGGTATCTAATACAGCCATTACATCGTGAAGCTCCGTGTTGTATTACTATCCACACCGATAAATTAACATAAGGTCAACCGTTTGCCGTGGACGAGGCGGCCTTGGCGCCCCCAGCCCGTTACCGTTTACATTCTCCGGCGGACCGAGGGACGAGGAACGGAGGAACGGACCATGCGGGATGTCCAATTGGAAATGGGGAAACTGGAATGGAACTGTGAGACGTAGCAGTGTGCCACCACGGGTTGACGCAGGTCAGGGATCCTCTACTTCCTCTACTTATACATACACTTCCATCATAACACCTAGCGGAAACCTTTTTCTTTCATCTTAAATTTTTATACTTTGATTACTCTTGTGGATGAATGCATATTCAAAGAATGCAGTCATTTATCGATAATTAATAGAACGAAAACTCGCAACATGAGATTAATGTATTTCTGTGTATGTTTTCAAATGTAAACGTGGTCTTTGGAATCAGCTACTGCAGGACAGTTACTTTGGCATGCTTTATAGGGTTAATCGATGGGAGGACAGTGAAGCTCTGGGGTAAATTACATTAACATTTTTCAAAATTGTAAATTACCTTAGATTATTGTGGTTGTCACATCTAGTTTTTAAATAGGTAACACATTTTGACAGATCTACCAATATGATGTAAAATTTCCAATTTAGATATTGCGTCTTTCAAATATCTTACAAATGAAAAGGCTTGAATGAAGCTATATCATGGAGTTAAAATGGTGCGGCGAATTAGAGACAACGAAGTATCGTAGCACATAAGCTAGCCAGAGGCGACCGCTCACGATCTGACAGGAGTCACAAGCCACTAGTTTCGTGTCAGCAACCTTTGACTTGACTGGGCCAGCTCGTTACCCCTGAGCCGCCGGTAGTTCAAGGCATGACAGCTTGGTAATTTAGATTTTACGCCCTATGTCGGTACTCGTTTTATATTTTTATCGGCCAAGAAAGCAGCTATTGTCTCACACAATGCATTTCTCTATTTGGTGTACAGCAGCACTCTGATCTGATGTAATTTCTACTCCAGACGATCACTTTTACTTCTGACGGTCAAAACACACAATTTTGATGATTTTTTAAAAGAAAGAATAGAAAGAAAGAAAGATAGTTGAAAGTTTGAAAACTTCATTCTGTTTTCCCAGAAATGGCACGAGAATCAGATTGGAATACATTTACCGGTCACCACCGGGGGCAGCACGGTCCAGCTCGGCGGTTAGATGAGTCGATGGCGTGAATCTGGAACGATCCAGTGAGCAGCTGGAATCTGTTATTGATTCGCCAGGTGCAGCTGAATAGTGTCAGAAATGCATCATTTCACGGGATAACCGGCACAATGGCTAGTTTGAATACGTTTCATCTCTTCCGCGATTGGATAATCCCGTTACGTCACGGAAGTTTTGATTGGTTTGAAATTTTCGCACCTCGCACGACACGAATATTCAGCTTTCTTTCCTCTGTAAGCTGAGACATATTTACAGCTTTACGTGAGGTGGTTCATGCATTTGTGTTGCACTGTTTGGAATTTAAGAAGAATATCTTTATGACTAGGACTGTGGCGTATCCTGTAATCCAGCTACTTTGAGGCTACGAGTTGTGGATAGTGCGAGCGATGGTCGGTGGATGTAGTGTTCTCTTGTGTGGAGTAACGTCCGCACTATTGAATACTACGTTAATCCGCCAAAGACCATCCTCATAATTATACTAATTCGTAATTCAGAGGCCGTGGTTTCCCATTGTTGCCATCTGCTGTTAGGCTATTAATTAACAGTTCTGTCTAAGAAACATGTCAGGTTTAGTCAGTAACAAGACTACAGGATCGCGCCACAATCATCCTACACTCGTTTCTCATTCGTACTTGGCTTAAATACCTAATTGTGGTACGGTCACTATTCAATAATCTAACTTATTTCCCGTAGGGAAGTAAATACAATATTTTTTTAGAAGATTTGTTCTCTCAAGATCAACATAATGTATTCGTTATAACAAGAGCTTTTCTACAAACCAGTTTAGTTTCATGTTTCAATCAAAACTAGGCAGCTCCGACGAGGGTGGAGCTTCCGCTACTTGGTTGGAGTACCTTGTAGTTAGTAACCTCTCATTACAAACCTGCTAGCAGCAGCACGAACCCCCAGGTTGTGGGGTACTTGACACCAAACGGAACCAGAACTTGCGTACGCGTGCCGGGGTCTGTAACCGATCCGATATTAAAACTGTATCCTAAAATGTCGGATACGTTGTCGTTACACCAGTTACCACCCTGATGTTGTTGTTCGGGGGAGGGGGGCGGTCAACGAACCTGGTAATGAGTTTATTCCACCCGTATGAATCGGCGATCTGGAGCGATTTTATCGCAGTTTGCCGACAGTCCGTCTTCCGCGTGTAATATCTACGTGGCCCGAGATGAATGACCTAGGAATCTGCCTTTTGTTGTTTATGCGAACTGAACGAAGATTTAAAATACTTTCAAGCTAACCTTTTCGCTGTGAGAAATGATGAACAAGTTCAAATAATTCAACAGATTTTTGACTACACATATTTTGACTCCTACATAATTGTTATTACGCCCGTCGCTGCCAAGTCAACTACCATCCAATCTTGAACAGTATTACGTAGTCTTGAACCACACTGAACTGGAACAGTTCAATAATAATCTAGTAGCGCTTTATTTGAAATTCATTGTTGGTTATGGTTGGATTATGTTATTTAGATTTTCATTGCGGACATTTAAATCCACTTCTAAAGAGTTTTTGTCATAAACAAATAAAAATATCAATAAAATTAATGAAATTGAAATTGAAAAGTGAATAGCTTTTCAATTTGCAATCTGTAATCTCTACTGCCCTATCTGTGTATTCACCCAACTCTTGCATACCTTTTTTATTGTTTTACTCAGTAATTTTTTTTGTCTATTCCGGTTTTATAACTAAGTTTTCCACCTAAAACCATACTGGTCTTGTTTATGAAGTTTCGATGGCAAAATGTCTTTTGTAGTAACATAATGCAAAACTGTCAAGAGTCTTGCATTACCTGCGTCTTTTATAGTGCGCAGTTTAAAAGTATAACTATCTTCATTTAATGCGTAACAAACTTTTACTAAAAGATCAGCTCCACAAATTTCATTGTTGGCTTATTTTTCTGGAGCAATAGTATTTTAGCGACACGAAGTAAGCAATACCCTCTAAAAGACATGAACAACATTTCTCCTGCATTACCTCATCAGAATATTGGCGCGCATAGAACAAAGCTCATAAAGACCATGCAAGGCTAAAGATAGATAATCAGAAACTCCACAATAGCCTGTATAACCTACTGATAATCGTGATAAGGCGGTATTGGCTGTATCCCTCTACTGATAAGCGTGATAGGCGCTATTGAAGGCCACGTAATCTCTCTGAGGAGAGTTTTGGTAATGGCATTGCGCGGCGGTGTAGTGGACATTCTGTATCCGTAATGACACTTCACGGCGGTGTAGTGGACATTCTGTATCCGGTAATGTCATCCGCTTCACGCTTTCCAGGATTATCAGGGAAAACTCTAATCTATGGAAAAGCTGAATTCATCGATTGCCCAGTTCCAGGAAGAGTGTCCACAGTTTTCATTTAGTCCACTTTGTTTCAGATGAATTTAAATATCAAATTACAACTAAGTAGTTGGTGTATTATTGTACGTAGTTCGCTCTCTTTTCCGGGCATTACGCAAAACAAAATCAGATAGATTAGTTTAATGTAAAACAATGGTGCAATGTAATAGAAGTCGTGGTTGTTTACACGTTCAAACTGTAAGTGATTACTAACAATCATTGTTAGATTAGATTACATCATTGAAATGGCAACCATACTACTATGTAGGTATTTTAAGCCAAGAATGAATGAGGATTGAATGTAAAATGATTGTGGCGCGATCTTGTAGTCTTGTTACTGACTAAGGCTGACATATTCCTTAGACAGGACTGTTAATTAATAGCCCAACAGCCGATGGCAACTGACCTACACGTGGAATCCGAACCACGGCCTCTGAATTACGAATTGGTCTAATTATGAGGATTGTCTTTGCGGATTAACGTGGTATTCAATAGTGTGGACGTTAATCCACACAAGAGAACACCACATCCACCGACCATCTCTTACAACTATCCACAATTCTTGACCTCCAAGTAGCTGGATTACAGGACATGCCACGGTCCCAGTAGTTAAGGGACTTTAGGGTTAACATAAGGGAAGTGGCGTTTAAAGAATAAAGCTCAGTAAGGTATGTTCAAGCTTGAAAGATCGCTGTTATAAGATAAACTAGAAATCTATTTATCTGCAAAAGGTTAAAAAAGAAACCATCTTGGGTTAGTTTAAGCGTACAAACTGTCATATATTAAATAATTTATAGGATTTGTATAGGCTTACTACTTTGAAGACATTAAAACTATTTTTCTTTATTTTATAAACATTTAATTATTTTAATCGACAGATTCACTTATCCTGAAACGGGTTTAGGCAATAAATGAAATCTTGTAAAATACTGTTAAAATAACACAAACGAAATGCCTTATTAAATCTTTTACTAAGCCTTAATTAAATTATAATATTTTTCAACGTCAAAGTATTATGGTACAGTTATCAACTATCATATCTTTCTACTGAAAACCTTCTAAACGATATTAAATAGTGGGTATTGTATTAGAGAATTATATTAAATATTTCCGTAGACAAACGTGTTATGAATGGTCAACTACACAGTGTTTCATCATGTTTGTTGACCTGTACAAACGCGTTTAGCGTGGAAATCTTGATATATTTTCGATACCAGAATATTAGTTGCTCATATTTTTCTGTTAGAAAAGTCATGCTTCCAAAATAAACGTTTAGTGAGTTTTTGAAAACGTGATGCGTACCTCACTGAATTGTTTTCACGACTACCCTCAATGCTGGAACTGATCAACGACCTCACGAAGTGGAGCCTCTTTAGAAGTCTAGACCATTATTTTCCTTTAAGTGGAGAAAGCAGACAAAAATACGAGAGCTGGATTTATAAAAGTCAATACAGTTTGAGAATTAACGTAGGTATCTTGATTTTGTTTAATTTTTTGGCTTCTTTATTAAACCATTTTATATTTAGGTTAGTATTTCCTTACGCGACGATAAAGATTGTTTGGAAAGCTTTAAATTTGGTTTATTTAGAAGAATATTGTAAAAAATATATCTAGGTTACATACCTTATTTTCTACTAACAGTTCTATTGTTTTTATATACGTTTATACGTAGCCTATTTCTAAACTCCATGGTTTCATCCTCAGGTCGTTATAAACGTTTTATCTTCAATATCTTGATTTGTCAAGTATCACACATTAAAACAATAAAGATCAACATTCAAACACTCAACACTAAAACCTATATAGGCCTAACATATAAATCTTTCACGGGCAAGATAAAAACGTTTTTGAACGATCTGATGATGGGACCATCAGACTTTGAAATAGATTTCGTATCGACGTATATAAAAAGAAACAAACTGTCGTTGGAAAATAAGGTATTTAACCTAGATAATTCATAAAACAGATCAGAAAGAAACAAAACTAATGGTTCTAGTGTGTTTCGTGACGTGTGGAGATCATAAATGGTAATCTTTTAAAGTGATAATAATATTTTATTGCCATCACAACAAATATATGTCATAAGTAATTTTCAAAGAACAAACAATTGCTTAAAACTAAAATAGAAACAGATAACTGATATCGAAATAAAACCAACAAGAAGATTAAACTTTTGAGATATTTCAACCTAGGTCTTTCTCACTAAATTAAATGTATGAAATACGTGTAAAAAATGTAATAAGTAGTAGATCAACTCTGTAGATCGCGTTGGTATAACATTTTTTAAATTTTCTTATAAATGATAGGAAATTTCTATGCTTTATTATTTGTTTTGTTAGCTTTTAATTAGTTTTACCCCTTACTGAATGGTTTAAAAATATATTGAGTCTGTGTTGTTAATATTAATCAAATCGAACTAAAGTAAAACTTGTTGTAGCCTGACTAATCTACTTTAACCTAACTAATTTAACTGTTCAAATTTAAAACCTATTCTGTGTGATATTGTTATAAATTTTTGGAACCATCAGTTTAGTTATAGGCCGTTTTGTGCCATCTTCCACGTGATTGTCTACAATCATAAGTTCGTGAAAATTCTTTCGCGCGTTAAAATCAGCTGATCCGAGTACAGTAATTATCACGAACGAAACCGAAATGGTAAATTCTCGTGAAGGTATGTGGGGCAAAAGTAAAGAAAACACTTTCCTTCGCCAACTGGAGCACAAAACTCGAATGGTCTGTTGAACGCACCCCAGGGAGGAACGCTATCTATACTAATTAAGAGGAAATAATTTATTGGTAGAATGCTATTTGTTGTTAGGTTTTCGTTTACATTTAGTTCACTCGGCAGGGATTCACAGCACCGCACACATTTTTCACTGCAATTTTAACAAAGCTATAACATCAATCTTCAGTTCAGTTCTGTTACTTTGTAATTTCTTGTTGGAAAACTATCTTGACCTAGAATTCATCGGGAATTTAACCATAGAAAGGTTCACCTGTTCGCAAATGCATTTTTACAATATTATAATCCTTACAAAGGATAATGGGAATAAGTTGATAGAGTCTACAACTCAACTGTAAACTTTATACTTACAGCTATTGACACAGTCATCTAGTCAAGTCAGTTATTTTTGTAATAGGTGCGATGTTAAAGGAAATTGTGTATACCTCAGTCGTCGAAATAATAAAACAATATAAAAAATATTTTATACAAATAAAATAAACAAAAGTTGATAAATCATATATAATTATTTATTTATGTTTAAAAGAACTAACTAAGTGATGTCGAGTGGGGCATCGATGGATCTTCCCAACGAATTTGGAGGAAACCAGTTTTGGTTTAACAAACAGGATAACTCAAAATATGCATCCTGAGAAAGGATTGGAATTTTAGTAGTATTTATTTTATCATCTCATTATTTATTAGATTAGATTCGATTGTTGAATTGGCGACCATACCACAAGGTAGTTATTTTAAGCCAAGTGTAGGAGGATTGAGTGTTAAATGATTGTGGCGCGATCTTGTAGTCTTGTTACTGACTAAGGCTGACATGTTCCTTAGACAGGACTGTTATTAATAGTCCAAAGGCTGATGGTAACTAAGAGACCTACGGTTTAACGTGTAATCCGAACCTCGGCCTCAAAATTACGAATTGGTCTAATTATGAAGATGACCTTTGCGGATTAACGTAGTATTCAATAGTGCGGACATTAATCCACACAAGAAAACGCCACACCACCGACCATCGCTCACAGCTACTTGGAGGTCACAATTTGTGACCTCCAAGTAGCTGGATTACAGGACGATGCCGCCGTCCCAGTCATTTTCTTTTAATTCTAATTTAGATTAGTCGAAACTATGTAGGCATCCTATTAATAAGTTCAGAACTACATATACAATGCTACTGGCATGGGACCTTTTGCCAATTAACCCAGAAAACTCGGAATCGCTGGCCATCGATCGTCCATCCGAACTTCGCCGCATCAGGAGCAAGGACGATTATCACGTTACGTCACGATTATGTCCTGTAGCCTCGAGCTGATGTGGTTCGATGCGGTGACCAAGGCTGCCGGTCTCCAGACGTCCTTTGTAATCACCAATCTCCCGAAGACTCGGACTGTGTCGCACTCACATGCCCGTCATGGCGAGGGGTATCATCAGTTACTTCCTACACGGCAGGGACGGTGGGAGGTGCAAGGCTGTTTACAATGCCTGTCACTTGCAAGATGGCAGTGCATTATCGTTAAAGCCTTCAATTACGGCTTTGAAATTATTGAGGATGCTCTTCGACATTGCGCAAGCATAAGTGGGTTAATATATTCGTTTACTAGAATTACAGTTATTCTCTCGAGCACTTCATTTTCCTAATGATATTCTTCATATTTTCTTACAATTTGTAATGCTAATGTAAACTTCTAAAAGCTCAAATAAATCTGTTGGAAATATTTCAATCCCAAAGTTTTACGAAAACTGTGTAATGCACAATTTATAACTAACATCCTTTAATGTACTACATTTACTTTTTCCAAAGAATGTTTTGTTTTATCTAACCGGATTCCATACACGCACTAGTACATCTAGCGTCTAGTGTTGTTACCCAGGCCACCAGTTCACATGTAACAATCCTTGTGTTTGTGATGCTGAACCCGTAACAAAGGCTACGCAATTCCCAGCGGTTTCCGCAGGTTTCTCTTTGTTGACTCTCGGTATTAATTCCCACTTATGAAATCGTGTCCCCATCCAACGCGTGTTTACCAAAGCGTGTCACCTCGGTTCTCACAGTGGAAATAGACTCGGGCCTAATCCGCTCCCTTGAGGTATGCCGATCTCGCTCACGAAAGACGAACAGGAATGTCATTCATGTTCTCGATTTTTCTTCTCACTAATCTTTTCCATTCTTATACGTTGTCTGTGAAATCCCTATTTTTTCTCTGGTGATTGCCAGTCTAAAATAAGTCAGTTTTATTTTTGGGTTACATTTTATTTTTAACAGACCAGACCTTGTGTAATTTCTTGAAAATATCTAGCTTCCGATTATAATTTACGTACTTAAATCACTGGAATTTGACTTATTTATCAGCTAAAAAAGATTTAGTTTGTGTTGAAACAACAAATAACAAATACAAACTAGTAAATAACTACTGAGCTTTTATACATACTCCCTGACGTTCGATAAAATGTACACTCGACAAGGACACCAGCCATACACTTGCAAATGATAAACATAATTTGCATGCAGCTGCAAGATAAGTAAAACTGATATAAGTATTGTTTATGATGGTATAATACTGTATATAATCTTTAACTTAATCTCTTATTATAGTCTTTACGAACAAGATTAAGAAGACATTACATTTTTATTGAATACTATGAAACTCTATTTAAACTGAATGCGCTGTGGGTCATAATTGATATGATAGTATTGTTTTTGTTATCAACTAGTTATTGTACTTAAAAGTAAAAATAAACAAAAGACTGACGTGAGATAAAATAAACGGTACCAGTGGACTGACACATACTTTCTCCCTTAAGTAAATTTAAAAAAGACAATCTGTAATAAAACTATCATGTTCTACAAAGTTATTCTAAATATCATTTAATAATTAATTGTTCAAATTGTACGGGGGAAACCCCCACCCCGGTAATACCAAGCTTTTTTGAGCTGGTTTTGTTGGGTGATTTGACCTTACGCTTCATACCAAGTTTCATGGAAAACGGTTGGAAAGTAAGGAAGAAATTGATTTTTTTATATTTTCCATAAGAATAACATTGGGCGCTTTCAGACAACGTACTGCGTTTATCGTGGACAGTAAATTTAACTTTTCTCTGGAACCGTTAGTCGTAGACAAATAATTCAAAATACTAATTTGTTTAGTTTTTTAAGCTGGTTTCAATGGCACCAATCAAGTTATACTCTACTTTTATTGTTTTCGCTGAAAATTTAAAAATTTGATTTTTTTGACATTTAAAAGCCCATAACTTTTGAACCGTCATTTTTACAGACATGCGGGTGGTGTCAAATTATTAACTACTCTGTGCACTATAAACTATCAAATTTTAATCAAAATCGTTAGAGCCGTTTTTGAGAAAATTGGATTTTTCACGTTTTTTAAGGGTTTTTAGGGGTAAACTACCCTTAAAAATCCAAAATTCAAAAAAATGAAAAAAAACCTGGAGATACGGTGACTATATATATACATGCCAAATTTCATCTAAATCGGACCAACGGGGTAGGCTGTGGCACTGTACACATCCAGACACACACACAGACAGACACACACACGGACGGACAGACATCACGCCAAAACCCACTTTTTTGGATTCAGGGGACCCCAAAATGGATATATCCACCCTCAACTCAAATTCGAAAATTTTGACGAAAACAATACTTTCTCCATATACTATGTATAAGGGGAGAAAGTAAAAGGTAGTTTAAAAAAGCAATCAGAAAAACGATTTTTCCAACATTGATTAAAATTCTAAATCTTGTTTCGGAGGCCATAAACATGACGTTTAAGTGGCCAAGGAGGTAAAGTAAGGTACCTGGTTAAAACAATAGTATTTACAAAAATAAGCTATGCATATTACAGACTGTGTACCGTGTAAATCACGAGACAGGATGGTGGTGATGACATCGGACCATCCTCAGTCAAATGCAAAGCAGAAAATTGCACCACAACATTGCCTCATATCCAGTCTGTGTCCATCACATGGAAATATCACTAGTAATAGCAGAGCGGGCTGCCTCGTAGGCTGTGCACGTTTCTTGATTACTGTTATTTCAAACAATAAACATTCACCGCTCGTCCGATGCAACGGGACCTAAAATACACCCTTGTGGCGTCCCTTGCTCTTGAGCGTGATATCGTTATGGTTATGCTCTACGGTAGCTACATGTAATACAGTTAGTTGAATTGGAGCTCGAGTGTATAATTTTGGATTTAGTTTAACATGGTTAACCGATTTTCAGTTTAGTGATTTGAAAGAAGATAAAGGGAAAGCTTACAAAATCAAAACGCTGTTGCTAAAGGTCTGTTGCGATGTTTAACCATTACATATTCTTCCCCTTGATCTCTCCGACGTAAAAAGGGTACCCCAGTGATCGTCTGTATCATGAAATGTTTTCTGCTCCTCTTCTTACTTTATAGTTTAGCTGTCTTTGATTAATATGGCCAGCCCATATCAATATTTGTTCTACTGTTGATTAGAGTAATCAAAATCAAAAATTCTTTATTGTAGTAAGACAATATAAATTGCATTACAAACGTCAAACTTAAACACCACAAAACACAACTACACCACAGTAAAAATTAATAGATAAATTAAATGAGACAGGATGGTGATGATGACATCGGACCATCCTCAGTCAAATGCAAAGCAGAAAATTGCACCACAACATTGCCTCATATCCAGTCTGTGTCCATCACATGGAAATATCACTAGTAATAGCAGAGCGGGCTGCCTCGTAGGCTGTGCACGTTTCTTGATTACTGTTATTTCAAACAATAAACATTCACCGCTCGTCCGATGCAACGGGACCTAAAATACACCCTTGTGGCGTCCCTTGCTCTTGAGCGTGATATCGTTATGATTATGCTCTACGGTAGCTACATGTAATACAGTTAGTTGAATTGGAGCTCGAGTGTATAATTTTGGATTTAGTTTAACATGGTTAACCGATTTTCAGTTTAGTGATTTGAAAGAAGATAAAGGGAAAGCTTACAAAATCAAAACGCTGTTGCTAAAGGTCTGTTGCGATGTTTAGCCATTACATATTCTTCTTACCTTGATCTCTCCGACGTAAAAATGGGCACCCCAGTGATAGTCTGCATCATGAAATGTTTTCTGCTCCTCTTCTTACTTTATAGTTTAGCTGTCTTTGATTAATATGGCCAGCCCATATCAATTTTGTTCTACTGTTGATTAGAGTAATCATGTCACTATCTTGGTAGAGATTTTTTAATTAATCCATTTTAGACCTCTTCTTCCATGTGCCTTGATCACATATTAGTCGAAAGATTTTGATTATCATAGGGTTTTACTTCAGCATTGTCTGAATGACCCAATAAATCTCCTACAGGGTTCTAATTTGAATTTTTTTCTTAATTATTATTGCCATCTATGATAACTCTTAAGTATGTGAATTTTTTTTCGACTACACATATTTTGACCTCTTCTTTATTTTTAGTTTGTCCCATTGCTGCTGACAAAGTACCTGTAATTTTGAACTTAGAAAACTCTATAATCCTTCGCGTTTCATCCGGTACTAACGGTTGGTTCGTCTAACTCCCATAATTTTCCCCCAGACTAACATTGTTGTTGTCCACTGTTGTCTTAACTTGGCCAAACCACGCAAGCCAGTGGCCAGGAAAGATGTCGCAATTTGGCCAATTGTCGGTCTTAGCCACGCAATGATACCGTAGTCCACAGTTTGTGCGCTCCATTGACTGCGGTTATATCACCTTTCATTACCGCAACCACAGTACGTTATGCCCCATCTGTCACATGCTCAACGGTGAAAGCCACCACGGAGCCACGGGACATAAACTGGGTGCAACCACAGTACGTTATGCCCCATCTGTCACATGCTCAACGGTGAAAGCCACCACGGAGCCACGGGACATAAACTGGGTTGCTGCTATATAGGCAGTGACCCCTCTAAAATAATCTCAGGTTTCAAGTTAGATATATAAGCTTTAACAAGTTTTTTTAGGTTAGAAGTAAGAAGTTAGTTAATGTAGAGATAGGGCAAAAATGTTTGGATTTACTTCCCTATGGGTAATAGGATAGGTCATGGATATGTCTAAAGGGAATGTTTTCAATTCATACAAACAGCTGTTCTTATGACTAAACTATGACGTCACTAACCAAATGACGTCACTGTTTCAAATTTTGGTGGCACAAATGCCTAACACCCCCCAGAGCTAAGACATATCCATGTCAAAAGAAACTATGGGGTGTTTGTCAACATTAAAGTTAGTACTAGAAGATGAAACACAGTCAGGGTTATTGAGATTTCAAAGATGCAGGACTACTTTAGGACTGCTTCGTCCACAACAACGGGACGAATAACATTAGAGTTCTCGGCAAAATATGTGCAGTTATAAAACAAATTACAACAAAATGTTTCTATAATTTTATATTAATTTACATTGAAACCTTATTGTGTTAGTTTTTAAATTATTTCTGACACATTTCAATCTCTATTTCATCTACTTCGTGGAATAAACAATACGTAATTTTGAACTGAAACATTTCAGTAATGTTTTCGTAGTATTTTATTTTTACTTCTGGATTATCTTGTTTACTACGTATTATTATTGTTCTTCTGTCATCTTCATCTTCCACAAGGTAGGTTGTAGGTTGTAGGTCCACAATCCAAATTTCGATCAGTCGATACTGTCTTGGTTTTAATAATTCTCCGTTTATCCGGTGTAGGACATAACTGTGAAGTTCCTCTATTTTAACACCTCAATCCCGACTGTATTTAGGTACCTAGTCTGTCCCGAAATATCAGAAAGGACCTGGTTCCAGGGAGAAACGATCAATACGAGATACTCCTTAAGTCTCCTGGGATGGGTTACTAAGTTACCGTTACTAAGTAGGGAGCGTAATATGGTTTGAAAGGTTGAGGACTCCCTGGGATAGTCTCCTGACCTCGTAAGGAAGACTCAAGAGGTCGATCGTTTAGAGAAATCGTGTAGAAAATCATCCAAGGACGAATTTGTATCCGGTATTGTATTTGTTTAGAGGTTCTCTTTCAGGAATCACACAGGTAGATTGAAGTGTTATTATTTTTCTCTCTATATGAATAACTTCTTTCCATGCATAAAATCATACATAGTCGTGAAATATTGACATGGATATGTCTTAGCTCTGGGGGGGTGTTGGTGATTTTAAAGATGGGAAACACGTAACAGGTTTACATAGAAACTACCTGAACTATTGTATTGAATTTTAAATATAAAAGAATAAGAACAGCTATTTAGATGAACTTAAAACATTCCCTTTAGAAATATCCACAATCTAACCTATTTCCCACAGGGAAGAAAATACAAACATTTTCTTCATTGTTTCTAGCCTTCTCTGTTGGTGATTCATACACTGATATCTTTCATATTTGATCTCCAACTATTTTTTTGAATTAGAATGAAAATTTATGTTACAACCTAATATGTAAAAGTACACTACCCATTTGTTCTTTTTAATGAATTAATTACTGTCATTGAAAATATAACAGAGCTGCTTCCATTACACATTTAAAATTATAAACATATAAATACAAAAATCAATAATATTTTTATTAATATTTAAAAAAATACTCTCTAAAGTAGTTGAAATTTGATATACAGTACAAACTAAATTTTAGCTAATGGACCTGTTTCTACTTTAATAATTCAATTTATTCTACAACTCACGGTTCTGAAGGACATCAAACCAGATTCAACCTCGTAGAAGAATTACGTCGGATAAATTTATTTTCCGAAATTCCAAACTAGTGTGTTACCTAGTAACAGAAAGGTGTATGTAATTGTTTCACTAAACCTTTTTCAATCTTCCCTTGGCCATTTGACCTCGATGTTACAAAACGGTTTCCATAGAGTAATTTGTAGTAAGAAATTCCCTTTGTTGTTCGTGATGTATATAAATTGTGATTTTATTTGGCTCCTCTGTGGCATCCCAGAGTGTTTTAAGTATTATAACAGTATATTGTTGTGTCGTAATCGGTTTCCGTGGTGTAGACCCAGTTGGTGGTGTACACACAGGACACAACGTTAACCAGGACAGTACACAAGGTCTCCACTGGCGCGGAACACCCCTGCCATGCGCATATCGCTCATATGCAAGCAGCGAGCGCACACGTTCCATTGTCGTGTACATAACAATAAACACCGAAATACTTGTAGACGTGATTACATTGTAAAAACTGAATACAGGCTCTTGTACATCCACTCCGTCTTGTTGGACGTAGTATTATGAACTTTCGGATTGTTCTAAAATTTAAGAGTCTGCATCAGTGGCCATCTTGAATTTTAGTCCCGTAAGAGCAATGTTAAATTCTGGCTGAACGCTTCACTTTGGCGTCTGTAGTGGCGTTAATTATCAAAGTATCAATGTAAAACTTTGGAAGTACATTGATGAGATGTGGCTCAAGGGCATGACCTTTTAATATGTTCAAAAATTTAACTTGATATAAAAACAAAAATCCAGGAATATTTTACAAAATAAATCATTATTATTTTTTTATTGAGAGCGAAAATAAGAAGTTCTGTAAGGTGGTGCCCTGGAGGACTGTAATACCTTTAATTTGACACCTCTTCCGTTAATTTATGACAATAGGTCAAGGAGATATAGGCTCCAGAATTTAACATTGCTCCTACGGGACTAAAATCCAAGATGGCTACCACTGATGCAGACTCTTAACTCTGGTAATATGAATTTCCATAAATTTATAGTGTTAGGATTTTACAGTACAACATACCAAAGTAGATATAGTCCACACTGGCCGTGTCGAGATACAGAATCTGCATCCATTCCTTAAAATAGCATGCCGTCTATACATTCTAGTTAGTCTAAGACAGAATGTTGTGCCATTTATCAATAAATACGAGGTGGAATAGTATCCCAAGGTTTTCCGAATAAAGTTGACAGATTCATACTATGAGTTTGCTTAAAATATATCGGATGATGCGATAAAAATAAGTATTTTAAAACAGAAGAGAATTTATCTTGATTTTTAAAGATTTTTGAACCTTTAACCTATCAATAAAAAAGCAACAGAATAACACAGATGCAACAATACTAAAAGTTTGCTTAGAACTAATCATAATTAGATTATATAAATATAAACTTTATTTTATTAAAGAGGTGAAATTATTGCTGTTATTTTTTTACACTTAACACTACTTAACAAAGTACAAAGCTAGATCAAGTTCCCTTTCGTACAGCTGAAGGATGGCAAAGCATATTCTGAGTTGGTTTCAAGCTTCATCATGATTTGATGAAATTAAATAAAAATGTATGGTCTTTATTTTACCATAGAATTGAACTTAGAAATAAAAAAAATTGTATCGATATAAGTTTTAATAACTGGACTGGGGTGGTGACGTCATCCTGAAATCCAGCTACTTGGAGGTCACGAATTGTGG
Organism: Nephotettix cincticeps; assembly: GCA_023375725.1. NCBI lineage: Eukaryota > Metazoa > Arthropoda > Insecta > Hemiptera > Cicadellidae > Nephotettix > Nephotettix cincticeps. The sequence goes on along the minus strand of CM041790.1, from coordinate 72,023,784 downwards.
ATAGTTGTGAGTGATGGTCGGTGGGTGTGGTGTTCTGTTGTGTGGATTAACGTCCGCACTATTGAATACTACGTTAATCCGCAAAGACCATCCTCATAATTAGACCAAGGCCGTGGTTCGGATTCCACGTTAAACTGTAGGTCCCTTAGTTGGCATCGGCTGTTGGGCTATTAATTAACAGTCCTGTCTAAGGACCATATCAGCCTTAGTCAGTACAGGACTACAAGATGCGCCACAATCATCTTACACTCAATCCTCATTCATACTTGGCTTAAAATACCTACATTGTAGTATGGTCGCCATTTCAATAATCTAATCTAATCATATCTAATATATTCATTTTCTTGTTGTCCGAACCACATCAAAAACCATATCACTCACCACCCCCTCGGCGACTAAGAACCTTATCACACGTTCCCACAAAGCAGAAACAGAAGACGTTTCACGATTTCGTGTCTGAGAAACACGCATTGTTTAACGGTTGCCAAACTGAATGAACAGTAAGTTTTAGTTCAGAGTATACCATGTCCACGCACACAATAGACGCCTCCGCCCCCGCGTCCACGTCCAAACGCCGCCGGCGGGAACAAGGCGCGACGAGGAGGCGGTAGAAAGTGATACAATTCGAGCGAGGAGGAGCCAGCCAAGGGACAATGTAAAGTTCACACGGTTACGTCATGCGCAAGCGCAAGTGAGCCCGGGGGCAGCACGAGGAACGTTAGCATATCCCGTACCACGCGGATCTGATAGCGGGGAGCGTCCCGGCCGGCGTTGGGAAACGGCTGGGTCAAGGAGTGGACGCTGCGCCGCGCCGCGCGATACGGGAGGAAGAAATGGTTGCAGAGATGTTAACTTACTGGTTTGATGGTGGTGTCGTATAAAAGATTGTGAAACGAATTGCTTTCCGACTTGGAAGGGAGGTCGCTACATCATGGTGTATCAGCCACTCCATGGGTGACAGTAAGCGGGTGGCTTTCTTTTTTGAGGAAAACTTGGCTCCCAAAATTGTTACTGGGATATGAAACTAGTAACTTAGAGGAAAGGGGGTGATGGGTTTGCTCTTAACTTAGAGATTAAAGTTGAACATTTAAGTATTAAAGTGGTTGGTACATGAGGGTGTATCGGTCACTCTAGGTATGCTAGAAAGTTTAAGAAATCATTGTTTGTTTGACTTGAAGAAGATATAGTTCCTAAAATTGTTTCTGGAATATGAAATTAGTGGCTTGAAGGAAAATTGAACAAAGGGTTATATTTTGGCTCAGAGACTGAAGTTGGGCATAAAGTATCGGAATGGTTACTAAATGAAGGTGTTGCGGTGACTCTAGGGGTTATAGAAAGACGAAAATTTTAGTATTATTTTTTTATATGAGGAAGACGCCTAAAATAATTGCAAAATTTTGCCCAGAATTATTCCTTGGACATGAAACTTGTGCTATTGGTAAAAGGGGTGGAGGATTAGTCCTCGAAGGAAAATATAGCTAACATTTTTTAAGACAGGGTGTTTTAATGTAAATGTGAGTGAAGTGTGAGTACCGGGTTTGACTTATAATGAGTTTTATTTTATTCTGTAGCTTTTTATAGACAAAATCTGCATTTCACAGCATCACTAATTAATGGTTGAGTGAACAACGATATCTGGACCTAGTGTCAAACCATTACAAAATGTTATTAAGACCTAGCCCCTGCCCCTGTGATTCCTTTGGGCTTTGGACAAAAAAACTAATTTTTGCTGATTGGTAGTTCACGTGATTTTTCCCTGTTGATTTCAAAGAAAAGTTAAAAGATTTCGTGAAAATGGATCTATTGGAATACTTCATGAAAATATCAAGATGCTAATAGTTTATGGATATCCGGGTGTATTGCAGTCAACAAAATTATTAAGCCACGTAGTTTTCATTTGGAGTGTAGAATGAAGTCCCTACTGCATGTTATCTAAGACATTTACTCTATCGTGATTTGCTTTGTCTGTATCGTTGAGGATTTACTATGTATTTGTACATATATTATCTAATTTATAAACTCTCGGTCGGTACGTGTAAGCCTCTCGTGTATCTAAACCCTCATGATCACATCGTGGCATGGAGCACATTCTCCAACGCTCATAAACAATTCATAGTACGCCCTACTTTCTGCGGCGTCATTCCAAGTGCTTGAGCGACGTTTTTTGAATGTGTAGTCACAATTGACATGATTTTAACATTCTTGGAAAATGGTCTGCAAGAACAAGGGTAAAACAGGGAAATAAGTGCTACATCGTTCCGATTCAGTCATGAATTCGTTCCTTGATGAACCATAATTCAAGGCCAGTTTTATTACACTACAGGTTACTGCTTCAACTACGAAAACTTAACAAGCACTCCCGTAGGAGAAAATACCCTCGGAGGTTTAAAAAAGACAAAAGGCTTTAAAATCCCTGCACTGCGCTTACAGCTATTCAGCTGGCCCATTGTATACCCTACTCGGTTTTATCATCGATCGACAGTAATGTTGGGGATGTTTGTATAAAACCGTGTATGAGACCATGGACTTGGACTTACGAATTCTATTTTAACTACACACATTTCTGAGGACACCAGGTATCTCAAAACTATCTCAAAACTAAAAAAATATACAAATAATAGTTATAAAATCATCCAGTTTCACTTCAGTACATATTTCAGTATCGCCGTAGAAGATGGGCGGAATATTCTCCCAGTTCTCCCTTTCTTTCCTTGAGGATCACTCGGAACGTCTTGTATGTTTGGACTTAGGGTGGCATCTTCAGAGTAGTTGGTAGAACACTCTAGATGGAGAATATCCCACATGGGGAGCATATCGCTGGCTATGGGAGTGATCACGTAGCGCTGCGGGCTCAGTCTGAATAACGACTGATTAGGTGCGACATCACTGTAAGTCCAGCACTGTTCGATCACGAATTAAGAAAGAAAGTTGTGAGAGATGGCGTTGGTAGGCCCTTGATTTACGTCCGCACTCTTGAGATACTCTCACGTTAATCCACAAAGACGCATGTCCTACATTAAGTAGACCAATTCGTAATTCAGACTTGTGGGGATGGGATTCACTACTCAGACTTATTGTAGATCTCATCATGGAGCATATCCACATGGGGAAGCATATCGCTGGCTTGGGAGTCTTCACTGCAGGAAGTGCGGGCAGTCTGAGGAGATCGCCGATCATCTGCTATATGATTGCATTGGGCTTTTTTAGGTGAAGACTACAACTCTTGGCACCATAAAGAGGGGCAGATAGCTTACTTAAGGAGCTGATCGGGGGCTTACGGCAGTTCGCCAGGTTTCCAAGTGTAGACGGACCTTGAAACTCAAACCATGGGCTGTGCAAAAATTCAAAAGTCTGACGTGCTGAAAGAACTCAAGTTCCGCCCCTTTGTGTAGACAAGTAGAATTAGAGAAAAATATCACAATAAGTATTCGTTGAGCAGAAGCTAGCTTGCACCTTGCCCGACGGCGTCACGCTGGTGGTCCCAATCAACATACCTAGTGGCAGTGGTGCTCGGTGCCCGGTGCCCTGCTATCAGTGGTTGTCGTGTCCACCACCGTGGTTCCGTTTCCACCCCTCCCCCACCACACCCCGGCAGCACCCGACAACCGTCGCCTCCACGGGTTAACGCTCCTCACCTCGCGATCTGTCTCGGTCACTCCTGAGGCGGTTTAGGAAAACTACGTAATCAACCTTGGCCGCTCTTGAACTTGTACAACTGTGTAAAGATAAGTACTCGTATATCGTAGTATCAAGTCGGTACGACTGGTTTAATTTATATACGTTGATTGGAATTCGTACGTTGTTTGTTTAGAATTAATTATGTAACGTTTTTTTTAACATACCGGTATAATTGTATTCTAAACTATGTTCCGTATTAAAACGCAGCATCACGATTATCAAATCAAAGTTTCACGATGTTTTGAGAGCTGAAACCTCAAACATAAAGAGGTTATAGATAATCCGGACTAAGCTGTTACAAAGTTGGAAACTAAAATTTTTAAAGCAGTAAATAAAAAAGTAGAAAAGGCACTCATGCAACAGAAAACAAAACGCAGCACTTCGATAAACTGTGTTATACTGATCGTGATGGAAAGTATTAGCGATGATAATTTTTAATATCATAAGTTTATGATCATCAACATTGTCTTTCAAACAAAGAAAACCGCACCACTTTGGAACATTTTGAATATTGTCATCTGTAAGTTTACAGTGTATTTAAATTACACGCCGTACTGGATAAAATAGCTTTAAACAGACAAAAACTTTTTAATATATACCTACCTTTTTACGAAATAAATATTATGGATTGATGTTCTCTTATTTTTTTGTATTTTTATGCAAGAGGTATTTTTTTAAGTTTTAATGGGGAACGGTTAAAACCCCGGTCTTGTTACTACCTAACGTCGACCTGTTGTTAGGAAGTATAATTAATTAATAATCCAATGACAAATGGCGACCAGGTCTAGATTCGACCCTTTTAGGACTCGATCCGGCGACCTTCAGTTTTGAAGGCGGGTATTATAACCACTACACCAGCCAGCCATTAAAAAAATTAATGTATTGTATTAAAATACAAAACATTAATTTATTCCAAGTGATATACAAATTATATGACTGTGCTATGTACAAAAACTAGGCCTAAAAATTAAAACCTTTACTACTTTACCAAATTCAATATGTTTACTTTTAAAACTCATTGAGAATTAGGAACAATTTGAATTTTAGAGCTCATGGGCTTATTTTTACAATTCATTGTAACACTTACAACTATATTAACCTGGTGGGGAAATCTAAAATGGAACAATGTAATGAAATTGGAAGCATTGGAATCGTAAAATATTGAATAACAATATAATTAAAAGTTTCTTAAGTAATTGCACTTTGGTATAAAAACTAAAAATATATCCAAATTTGAAATAGTATTTAAAATAGATGGCGTTTAATAATGCATCTAGATTCGTAGTGATTTATTAACAACATAATATATTACATAATCGTTTATCATTTATGTTTTTAAACCAAAAGGAAAAGTTTTTATTTTGAAGATTATTTAAGAAAATAGACCGTAACCATTGTTTATAAGCAATTATACTAAACTACAACTTTCACCTCTTTTCCTAATGATTTGCCATTAGATAATTGGACTAGTTATTGTGAAGGGAGTTGCATAAAACTCGCGATTCAAACTGGATTAATCCTAAGAGTGACGGCCAGTCATGGATTGCAGACAGAGTTGCGCAAAACAGTTTAAATTAAACAGAAACGATTGAGTTACTGTTAAATTCATCGTGACACAACAATGCTATAAACATCTAAAATTTGCATCTCTTCAAACATATTGTCAAACTACGACAAATTTAATACACAGTTTGAAATCTGAGTATGTACGAGTATATCATAAATATATACGTATTGTCATACATACGACATAATCCATATACGTCTTATTAACAATATATTTTTAAATATATGAAGAAAATTAAAATTAAAATAGGTCTCCGAATTATAATTCCTTCTCAAATGATACCAAGTGGAAGTTTTTGTGATAGAAACTAAGTCACAGCAATTATTTAAATTTAACATATTTTAAAAATAGGTTCCTTGTTATCATCTTTAATAGACCTGTACCAGTCACATTCCCTGAACTAAAACAACATTCCCTAAGACATCAGCAATCCAGTTCAATTCAAAATAGTATTGTTAAACGTATTTTCCAAATACATATAATTTCTAAACTTCTCCCTTTCACCACAAATACAGATCTGTTCGTTGAATGTGTGCAGCAAACCAGAAGTTATCCATAACTTCATTGCTCTAGTTAAGTCTAAGGTTAGACTAGAAACTATTCTTTATGGCTAAACACAAACCTTTACATAACGATTAAGTGTACGTCACAAACCAATGTATCATTGGGTCATATCAGTAGATATATTTAATATTTACCCTCCAAGTCCATAAATATAAAAGTCCTGCAATGTCAGTATCACGGGATATAAAAGCGAAATTAATTTTCCTGACTGCCTGAGCTAGTCCTGTAATTATCTTAGCTTTCGCCAGTGAAGAACCGTGAGAATGTGCGTGCGTTTGTGCGTGCGGGCGCTCTCATGACGTCACTAAGTGCATCGAGTCATCGCTCTACAGCTTATTGTACACTTAGTAGATTACTTGTCCAGTTTTTATGTGCATGCTTCTAATCTTCTAAAATAAAAAATTACTAGTATAGACCCACGTGACTCTACTTGTAGAAATGTTTATAATTGGTCAAATCATTTTCTTCAAGAAACACTTTAGTTTAGCACAACTTCTGCATTATCAAATATAAATTTTCAGATTACCCCCCTTTGACCCCTAACGACCAAGGAAATAAATAAAAATTTTGCAAATGCATGTAAGGATTACCCTTCGTTTTTCCACACTGTCTTTTCCATGCGTAAATATGGTAAGATAATGTTCGATAGGGTACAATATTATTTATCCGTTTATGTGTACTAACTTATCGATTAGTTCTCCAAGAAAACGGTTGTTCGTCTCACTGCCTTCAAATTCCATAGAGCGATGTCGCGAATCAGTTGTCACCATGACGAGACGTCGCAATCAGTCACACACATCGTTAAAGTCTCCGCTAAACCCGACGCTGTGTTGTACATTGTCACCTGAGGCTAGCCAACTAAAGTTGGCATTGTTATGATGGCGTTGACCTTGGCTCCAAGTCATAACGCAGCTGATTTAAATTATTGGTTGTTTTTGTTTACTTTATCAATGACATTCTTTTAAGAAACATATTCCTGTAGAATTCCTTTGTTATAAAATACATTATTTTAGTTAATGTCAGAATTCTGAACTTGCTGTAAAATGTTTTTGATGTTATTTAAACATCAAAAACATTTTTGCAAATCTAAATAGGTCATAAAAAATACAAGGATACAAGGAAACAACAACTTTTGAATCCTCTGCAGGAACAAAAGGATTGGCTAAGAAGACTGGCGAAGTTTAGGTAGTGGCTTTTGTACCTATTTTAGAAGGACCACCCCTATATTTAACTGTGCAATAGAGTTAGAGCAAACATTTTGCAACTATTTCAAATAATTTTCATTATTAGTTTTTGTTTTCAGAAGAACATTATTTACAGAAGATTCTTGTTCAATATTGCCCATTGAAATTAATCTTAAGGTTTATTAACTTAGCTAAGGATCGTCAGTATGTTCTCATAGACGAGCTAATGCAGAATAAGTTAGTAGTTTAGAGGCAATTCTCTTAGAGAAAAGATTTTACTAAAACCAAATAATACCCTAAATAGGGCAGTGGAAATTGTGGAACATACTAATACTAATACAAGAATCGAGAAAGTCAGCAGCTTCATTAATTTTATAATAAGGCTGTTAATAGTAAAGAAATTAAAAATAACCTCTAGCCTAATTTACTAACGCCACTACGGTACTGCGTTGTCTTTAGTTCATCGCACATACCCTAGACTCATGATGGACAGTTGAGGTGAAACATGTTGTCTTTAGCATACGTCTGTAAAGACTGACAGGACAGGTCGTACAGGTCAGTCGGACATACCCCAGAAGCAGAAATTGAGACAAGACCCATTTCAGCTTTCCTGTTGTATAAAACGTAGAAATATCTTGAAATGTTATAATTCCAAGCGATATACCTACAAAACTCTAATTATATTCATATGTGAGACCAGAGTGTCTACAAGTGGAAGGTCACGTAGGTTGTGGAAGTAAAATAAATGAAACAAACGAAACGGTGACTCGTAACGGCTGGAGACAGTTTGGTGTGGGATGGAGTGCCAGGACTCCTCATCCAGTCTCGACCATTGTTCTCTCACTGTAAACATGACCCGGATCCCCGTTACATAAAGGCCGCCGCCGCATCTCCAGCTCAATCTCCAGCCACTCTCCGGAGGTGCCCCGGGTCAGGGCGTCATCTCCGGCCCGCCTCCCACTGTCTGAGACAGTCCACTGCACTGTAATAGAAAATGGATGTAGGTCACTACGAAACGACTGACGGAAACAATAGCGAACCTTTTCTGAAGTTATTGGTTTCGTTTATACGTTGTAATAAATAATCGATTGAGTGGTAAAGTACATTTTAGTTGAACCTATTTTACTTTTGAAGGTTAATTAATTTTTTGTTGTTCCGTCGTTATTTATAGTTTTAAAAATGATAATGTTAATTAGACACATATTATGTCTATCTCTAAAACCTGTACTTTATGTACACTATCTACTCTACATCTTGAGTATTTGTCTATAAAAGCTATGAAATATTTAAAGTTTTATTATTTTCCCCTAGAAAACCATCCATCAACATAGTTTTAAGCTTTATTAATATTTTTATTCGGTTTTGCAATTGGACAAAAATAAAACGATCTTGTTTTTCAAAATGGTACAAGTAAAGTTCAACAAGCCAATAGTCTAGTAACTAAAACCTGCTATGACCTAATCTCTGGTTGTTATGAAACTTACAATCATAAGATGAATAGAATGAAAGGAAAGGGAATGAAAATGAATGAAAGAGCGAACAGATGATCGCGATTTGAAATTAAAATTCCTCAATGCCGAGAACAAAACAGGAAGTACGAAATAACATTCGTTAAGTAACACGAACGTGCCATATTGTACATGGCCCACTAATTGATGTAAAGCGCCTTATGACGAATGGGATTGAATAGAAAACGTGCGTGGTTAATAATGTACCAATGCGGAACTTTCGCTGGCGGCACATAACTGGACGGAACCAATTAGAAGAGAGTCCAGGCCCATGCTGAGGCTGTCAACAATGGAGACATTGCTCTAGTGTTTTTACAGCCGATGTTTAGCTCGAACAAAGAACAATCCGCAGCTAGTGGTAATCCAAGGATTTCTCCCTCGGACCGCCATAAACTCAGCTGAAAAAGGGCTGAAGTTATTAAATTTGACTCGCGAAATAAAGACGGGATTGTTGCAGGAGGGAAAGTGGTAATGGAGGGGTATTGATATTGATAGTCCCTAATAGGTTGCGAGCGGCGACCGCTGCTGTCTTGATGTGTTCCCGGCCGTTTGAGATAATCACAGTCGTAATAGTGAAGTAGTAGCAGTTGCGGAGTTAGTTTCGTTTAGTTTGTTTATATCTGCATATTTTTGGATTTTGTTCGGACTAATAATTTAACCGATTTTCAAACCGGTTGTATACAAGTAGACAGAGAACACTTTTGATGCCTACTACTATCATTACACATAATTAAAAACAATAATGCTCAAAACCAGTTTGACGATAAGATACTTTGCCAATTTTAAAATATCGATGAATATTTCAAAATTAGTTAAAATGGCAAAGAAGAAAAGTGCCTTATCAAACAAAAAGTTTTCAGCAATTATTTAATCCGTAACTTTTTAACATCACCAAATCAGTATAGATATCTTCTCATCTATCTACAAGCTGTTCCCATCTCACTTACCATTACGAAAAATTTGTTCTTAACAAACTAAATATCTTATAAATCAATATTGATAATGTACTGCTGTTTTCTTTGTGCCATTTTGACCATACTCTATAGCAAGTATATTTTTAAATCTTATCTTATCGTCAAACTGGCTTTGTGCATTAAAATATTTTGTAGGGTGACAGAGATAAGTAATTTCGCAAACTTAGGAATATCATACCTATCTACTTATAGAATTTCAAGATAATCCGTAAAATAACCAGAGATAAACCAGAGTTTAAGTTAGACAAAATCTGCTAAGGTTTAGAAGAATGTGATTATAAAAACCCTTTACCAGGAAAGGGTGCCCAGGAGGAAGGATGGATTTGAAGTGCTCTAAGGAGTTGTTGGGTTTAGGGTGGATCGGAAGTCCATGGAGTAGACTCTTTTTTTTAGAGGAAGTTGTACAGATGGAACATGAATTCTTCTAGGTTGTGTTATGGCCCAAACCTATTTGCTGATTGGATTTTTTTACTCTCTGAGGATTATCTGGATTTTCTATGACCTATCTATCCATTCCTTATGAATTTTTTCGTTCCGGTAAGTGTGCATATACAATATTTCGCAAGAAGACTTGTCTGTCGGGGCCTACTATTCAGATTCTAACATCTAACAAGATATCCGTAACCTCACGCACGCTTCTCTTATCCTCCAAACAAAGAATCGTGAACTACGTGTTTCTGACTTTTGCACACCTTCTCTAACACGAGTTTTGTCACCTGACAGCCCTGACAGCCCTGAGGAGGGTAGTGACTGTACAATTTACACTCCATTTGTCACCTGGTTGATTTCATAGGAACGAATAGCCTCGGTGATCTCATTTTCAGAGATAACCTGAGATTGTGTGCCACTTCTGTAGTGAGAAGATTGACGTAACTATTGAGGTAACAGTTATCTCCTAAATTGGATGCGTCAGGTTTGTGAATAACCACTTTCATCGTAACGTCTCTGACCTTCATCACTGACGGTTTTCATCACTGTAATCGCTTTTGACGTCGTTTTTTCGTCACGGACGGATCAAATAGGCGCCTGTGGCTTGGCTGTTTGTATTACATTAAGGAACCGACATAAAGTGGGGTTAGAAGAATCCTGTTTTAGCACACATAAACTGTCTTAGAAATGCACAGTAAACTGAATTTAATCGAGGATAGGGAATTGAGATCTCTGAAATGTTGCATAAAAAATTATTTACTAAAAAATGATATTGATGAAACAGTGATTATTTACTTGTGGGCCTAATTAAAGATTTGCATTAAGGGAAATTGCTACCTGCAAATCATTTTTTCTTAATTTCTGATAATTTTTGGAAAAAATGTTTTTATTTTTTCGTTTTTGATAACAAAAATTTTTATTTTTTCTAAAAAATCATAGTTTTTGAAATTGATATTAAAAAACTACTGTTTTAAAAGAGTAAAAAAATTCAAAAATTAATAAAAAACAAAATTTTTTATTTTTATATAAAGTATATAGCCTATTTAGAAGATAAAAATGTTGATCAATTTACGAGTAGCAAATCCCCTAAATGGGAAATGTCAGCTTGAATACAATTTTGTATCATATATAATGTCCGAAATAATGTGCATTACTAATATAATCAATTATCAATGGTATTTTTTACCACTGAAGTGGTTCCGTGAGGTAGTCCATCGCCAAAGAAATTGAAATATTTTCAGATATATGGTGTATTACGCAATCAGTACAATTAGTGCCCTTATCTGACGGATTGAGTCATTTTCAATTGTATTGCGTTCTTTACTAAAATAGTTTGAGCTTGTATTAGATAAGATTTTAACTATAAATTTAAATAAAAACTCGTGGTTTGGTTGCAAAACTTAGCTCATTTACACTAAATATTAAAGAGTTATGAACGTAGAGTGTATAAATTACTATCTCATACTCTGACTCGAGGTTTGTCTCCTACCACTAATTTAAACGCAGTGATGACACATATTTATATTTTTTTATTTTTATTTTGTGTATTTCTACGCCAGTGGCATATTTAACGTTTTGATGGGGAACGGTCCAAACCCCGGTCTTGTTACTACCTAACGTCGACCTGTTGTTAGGAAGCATCATTAATTAGTAGCCCAATGACAAATGGCGACTGGGTCCAGATTCGACCCTTGCGGGATTCGATCCGGCGACCTTCAGTTTTGAAGGCGGGTATTATAACCACTACACCACCCAGCCAGTTAAATTTATTATTATTATTATTAGTATTATTCATAGTACACAACTAATCCTTCATTTAAAATATGGCGATATAAAATCTATGATAATTTTACTATGTTGGAGGAACATTTTTTAAGATACGCTATTATGTTTCTATTGCGTGATGATACTTATAATACATCTGTTATCATGTTCTTAATACCATGGTAAGAAATTTAACGGCAAGATATTACGAACAAATTTCTTTTCTGTGTATTTAACTCTGGTTTTTAACAGTGGCATTACTTTAAAAAAAATGGAACAGAATTATTTTCTTGTAAAACTGTGTTATTTATTTTATCAATAAATCGTAATAGCCCGCATTTGTTGTTATTTTATAATTCGTTCTCTCAGTGATAATTGTAATCATGAATATTTTGCAATTTTGATTATATTGTTTATCAAAAGTTCTTGATTTCATACTTTATTTTAAATACTTTATTGCGGAAACGGTGACCTACCTAGGGAAGTATTTTAAGCCAAGTATGAATGAAATACCCCCGTCGCAGCAGACCTGCGTACTCAGCGAATTTCAAAATCAATAATATAATAATAATATATGACAAGTTTTATAAAAATCTGTCCATAAACATGAGAATTATTTGCCTATTCTCCATAAGATTAACATGGGAAAGAGTGTGCAGGTTAGCTGCTGTGAGGAACACTGAAAGTAGTCATTTCTACCATAAATAATTTTTATATTTAACATTTATACCAACTTTCATCAACAGCTGTCTATAAATAAAGGAGTTTGCCTATTCCCTATATGATTAATATGGGAAAAGAGTATGCAGGTTTGCTGCCATGATAAACACATAAACTATGATTTTTAAGCATAAACAGGTGGGTATCAACAACATGAAGGTAAATACCAAGTTTAATATAAAAATATTGATTGATATGGGAAATATTAATTTTTCCTTATCTTCCATAAGATTAACATTGGATCCCCAAAATACAACGTACTGTGTTTAGATTTTTTAATATCTCGGTAACCGTTGGAGATAGAGAAAAACTTTAAGAAACTTAATTGTGCAGTTTTTAGGCCGATTCTAATGGTGAAAGATAAAATTAGAAATTTTTAAAAATTACATGTGAAAAACGCAAAAAAACCCCATTTTGGGGTACAAAACCCCCCAAACTACCCGTTCCCATTGACCGATATGTCTGGTTTACGAACTCGTCCGAGCATTTGTAGGAATACACGTCTCTACCAAATTTGGTCTCGATCGGACCATTTTTACGAGAGTTATCGTGTTCACAGACACACACACACACACACACACACACACACACACACACACACACACACACACAAATATATATATATATATATATATATATATATATATACATTTTAACGACTATTGTTTTTGGACTCTGGGCACCTAAAGAAGAAAAAATAACATGGTCCCGGGCTTAAGTCTCGCCATGAGACCTACGGTAATAGCTTCTTCCCTATGGGAAATTCGCTAAAAAAGGAAAATCACAGAAAATCTCAGCAAAATTAAGTTTCCCAGTCAGACAGCTCTAGAACCTACGATTTTACCCGTTTAGTCAAATAGCCTACACTTAGCTCGCCAACCTTTGATTGAGAGCACTCTGTAGTAATTACGGAGAACTAATGATCGAGATGCGCCCGGTGATAACACTTGATATACCCCGCGTGACGTAACCTGCGAAATTACGGGGTTATCGGTCCCGGGGGGTGGGGGGCAACCACTCAAACACCTGTGCTATAAACCTTGGTGGCGAATATGGTGATATTGCGCTATTTGCCGTTATTTAGTTACGGAATTATTTAAATGAATATTAATTTAAATGTTAGTATGCTTTAGAGATGTAGTGTGAACTTTCCTAAGGAGATGAAACTGTGGTATTCACGGGGGGACTTATATAAAACTCGCGGTATTATGTAAAACACTTTTTTGAAGGTTTTATAGATAGACTTGTGCGTTTATGTATCACATATATAGCTGTTAAGGGAAAGTTATTCATCTGTATGTAGTACGAACATGAAATAAGCAATTTCATTAAAAACATTTTTTATGACAAACTGAAATTTCTTAGATCCATGTACTTAAAGTTAAGTCAATAAATTTGTTGGAGTTACGTGTTTCTTTTAAAAATATTAATATTTCGTCTACTTATTAAGAGTTTACAGCACATTCAAGAGCGCACACGATCTTGTGTCGCACCGCTAGCTCGGCGGAGTGTTGTGGTTATTTTTTGCATTATCATTATAGTTTTGTGTTGTGCATGATAGATAATTATAGTATTATGGACAACATCATGTAATTAATATTTGTAACTTCAAACATTCAATTTTCAATATAAATTATTATGTAATCACTTTAAAACGGAAGGAGTTTCTCCACCTCCAGAAACGTTGTGTTCAAATCACGCGTTGGTAAATTCCGATAAAAGATATTGATTAATTATAACTTACTTGATACTTACTTACTTGATACTTGTTAGTCTCCCATTGGAAGCACGGATGTGCCATAGTCGTCATATTCTTGTTGGCCTATTCATTATAGAACTCCTCCAAAGAGTAGTATGGCCTATTAAGTAGATAGCCCTCAAGTTCCTTCTTGAGTCTATCTACATCCTCTATGTTCTTGATCTCACTTAATATTTTATTGAACAATTTGGTGCATAAAAATCTTGGACCACTTTGTGAGAGGGTAGAAGAAACTTGCTTTACATGTACATTTTTTCTATAACGGGTATTGTAGCTGTATGCATTATCACTTCTACTAAACACTTCTGGCTTGGTTTTCACCATCATTGTCGCCTGAAGGATGAGAAGTGATGGCAAGGTTAGAATTTGTGACTCAACGAACAGCTGTTTACAGTGGGCAAGATAAGTTGTCTTACAGATAGTATGATATGAACGCCAATATGAATTTTAAAGCTTCTGTTCCCAAATTAATGTGAACGAACTCTTCAAGTTGGTGTTGTTGTCCACAGATGGCGTTCACTAGCACGCTGCTGCCGCTGGCCGTCCCGACGCCGGTGTGTCAGGGCTACGCGGCGTCCTCCACCTCCGACTCTGGCGGCGACACCTCGGTCAGCTGTCACTCGGGCAGTACCCGGCCCGGACCCGTGGCCCGCACGCTCTCCCTGTCCCGCCGGCGTCAGGGCAGCCTCGGCTTCAGCCTGCGGGGCGGCAGGGAGCACGGGACTGGCTTCTTCGTGTCCGCTGTGGAGCGAGGCTCCGAAGCCTACCTGCAGGGACTGTTGGTGGGTACTGTTCTACAACATTATCACAGCCTGTCCTTTAATCCAACTACATAAAGGTCATGAATTGTGGATAGTTATGAGCGATACTGGGTGTGATATTGTTCTAGTGTGGAACAACGTCTGCAAAAATGAATATTATATCCCCAAAGACCTGTTCTTATTTCAGAGGCAAAAGTGGTTTGGACTCCATGTTAAACTGTAGGTCCCTTAAATATGCCATTGACTGTTGGGCTATTAATTAACGGCCCTGCGAATAACCTTGATAGAACTAATCAGTAATAAGATGCCACAATCATCATACATTCATATCTCATGTCTATGTTACTGTTTTGATCCCGTCTAAAAGTCTAACACAATGTTGTAACGGTTGGACACTGGGTCCAGCTGACATTGCTCATTTAACAAGTCTCACCGTCCCAGTCAGACTATATAAAAATGCTCATTAACAAAAAGGTTACATCTTATTGTTAATAAGCATTTTTATTTTTTGACAGTATGACTGGGACGTTGGCAACGTCCTGTAATCCAGCTACTTGGAGGTCACGAATTGTGGATAGTTGTGATTGATAGTCGGTGGGTGTAGTGTTCTCTTGTGCGGATTAACGTCCGCACTATTGAATACTATATTAATTAGCAAATCATCAGCAATTCATCCTCATAATTAGACAAATTCGTAATTCAGAGGCCGTGGTTCGGATTCCACATTAAACTGTAGGTCCCTTTATTGCCATCAGCTGTTGGGCTATTAATTAACAGTTCTGTCTGAGGAACATGTCAGCCTTAGTCAGTAACAAGACTACAAGATTACGCTACAATTATCTTACACTCAACCCTCATTCATACTTGGCTTAAAATACCTACCTGGTGGTATGGTTGCCATTTCAATAACTTAATTTAATCAAATTTAATTTGTGATCCTCACAAATTTAAAGCTGGTCTTTCTCAGTAAAAAGTTACATAATATGTCACAAAAAACCATTACAATGATCATACTATTCACAACAGGGTGTATCTGTGTCTCTACGTATATGAATACGAATATGAACTGTAAATCGTAACTTAGATCTGGGAAAGTTTTGACAATTTTTTAATTTTACTATTGTAGATCAAATTATTTTGTAATTTTAATATTTATAATATTAAAACTGTTATAATATTTTATTATAATATAATAATATATTATAAAACGATTTTGTAACCATACTTACATATTCATAATTAATTTCACTTAGGATCCTTCTTTGATCTTTACTCTATTACAAAAGTCAACAATCATTTTCAGGACATAAATCACAAACTTAAGTACACAATGACAAATAAAACACTCACTAAACGTCTTGATAAATCATTTAGGAACAATTATATCCCATTATGAGCCGATCCACGATGACCTTTCCAAACAGCTATGAGAAAGGTCAGTGATTGTAGTGATGACCTTGACTTGTCACAGGTCGGGGACCAGATCATCCGAGTCAACGGTCTGCCGGTGGAAGATGCCACCCACCGAGAGATCCTGCACCTCGTACAGAGCCAGGCCAATGTCACACTCAAAGTCAGATGTAAGTCACCCTGTTTGTTAAAATATCAGTGCTAAATTAATATGTGTTCACATCAAAACTATAGCACTATCTATATTAAAGTATTGTAAATCTAATTAATAAAAATAAGTGGTATCCTTGGACTGACTCATAAATTAAAATAACTACATCCTTTAATAGAACTATCATATTATTTAATTTTTATTTAAATATAATTTAAAAATTTATTGCTTTAAAATAAACATCCAATTTCTTAAAATAAGATCAAGATAAAACAAATTAAAGTAATAGTTTGAAATTTGGGGACATAAACCACCTCCCACATAGTAATACCAAGCTTTTTTGACATGTATATGTCTTAGCTCGGGGGGTGTTCATTTAGACAAATCCATAAGTGTGATCACATGTGTGACTTAGACAAATCACTTGCTGGTTTTAACCACAGTAAGCGAATTTGAATTTTTTTGACACATACTTTTTTGTGAAGTGTCAGTCAATACTAATAGATCTTTATATTTTCAGCTGTTGGGATGATACCTGTGAAAGAGTAAGTATAATTTCATATTATTTAGATTCCATTATAATTTATCTTAAAATAAAATTTAGAACTATAATGAAATAAGTATAATAACTCTTATACCTATAAACATTACAATATTTTACCTCCTATAATTCTATCTCCTTTATAATAGTGATTTAGGAATCATGTTATAGTAGAGAATCAATTAACCAAACTGCCAATTATCTGAAGGCCAGTTATCTGAATAGTAAAAGATTTGGTGAGTGATAACTTTTTCACATAAAGAGAACCATAAACTTTTATAAACCATACCTTAGCCAGCACAGGACCTAGATATACAAGCTCCATTAGTCAAATTTTTACTGGATCTCTTGTTGATCTTGGTTGAAATGATAAGAAGGATGTTGATGTATCAGCCAAGTTTGAGGCGAACATGAACTTTTTGGTACTGCTGTTATTCTTTCGCACAATGATTTAATCTGTATACAACATGTACTTTGATTTGGTTGGTATCGCAATAAGTAGTAACCCTTTATCTTTAAGAACAGAACAATTGAGACCACAAATCACTGAAAGAACCATAAGTATATTGTGGTGATTCACTCCATGGGATGTAAAGACATAAAAGGATAGCCGTATCTCTGGATATGATCAGATGAGAAAACACAGACAGTCGACAGTGCATCACCAAACATCAGCACACATCAGCGTAACATCAGCACAACCTTGATGAAGATAATGCCTGCTGACTATGTGAGGAAGAAGAAGTAACTGCCTCACACCTCATTTTAGAATGCCAGACATTTGGAGCCAGGAGTACCAAGCTTGTTTGACATGTATATGTCTTAGCTCGGGGGGGGGGGGGGTGTTCATTTAGACAAATCCATAAGTGTGATCACATGTGTGACTTAGACAAATCACTTGCTGGTTTTAACCACAGTAAGCGAATTTGAATTTTTTTGACACATACTTTTTTGTGAAGTGTCAGTCAATACTAATAGATCTTTATATTTTCAGCTGTTGGGATGATACCTGTGAAAGAGTAAGTATAATTTCATATTATTTAGATTCCATTATATTATATCTTAAAATAAAATTTAGAACTATAATGAAATAAGTATAATAACTCTTATACCTATAAACATTACAATATTTTACCTCCTATAATTCTATCTCCTTTATAATAGTGATTTAGGAATCATGTTATAGTAGAGAATCAATTAACCAAACTGCCAATTATCTGAAGGCCAGTTATCTGAATAGTAAAAGATTTGGTGAGTGATTACTTTTTCGCATAAAGAGAACCATAAGCTTTTATAAACCATACCTTAGCCGGCACAGGACCTAGATATACAAGCTCCATTAGTCAAATTTTTACTGGATCTCTTGTTGATCTTGGTTGAAATGATAAGAAGGATGTTGATGTATCAGCCAAGTTTGAGGCGAACACAAACTTTTTGGTACTGCTGTTATTCTTTCGCACAATGATCTAATCTGTATACAACATGTACTTTGATTTGGTTGGTAACACAATAAGTACTAACCCTTTATCTTTAAGAACAGAACAATTGAGACCACAAATCACTGAAAGAACCATAAGTATATTGTGGTGATTCACTCCATGGGATGTAAAGACATAAAAGGATAGCCGTATCTCTGGATATGATCAGATGAGAAAACACAGACAGTCGACAGTGCATCACCAAACATCAGCACACATCAGCGTAACATCAGCACAACCTTGATGAAGATAATGCCTGCTGACTATGTGAGGAAGAAGAAGTAACTGCCTCACACCTCATTTTAGAATGTCAGACATTTGGAGCCAGGAGAAGAAGGCTCTTTAGAGCTTCTGACATTGATTCATCTAAATTATCTAATATTATCTACTACTCAAGCTCAATCAAGGCTCTGATTTCTGAGTTAAGTAATATCAGAGGCAGAGATATGGAGCCAACAGGCTGCATCAGGGCTGCACAGGCTAAACAGGGTTGGGCACTTTATAGAAAAAAGAGTCCTTTTATGCACACCTTAGCAAACACATGTTCTCAATTACATTGGAACAAACAAACATATTTATAAAAGCCATATCTAGTATCTATCTATATCAAAACAATTTCACAATTTCTTAGAAATGGATGAGAAACACAGTGCTCTAAGTACACGATAGTATATGAAAGACGAATGTTCCCGAATTCAAGCAGTAGTGTAGCCTACTACACTCGTTCTATGAGAATTTCACTTCATCTTGAGTCTTGTGTTGTGTATAATGGAGCAGAAATTGAGGAAGTTAACAACCAAGTAAATTTGTTAAGAAGTTAAGAAGAGAGAAGCGATTTGTAATACTTCTTCAGAAACTTATAAGGGACACCAACTGAAGAACAACCATTAATCAGAATTATGTTCCCTGGTAACTGTGAAGATCAAACTAGTTTGAAACTGAAACTTTAAGATGTACAACACAAATTTTACGATCTGTTTTTTTATTCTTTGTTCCAAAACGCATGCAGAAAAGAGCTCTTACGTGGTATGCATCAGGTAGGTTCAAGATATAATTATATAATGACGAGTTTCCCACACAGTTAGCCAACTGAATGCTATTGGTGCATTATTGATACCAACATTATACTGATTTACTATGATTTCTTATCCCACAGTAGCAGTCAGGATGCTCTCACTTGGCGGTTGGTGGAACCGGAGCCTGGGGGTGGGGGAGGTGGAGAGCCCCCGGACCCCCTTAGGACGTCCTACCCCACAGCTCATCTCTTCATCAATGTAGCTCCCAAGGCAAAGCTCGGTTGCGGGTGAGTTTTATTTGACTTTTTATAAATTTGTAAAAACAGACGTGTTCAAAAAAGTTTTCCTTGAACTCTTGATTGTCCTTGTCTCTTTGAGGTGTGCCATATTTTGAACTTAAATAGCCAATCTATATTTCAAGATTGAATGAATTTTCCTCCTTTGAGTGGTTGGTTACTTCTTCATACTATTCCGGTAAATCAGCACTCAGGCATGACACCGGGTCCTGAGAAGTGGTTTGAGTGAGTACCTTTTTCCTCCATGGGTGACCCAAACAGAGTTCTCCTACCTTACTGATCCCTCAAAAATTCCTTCTTTATGATCTTTTTCAAAAAATGCAGTATACTTCTTAAGCTAGTTGCAGCAACTGACCAGCTTTGCTGGCGGATCCTAATTGTATTCTTACATTATCAGTGACAAATGAACAAAGAAACAGAATTACAAAAATATTGAAATTGAAGCCCCCCTGGGGTGTATCTGTTCCCTTTTGTTTTGTTAAATATCATAAATTTAGTTGTTCTATAAATGTGTATCTTTCGTGTAAGGTAGTGAGATATTTTTGTCAACCCTCTACTACACGCGCAGCCACTTGTTATGTGACTACACGCCCCGCGAACTGTCAGTCTGTAGATGCTGTAACTTGGAATTTCATGTATATGCCAACGCTTTTTAGAATTTTATATTTATTTTTAGGTTAGAAAGGAGTAGTAAAACAATACAATGTTATTAAAAACAATGACGGATTTCGATTTTAAGTAACTTATTTACAAGTAAATAGTTTAACAAATATACTGTACTCATATCACTTAGAATTCTCACAACAAAATATTATTTTTCGTAATAATAAATTTATAATCTTCATCCTAGTTTCTATACTCTGGAAGTTCACTGTCACTGTTTTCGATGATATTTTTTCTTTCATTACTAGCACCAATCTCATCCTCAAGCATCGTACGAATGTCATCATCACTCTCCTTGACGTAATGTAATGAAAAACAATATAATTTACAAGTTTTGTAATAATATTGTATTTAAAAGCAATACTCTGTATAAAGTATATCATAAAATTAATGAATTTGCACAAGCGAGCTAGTCAAAGTTTAACTGTCACTAACACACTTGCACGGACTTATAGTCCGTGCAACCGGATTCGAATGCACTGGGGGAAAAAAAAGAAATTATGTTAAAGTGTGGACTGTGAGTCTGTGGCACATCTAGTAGAGGGTTCAGTAGACTATAATTTACCCATAATGTTATATACTGTCTTTATACCAGTTAAAATATCTGAAAAGGCTTGTGTTACTGAAGTTTTAAGGATATTATGATAATTTTTTACTTGGTAACGTGCTTGCACCATAATCTGAAGGCCTCAAGTTTGATTTTGAATCTAGTTGAAATTTTGTTGAAGATACACAAAAAATGTTTCTATTTACTCCCCTGTAGGAAATAAGTTAGATCATGGATATGTCTAAAGGTAATGTTTTCAGTTCATCTAAACAGCTGTTCTTATTCTTTTATATTAAAAATGCAATATAAAAGCTCTGGTAGTTTCTATAGAAACCTGTTACATATTTTCCGTCTTAAAAATCACCAACACCCTTCCCCTCCCAGAGCTAAGACAGATCCATGTCAATAAACAAATAAAGTGGTATTTCGATTAAACCTCTTTCACTCACATGGCGTAACTATTGTTGTTCCACAGGATATGTAAGGGCCCAGAATGGAAGCCTGGGATATTTGTCCAGTTTACCAAAGAGAACAGCCTGGCCCGGGGAGCGGGTCTTCGCCCCGGAGACCAGATCGTCCAGTGCAACAACATTGTCTTCACATCGGACACTCCATTCTCAGAGGTGGGGAATGTTCACCTCTCATCATTAAATTTGCTTTATCATCATTCGATTTAGCTTTAAAAAAATAGAGGAGAAACTGGCATCTCAAAACCATTCTTTAAGAAAAATTGACCATTTAAAACTAGTAATTTACTATGTAATAACACAATATGTAATAATATACATCAGCTTGGTAGTGATCATCTAAGAAAACTGGATTGAATTCGATTTTACTTACAATGAAAGGGATTTTTTGCTGAACGACTATTTAAACATAAAGCTGTTCGTTGGTCAGTTTTATTACTATTACAGAATGAATTATGTAGACAATTTGTAAGATTTTAAACATACAGTAAAATTGTATATTTGACAATGGCCATAAGTTTTATGTGGGTTAACTCCCAACTACACTTTGGCTGTTACATACAGTTGAGCTCAGCACTCACCCCTATAAATATTTTTTATATCCATAGTGGCAGAACACTACATGATTCTCAAGATTATCCTTCGGTTGTTTAGGCAGTGTCTATCCTGCGGTGTTCTGGAGTCCTGGAGCTTGTGGTTGTGAAGGGAGCGGGAGTAGACCTGTTCCCGGGGGAGAGTTCGGGATACAACAGCTCAGCCTCCAGCCTGGCTGGAGACCAGAGCCCTGACACCTGGCCTCACAAACGTCTCTCCGTTGTCAGAGAGGAATCTGTCATCGACAACGAGAGGTATCAAACAATAAAAATACAATCCTTCCTTTATTGTTCAATCGTTAAGAATTACAATAGAGTCAAACATATTTTAGCACAACAAAATTGTATTGTTTTACAATTAAAAACATTGGAAATATTTGGTCAAAGTGTAAAATGGTCTTAACCCTTCCCGAGCGTATAACGGATATATCCTCAAATGTTATTTTCATCTAGAGCGGCTCCGCCCATGCATCAGGTGATACTGTATCTCCCAGGCGGGGGTGCATAATTAAAAAATAAATAATTAAATAAAAAAATTATTTGAACGAAATGTGGGGATTTATAGTGCAACTATGCCATTTCTGAACATAATCTATGTAAACCAAAAACAAAAATTTTTCCCTATATTAAACAGCTATTTTGTGAAGGGTTAATCAACCCCTTCTTGAGCTTGTGGCATTGCTTGCTTCCTGTCAGGTACTAAAAGGCTAACCAGTCTAAAAGATGGTTCATCGGTTTGTAACCAGTTTAAGATGGTCTTTTCTCCCAGGTTGTTGTACAGTGGAGAGGCAGGAGGATCTAGTTACATGGAGAGTGTTATAGGTCTTGATTTCGTGGTAGGTTAGTCCGGAATATACACTTAATGGTTTCCAGTATGTACAAGTACAGTGCCACCACTGATGAAACTACTACCATCATGAGATAATAATAAAAGAGTAGCTTCGGAAACTTAAATTATACAGTTATCATTAAGTAGTATCCAAATACACTGATGAAAATTTAACCTTGGATCCCTCTAGCTTTTCTTTCATCAACATTATGGAAATCCTGGATTGGGAATATTTTTTAATGTGCATTTTTTCTGCTATTGATACACAGATCGATAACCCCACCTATACTCCTGTATACCCCTGTGTGTCCTGTAATCCAGCTACTTGGAGGTCATAAATTGTGGATATCTGAGAGCGATGGTTGGTGGTTGTGGTGTTCTCATGTGTGGATTAACATCCATACCATTCCATCCAGAGTGAGTCACCTCTGGTTAATCTATTTTGTGACTAGCGGCATTCATTTCGGCCTAATTCACTGATCAGGGTCCAGGCAAATGGTGAAATATAGTTGAGGGAACACTTCTAATTGTTGTTTTATTAAAATGTTTTTTTGTTTCTAGCAGACTGTCAGGAGAGAGAAGTAAAGACTCAGACAGAACTGTCGCCTCATCACAGTTCTCTGTCAAGCCCCAAACCACTGGTATGTAGTGTTTGGTCGGTTAAAAAATACTGCCTTCGCTGGTTATTGCTTGGTTTTCATTTTTTAGTAGGTGGTTGATGAATTTGGATGATGAAAACACACTATTGTATCTAGATTATACAGTTCTACCCTGCTTAGCCAATACATTACTGTAAAATTGAGGAAACTTAGTTTACGTTTAAGAAATTGTTGAACTTGTTGATGGAAATTGCAATTTTACAATGTATAGAACTATTAACTGTAGAATTCATATTACTTTCCGAGTTAAAAAATATACTCCTTACAAAATTTGAGTCGCAAATATAACAAAATAATCACTAATAAAGAATTTAAGTTTAAATAAAGATTATTAGTTTTTATGAATGATTAATTGTTATTGTTGATTATTTTATATTCAATCATTGCAGAATGATTAAGAAATTCTAATTTCAAATTAACCTGATTAGATATAGTTTGAAAATTTGGCAGAAGTGGGAAAGATGTGTTGTTTTGGGCATCTTTCAGAGTGTTTAACATTGTTCTTTTTGGACTTAAAATCTAAAATAGTGGAGGTATTCAGACTCATAATAGAGAAACCAATGATCTTACACTGATCTTAGGTTTATTCCTCAGTTATCTTTAAAGTTAAAACTCATCTCCTTTTATTTTTCATCTGTATAAAAGTTGTTTGATAAAGGATAGCTGATTCACTAATTTTCTCATTTTTTACCAAAGTATAATGATAACCTACTTTTCCATTTACGAGTTATTTATTTTTAATGGTTTAACTAATCATGAGTTTTTTCCCACAGATGGTCCTTGTACAGTGATTAGAGTTGGACCAGAATCTGAAAATGAGAAAACTTCTTGTACAAAGGTAATTTTCTTATGTTTTGCATAAGAGTATATGCTACATGAGTACCGTTCTCTTATTCGCTGTTACTGACATTGATTAAATCATATAGTATATGACTAGCCTTATTATATCATATAGCTGTACTGAAATGGAAGAGTTGAAACATTAACAACCGTATTCTAATCCCTTTTAAAATATGCTATGTTGATGAATGTTATTACATAAATATTCAGGTTGTCTATATCCAGAAAGTGTAAATTACTTGTTAAAAGCTTCTCCATTTTATGAAATTAAATAAACTAACCTATGTTTCTAAATCAATTATTTATCGTTGTAGTTGGCTGAGATCTGTATGGTTTCACAGCAGCTAGAGACAAAAACAACAACTGTGTTGGTGGAAGTGCATCAAAGTGGAGATGAAGAAACTGTTCACAACCAGGTAAATTAAGTCATTCATCCTCACAACTGACAATCATAGAATCAGAAATTTGTAATTTAAATATGATCTGCACATTTTTATGTTTCTCTTTACTTCGTATTGTCATACATCCGTATTTTGTACAGATAGATTGTATTTTTGGATTCCTATCATACAAAATGAAGAGAAATGTCTTTATTTTCTAACTACAGACAGTAACATAAAATTCAGAAATTAATGATTTTGCTTCCGAAAATCTCAAAATGAGGACCCCCTACTGGTAGAAAGGTATTTCATACCTGTTAGTATAGAATAATAAAGAAAATATCTTATTCCCATAAAAATGTTAGTGAAAATATATCTTAATATCAAAGTTTATTGCCTTCAAACCAGATATCTGTTCATCTACTATTTGTATGAAAATTTGCAAACTTTGAAATAAATAACCTTTTGTTGCAGAGTGATAGTAGCCTATGCCAGCTGACCAACAGTTCTTCAGTCAGTTCCTTCTCTAGCAATGCCAGCGCTGGGGCCAACAGTCTATGTAGCGCTATCAGTCAGGAGTTGCAGAGGAGATCAGAGGTAAGAAACTAAACAGAAGTTGAGGAAAGTAGACTGCACATACCAGTAATATGAAACTGGTCATTATTTTCATGTAATGAATAATAATTTTGAAAACTGAATTAGTACATTGGACGGTTTGTTGATAATTAGGGAGATTTAGAGGCCGGGATTTTATTCCAATCAATTGGAAAAATTCCGTTGGTAAAAAACGTATAGGCTTATTGTGCTAGCCCCATAAGAAAAGTAAGCACTACTGATATCGCTTGACCTCCAAAGATATTACGATATTAGTATTGAGATAAAGAAGACAATTATGGGTTAGGAGGATGAGTAATGAGTATGGGTTTGGTTGGCTGACCTTACTGAGTCGGTAGAATGGGGAAGAAAGGTGGCCACCTGCCCTGCCGGGCACTTGACTATTAAGCCGCGTTTACACAAGGCCAGTAGGCGGGCAGGTTACCTGAGCAGGTAACCTGAGGCAGGTTACTGTCCCGGGGACCTGCCTATGATCCTGTCCACACGACTTGGGTTGTGAGCGAGCCAGTTAAATGTGGAATATGGTAGATAGTGCATCTTCTGTGTTATATGATGACATACAAGAAATTAGGCGAAATCTTATACTGGAATTTGTAATTTGTAAGCGAGTCAAGTGAAATATTATTGAAAAAACTGGAACTGGAAGTGTTCCTTTTTCCATTATTCCTTTCATTATATACAACCACTTTACATTTGGCACGTATAAATCGGTTTTACCGCACTTTTCACTGATTTGGCCATTTCACCAGAGTAAATGGCTCATAAAGCTTTTATTTTAGATTTAACTTCAGTTATTCCAAACCCTTCAATTTTCATAGCGGAAACTATTTCGCCAAGGGCTGTCTCGCGCGCATTCTTGTTCTTGTAGAGGTCAGTAAACTGGTCCCATAAACAAGGCCGGTCCTTATAAAGTTCCAAAAACGTAATTGTCATCTCTTCAGACCAACGTGGAGCCATTGAATTAGTACAGTTTTATACAAAATATAAAATGTTAACAATTTAAAACATGAACAAACATCCAATAGCACTGTTTACTGTTTGTCACAAATAAGCTCACTTGCTCTGTTCGACAGACTGAGTTGTCCACACGGCGTCAGTGCGAGGTAGGTTGTGCAGCAGGTCAGTTTTTGAGTGGTGGGGGGGCAGGTTGTCTACTCCTCGTGCAAGTCGACCTGCCAAGCAGATTGACATGCAGCTGGCCTGTGAATTTGAGCTTAGTCGTCCACACGGAGAGGTTACTTGCCTCAGGTTACCTGCTTCGAGTAACCTGCCCGCCTAATGGCCTCGTGTAAACGCGTTTTTAGGCAATCTCGGATCTCCAGCTAGGACTCAATCCTTAACTACACAAACTTGGTACTTCTGCACTAACCTCCCATGGTAGAGGAAAACTGATGTTCACTAATAGTACAGCATAAAACTGCCTTTGATTATGACAGCATATCTTAATATATTAGGCCATGTTTGGAAAGGCTAGAGGATATCTAGGTACATGAACATTGTTCCTCCAGGGGAGTTTGTGCACGTTTATATTTGTACGGAAAATTTCCGGCTTACTCTTGACCATCAGTGTTGACTCCAGTAGGAAAAGGGATAGAATTTTGGTCTTAATAAATAGTTCTTTGCAGTGTGTGAGATCCGGGGCTTGAAATATTAATCTAATAATTCTTTTCTGAAGAAGAAGTATGCATTGAGCCGGAGGACTGCTTCCCCAAAAGACTATTCCATGGTTTATAATGCTATGAAAACATCCAAAGTAAACTTGCATGAGGAGATCTTTGTATAATCTTGCTCAAAATTAAGTTATCTCAATTTCCTGGATCTTGTGTGTCTGGGAGTTCCAAAACTAAAATAATTAATTTTAAGTAATTTATTTTTCTGCAATATATCATTTCAATATTACAGTAAAATTATGATTAAGACGAATTTTACATTTTTCACAGAAGCGTGCCAAAGAAGGTACTAGTGAAATAAAGCCATCAAAAGTTGAACTTCACAAGTGTGGAATGGACAAAGAAAAAGTAGAACAACATCAGCAACTAATGGAGGAGTTTAGAAGAGCTCATAAAAAAATGTTTGCTCACACGTTGAGTGAAGAAAATAAGACTGAACCTAATCGGACCTGTCCATTTTCATCTAAAGAGGTTAGTCATTAGGATAAGGAACAAATAAAAGTGTAAATAAAATAATAGTAATAATACTTTTTCATGCCAATATTAACCATGCATTGTCCCACAGGTCCCATAACCTCACGGTCAATCCCATCTTTATCAGGAATTTTACTTTTTAAGTAACAGGTCTGGCCACCACCAATTGTTTCCAATAGTTAAGAAAGACTTTGGCATCACACTATTAATCATTTTGATTTTCTCCATGTTTTTAAGTGTTTTTTCAAGAGGTAAAATATTTTTCCTGAGATTGATTACTGTAGATGAAACTACCATAAAATATAGGGTGTTCCATAAGAAATTATCAAATTGTCGGCCATATTGGAAAATGGTGGCCATATTTTTCAGATTTGAAATTAATTTTTAAATCCTCCAACAAAATAAAGGAGAGTCCCCCATAAGAAGTTTGCTGTCATATGCATGGTATAAAAGTTAGCTATTGGTTCACTTTAAGTGATTGTGGTTTGAAACGGAAAATGTTTTTGAGCCATGGATCCCAAAACGTTACATTTACGCCAAAATTATTAAGAGTAAAAAGGTCTTTAAATTACTTTTTCTATCCAAAAACACCATAAAATATAGGGTGTTCCATAAGAAATTATCAAGTTGTCGGCCATATTGGAAAATGGCGGCCATATTTTTCTGATTTAAAATAAATTTTAAAAACCTCTAAAAAAATGAAGAGGTGTCCCCCATAACAGGTTTGCTGTCATATGCATAGTATAAAAGTTAGCTATTGGTTCATTTTAGGTGAGACACTCTGTATAATTAAGTTAAAAATAAAATTAAAGTTTGTTGTGATATTTTTACTTATATCCAATGCCACCCATGATAAATGTTTCTAAATAAAAATTAAAGGAAATGGGTTCATTCCTGAAGAAGAACTCAAAGTATCTTACTCAGGAATTATTATTAGACTATAATAAAAAAGGAGAAATAACCATTGGCGTAGGAACATACTAAAGGTGTATCATTAGTCGGTAAATGGTACAAGGGTGCTGATTGTCCCGCAGTTCACAAAGAACTTATTACCTACCTAGTGGCTGGGAACACAACATCATTGTCTCGATTGGATTACTTCACTACAAGAGTAGTGAACTGGTTGAATGAATCGTTTGTTATCCAATCTTTGTCTACAGGTTTGTTATTCCTTTCTCCATCCTGAATGAAGAAGGAAAAGTTCAAAAGTTCATTTGTTTTATTAACTAAATATTTTTACTATACTTTATATTTTTAACTGAAATAGTGACCTAACCAGGTAGGTATTTAAGGCCAAGTATGAATGATAAAAGAGTGTAAGATGATTGTGGCGCCATCTTGTAGTCTTGTTGCTGACATGTTCCTTAGACAGGACTAATAGTCCAGGACTAATAATAGTCCATCAGACGATGGCATGTGAGTGACCTACAGTTTAATGTGGGATCTGAACCACTTTTGCCTCTGAATAATTAATTATAAACTAGTTCAGTTATGTTGATTGTATTTCTGAAAGTAAATACTACACAATACAAATTAGAAGTAGGTCTAAAGTAAATCCCTAGAAACGTTTTCAAGGTGATTACGAATAAGCCCATGCAATCCTTGGTTTAGCTTCGAAAATCCAGAGTGGTTTTGAATCCTTATATGTAAAAGTAAATGGAGACTTATAAAATTGTATCGTTGTGCCCAGTAGGGCACAAGAAGAAGGTAAAGTTATAACAGACTGAATTACACAATTATATATATTTTTTATTGTAAAAATATAATTACAGTACTTATTAACTATCAAATAGACAATAAACAATAGACAATTACCTTTATTTGCACTTTCATTAGGAAATAAAATGGCGTCATTATAAATAAATTAAATAACTAATCTTGCTTTACGTGTTTAAAGATATTTAAAATACTTCCTTGATTGAGTAAATTGGTCGTTCAACTAGCCAGTCTCTGAGGTGCTTCTTCAAACCTGTTACTGACAAATATATGAAAATATAATAAATAGTAATTTTTTAGGAAAAAAAGTTAAAAAATTAAGTATTTATGTTCTGATATTGTTATCATTTCTTTAATTTGACACCTCAACCATCTTGTTTACTAATATTGTGTAGTCAGTAATATAAAATAATGTTGTCTTACGGGGGTAAAATCCAATATGGCAAGACTGTTAAAGACTCTTAACTATACTAAATAACTAAGATCAAGGAAGTCTATGTTATAATTAAAAATTATTTATAATGTTTTCTAAAAGTTTAGATTTATTTCATTACTGAATATTATGTAGTGTTCCTGGCACGTATTAGTACACTAGTGAATATCATAAACAACTAACATAGCTTTTGTATTCCATCATAGTTTAATGTGAACTTCCCATACTCCATACATTAAAGGTAGACATGTACTTGTTTATGTCTGTGTGAGTGAGAGAGGATGAGTAGAGGGGGAGGGAGAGAGAAAGGAGATGCCGATGCTCTCGCTCCCACCATCTCCCAGCCTCGCACAGTGCTACCCGTGTAGCACTCTAGTATTGTTTAATGCCTTGTTGTGTCAGGAACATTTCATCATGCAAGTAACTACCGTCTCCAAACCAACATTCACCTTACAAACCTACGAGGTACACAACTAAACAAATTGTCACAAACAAATCTTTTCCATAGCACAAATATTTTTTGTTTTATTACTAATTAAAATTAACAATTTTTTTTTAAATTTAGTTAAAACAGAAATTTTAAATGGTGAATAAATTAGGTTCCCTTAGGGAAACTGGCCATTATAGGTGTCACCTTAATATGAAACATAAAATAAAATAACTGTTGCTCATTAATCTTAATTTTTTAAAATAAATTCCAACCATTAAGTAAATATGAAGTTAAATATTTGAATCTCAGGATCTTATATTTTTTAAATTGGTTCAGATGAGGTGTTGGTTTTAATGATTAAATTCTTGGTTTTAATGATTAAATTCTTGGTAAGGGTTCAATATTCTCAATAATATTATAAAGAAGAGGTGGTTTCTGTATGTTTGTTTGTGGGTTTGTGTGTTTGTGGGTTTGTGTGTTTGTGGGTTTGTTGTGGCAAGTGAACGCAAAAAATACTGAACCAAACAGTTTAAAATTTTACACAAAGACAGATCTTAAACTCATGCAACACATAGGCATACTCATTTCCTTAAAATCCTCTCGGGCTACGCCCTGTGAACGTCCTAAGTTTCAATGTTTACATTTCTAGAAAATGAAAACATAAAATTACTTGAATGTCAACAGCTGTGAACACTAAAATTTGACAGTTCGAGAAGCAGAAGACATGGTTGCTGTAAATACCCTGGGATTCAATGTTTACAGTTTTTAATGTCAACATCCGTTTACTTTACATTTTGACAGTTCGGGAAGAAAAAGAAATAAAGTTAATTTTTACACATAAACTGCTGGATCGAAATTAGTGAATTATTAGTTCGAAATAGTGGAATGGTAGATTTTTAATTTTCTCCCGATGCCTGCCTCTATTACGTTAATGCTTATCCTCTCCCAATATTTGACATATGTTACTTTGTCATGTTTAGATATATACTTAGACACGTGTTTTGTCATTTTGTAAACAATAAAGAATTAATTATCAATAACTTAAATGTATCTGTAGAGCCTACACCTCTCAGCCTTTTTTACCCGTGCGAAGAACGGGTACTTTGGCTAGTTCTCAATAACTAAAAGCCAATTTTATAATTCTTTGAGACAAGACGAATTTAGTTCATTTTTCATTTTGAATGTTTGTTACACTGTGTATGTTAAGTTGTATAACCTTGGCAAACTATATTTGTAAAATTGAAGCTAAACTGTTAAATTTGGTTGTGGTGAAAATAATGTATGTTTCTCAAGCCATCAGGTCATGATAAATAAACTTTTACAAGAACCGTAATCTACTGAATTTGTAAAAGCCTGCCAATATTACTTTGCCAGCACACAATCATATCACAGCTTAGCTAACAATGTTATAAGTTATTGTTAGTTTATCTATCTAATTAAATTCTACTTTAGTTGTTTATTTCAACTATTGCCTCTAATTATAGTTGTTTAGTAACAGTAGTGTTGAATCCCTTATGTTATGAATTATTCCAAGAAGTTATCATCAGTTTTAACAGCGGAGTTTGTTGAAATTTAAATCATACATCATTTATGATACACAACATTGCAAAACTCCCCAATATCACTGTACATTCTAATCTGGACTGATAATGGTTTATATGTTGAGCTTTGTCATGTGACAATAATAAGCATGTAATCAAATTAAGGTAGTCATTTCAGATGTGCTCAATGTGTACATATATTGTTCCTAAAACATAGAATGTTGGTACTGGAATATACAATGTTACTTCACTAAATAAAAACTCCTGATTTTTTTTCTTTTTGAATAATTTAAATTGAATTCCAAAAATATATATAGTTATTGACATATGACCTTTTTATGAACATAACAAAGAAGGCATTTATTTATGATTCCCTAACAACCAGCAAATATTAACCAATAGACTTGTCAAATTGACAGAGTGATGATTTTTAAAAAGTATTTTTATGAATGTTACAAAAAATTACAAATAAAAAATTATTAATATAATTAATAAATATTTAATTAATTTTGTTAATTTAATTTTCAAATTTTCTTTTATAAGAGATTAAAAGTAAGGATTTGCCACAGCATTTTTATCTTCCATAAAACAAAGCTCTCTTATCAAAATTATAGTTACAATATTCAACATGAAGTATTGTTCATAGTGCACCGTTATCTCTCAGCAATCCATGAAATGTTATCAACTTTTATGTTGCCCGACTTGTGTCCTTGTCATATTACGTAGCTATAATCATAACACCTACATTTGGTTAAGTATAGAAATACCAATCACGACTATCCAGGTGCATTTCCATGCAAGCTGCATTGTAAGAGACCCTGTAAGTTAAAGATTTAGGAATTAATTTCACTACTTAGTATTTTAAAATTGTTGGCCACTAACTCTATTGATTTCACTTAAAAAAGTTCTCTAAGGACATAAAGTTAATAAATTGAGAACGTATTTTAAACAAATATATTTTTTACTATTTTAAGAATAATTTTTTCACATTGAAGTACTATCCAAGTGGTTAATGTATTAAAATTGTGCACAATTTTCTTTCTTATGTTACTATTTGGATTGTTCAATATTAAACTTGGAGAATTCCTTATGTGGATTTCTTGATTTTTAAACTTGAAATGGAAAAATACTCTGACTTACTGAGTAGGGGTGTTTCTGACTCAATTAGGTTAGAATCTCATGAATAATAAGCTATTGTGTTACCATAGTTTATCAAATCACAATAGTTACAGTAAGAGTGACGAGTTTTAATAACTATTATTTCAATATTTTTATATTTCTGTAATTCTAAATTTTAACACATACACAAAACACGTGCATTGAGTGTTGTTGAGTCATTGAATTTAGCATGGTTTGTGCAAGGTTGGGAGCATTCTGTTTTGCAGTGTTGTGTTTGTGAAGAGAGGATATTCGATTTGCTTTGGTGGTTGGTGAGAATCACTGTATCTGAAACTAATCAATTGACTACATTTTGCCTGGTATACATGAAGTGATTTTAATTTAATTCAGGACTAACAATATAAGCCATTCTGCTTTGAGCTTTATGTATTAAAGTAATTATTTAGTAATATATCAATTCTTTTGATGATACACAAAAGTACACATACTGGTTAGAATATGAATTAAGGGTGACTCAGATAAGTATAATGCATTTTTTGATGAAATTTGTAGCTTTGTTCCTGACAAAGACCAGCTGATTTTTATGTCAGTAGGATCATTAACTGCCCAAATAATTATTAATATTACTATTATTATTTTTTGGAAATAGTGACATATTCAGGTAAGTATTAACAAATCAAGTTGGGTGAGAAATAAGCGCAAGATGATTGTGGTGCAATCTTGTAGTCTTGTTACTGACTAAGGCTGACATGGTCATTAGACAGGACTGTTAAATAATAACCCAACAGCCAATTACATTTAAAAGACCTACAGTTTAACGTGGGGCACAAACCACAATTTTATCTCTGAATTATGAACTGGTATAAATTATGAGGATGGTCTTTACGGTTGAACCTTTGAACAAACCTCTTTGATTGTAGCTTTTAGGACTATGTGACTCTTGAGAAAAAAGGTGAAAAATGAGTTCAAAAAGAAAATAGAGTACATAGTAAAACCCAGAATGTAGATTATGTTTTATAATATATTAGACTTTTTAAAACCAAATAAACAGAAAAAATAAAAACTTTAAATAACAAAACACAATGTTATGTACAAATGTATTTATTCAAAGTATTTATTTTGTTAGTACCTGGTGACCGAGCTTTGCTCGGATAGAATAAGACGTGTATTTTACAAGTTAGTTAGCAAAATTAAAACAAATTTACTGCTCAATGAAAACATTTATGTGGTTTAAATAAAACCGTTTTAATACCCCTTAATTAATATGGCATAAATACTGAATAAATATATAGCCCTCGGGTGGGGATCGATCACGCGACCTTGCATACGTGAGATCTAAGCGCTTAAGCTACGGCGTCAGCCGATTTCGCGTCGTCGTTTAAGAGTTTTTGGCCAACCTCAATTAATTGTTTTAGCTAACCTTATACTGAATTTAAATGTCCATACTGTTTGTTATTATTATCCTGTGATCAACTGATTTTGTTAGAAACGGAATGAGGATTGAAAAGCAAAAGATAAATTTAATTTACACCAATTATTTGGTTTGTTACAGTAGCTTCAAGCAATACAACGAATACGTTTTCTATCAAAACACGGAAGATTTTGGAAATACTCTTTCCTGCTTTTATTTCGCACAGTTATGTTACCCTAAAGTTTTTACAAATTGTTTAGTAACCTGATAATTTTACATTTATTACATACATAAAATAAATATTTATGAAAAACCTCTATTCACATATTGTTCTTTGCCGTCTTCAATCAAGAACTGTCAAACGTTTATAAACAGCTGTTTTGGTTTGCATTGTTTACATTTGATTCTCCATAAGCGTAATGTTAAATTTTTAGATTTTAAACTTAATATTACAGTAAAACACGAATTTTCCTGGACATTAGACCTATCTAGAACTTATTTTCTACTCGGAAATTAGTTATTTCCAAAATTTAAAGAAATTCCTCGGTGCCGTTTTCGAGATCCATGTGCAAATATATATATATATATACAAACCTTGCTCGTATTATAGTATTGGATTGGATTGGATACAGTACAAACAGACTTGTATTCTATAACAAAATTATGCACTGGGATACGGTATTAGTGTTTAAGGGAACTTGAATGGTCCATAAGGCTCAATGTTATAAGGCAAACTTTATGCTCCATTTACTCAGAACTATTTGACTGGGACGGTGGCGACGTCCTGTAATCCAGCTACTTGGAGGTCACGAATTGTGGATAGTTGTGAGCGATGGTCGGTGGGTGTAGTGTTCTCTTGTCTGGATTAAGGTCCGCACTATTGAATACTGCGTTAATCCACAAAGACCATCCACATAATTAGACCCATCCGTAATTCAGAGGCTGTGATTCGGATTACATGTTAAACTGTAGGTCCCTTAGTTGCCATCGGCTGTTGGGCTATTAATTAACAGTCCTGTCTAAGTAACAAGCCAGCCTTAGTCAGTAACAAGACTACAAGATCACGCCACAATCATCTTACACTCAATTTTCATTCATACTTGGCTTAAAATACCTACCTTGTAGTATGGTCGCTATTTCAGTAATCTAATCTAATCTATACATATTTGATATATTTATATATTTTTCCACTCATTTCTCATTCATACTTGGCTTAAAGTACGTGCCTGAGTAGGTTACCATTTCATCAGGTAATGTAATGTAATGATTGCAGGAGAGAGAATCATTCAGGGTAAAAAGACAACAGAAAGAAGAGGAATACGCAGTAAAGATGAGTCAGGAGAGGGCCGTGGTGGCGGTGAAGGAGAGAGATCTTCGACTGGAGAGAGACAAGCAAGACACCACCGAGACTGAGAGAGAACTGCTGAGACTGGGCAGACGGCAGTCTAGCTCAGTACCTCCCCCTCCACCCCCGGTGAGCCATAAACATATTGTAGACTTCTAAATGAAAATTACAACAGTCGTCTGTAATGTAAGGTTCCCATGGCACTAAAGTCTTGAAAAGCGCTGTTACAGTGCATCCCACGCTTCTGCAGTGTATCTTGGTTCTCCCACTCCAAATTCCCTCCTTAGTGAGCCATCTACGTAGCTCAGTCTTGGCTTCTTTATAACATTCATGAAAACTACTGGTTATCAGATTTACATAGTGGAAAACAGCTGATCAACAATGCAAAGTTTTTTTAAATTTTTAGCGACAGCCCTTCATTTCATCTAAACGTGTCATTGTGTGAAGTGCATATTTGTTTTTTAATCGAATTTGTTTATTGCATGCAAATCTGATAACAGTAGTTTTCATGAATATTATAAATAGTAGCTCGCATATAGTTTCGTTTAAGCCAAAGTTATCAGGAGTAAACAGTCTTAAAGTTGCGTGTTCTATCCAAAAGTACCATAAAATATAGGGTGTTCCATAAGACATTTTTAAGTTGTCGGCCATATTAGAAAATTGTGGCCATAATTTTTGGATTTAAAATTAATTTTAAACTCCTCTTAAAAAATAAAGGGGAGGCGCCCATTAGAAAATTGCTGTCATATGCATATCATAAAAGTTAGCCATTGCTCCACTTTTAGGTGAGACACCCGGTATATTATGAGTGGTAGTTCTTGGTATTTTTTCCAAAATTAACAATTGTTTGAAGAATTCAACAAATTTGTGATTTCCTTCAAATATTTTGTTGTTTTGAGTTTTTATTGGTTTTATGTATAAACGATAAAGCCAGTGACCCTCCCCATCTATAACATAAACAATATACTTGTAAGATCTTTCTGTATTCCCTATGAAGATTTAAATTGTCATAAGATAATCATAACACATGGTGATTGAATAAGGAACATTGAATGTTTCAGGTTGTTCAAGAGTTAAATAACTTATATTTAAATTTGGTTTCCAGATGCCGTCAAATGAAGTGGATTCCAAATCTGCAAATGGTTTTCCCGTAGACAACAGCCTGCCTCCGTTACCCCCGTACCCACCTGACACTCCCACTCCCGATTACGACCGAACAAGCCTTGCGTCGGAGGCCAGCTCAACCATAAAGAAGGCAAAAGCTCCGATTCAAAACAAAGCCGTGAACGGCATTAGTAAAAATGTAAATGCAGACTTTGTAGAAATGCAATCATTAGAGTCTTTTAAATTGACTAATCCTGAAGTTAGCAAGCCGAAGCCACCACCAATATATTTCCAGCCGAAGGCAAACAATTCTGTATCATCAACATCAAGGTAAGAAGTTTAAATAATCCTTTTGCAGCAGACCTGCGTACTCAGCAAATTTCCAAATCAATAATATAATAATAATAGTACGTAACAAGTTTTATCAATATCTGTTGATTAATATGGTAGCTATTTGCCTATTATCTATAAGATTAACATAATAAAGAGTATGCAGGTTTGCTGCTGTGAGGACACTGAAAGTAGGCATTTCTAGCATAAACAATTTTTTATTTAGACCATTTTTAACAAGTTTCATCAACATCAGTTCATAATTAAAGAAGTTTGTCTATTCTATGTATGATTAACATGGGAAAAGAGTATGCAGGTTAGCTGTCACGATAAACACATAAACCATGATTTTTAAGCATAAATAAATAGATCTCAACCCGATTCGATCATTTTTACAAGGGTTCATGGTCACGGACACATACATACTGTATATATATAACATTTTTAACAACCATTGTTTTTATCTCAAATAACAGGCATCTCAAACAAATTACATAGGTAATGTGTTGAGATCAGTGATTTGCAAAAGTGTTTCTGAACACCTATTCTGGCTGAAAAGTTAAGAGACTTTGTTCCGGTTGGGTCTCTTGACTGGGACGGTGGCGTCATCCTGTAATCCAGCTACTTGGAGGTCATAAATTGTGAATAGCTGTGAGCGATGTCGGTGGTTGTATTGTTCTCTTATCTAGATTAACATCCGCCCTATTGAATACTACCTTAATCCGCAAAGACCATCCTCATAATTAGACAAGTTGGTAATTAGTTCAGAGGCAATGGTTTGGATTCCACGTTGAACTGTAGGTGCCTTACATATGCCATTGACTGTTGGGCTATTAATTAACAGTTCTGTCTAAGGAAATGTTAGCATTATACAGAAACAAGACTTCAAGATGGCGCCACAATCATCAAACACTCGTTTCTCATTTATACTTGGTTTAAAATACCTACCTGTGCTGGTCACCATTTTAATAATCTAATCTAATCTCAAAACAGAATCCCACAAAAACCAAAGATTTGAGCGTGCAGTAAGCAATTTGAACTATTTTGGACATTTTGAAAGCACAGCACAGTGCTGTACAGGCTAGTAAGCTGATATTGAGCATAGTTGTTTCCAAAGCATGCTGGTTCAAGACGTGCACGCTTATCGCAGCATGCATGCAGACTACTAATTTCTACAACAAAATGAAATGAAATCTTTCTTTAAAAACAACCTTCCAGGGTTCACTTATACTTGGCTTTCAACCTTTTATTTAACCTCCAACTTCACCATTGAGCCAGATTTCAGCTTCTTTTTTTTCATATGTCCTTTTAGATGTCCTAACCTTCTGATTAATTTTTCAATTCAATCCAATTATGTAGTGAATGAGCTTTATCTTTTTCAACAGTAAGTCATCAGAGTTGAAGCCGACAATCACAATACGAGAGTACCCAAAAAATATGGAGAGAAAAAATCCAGAAAGGTTCCAATTTCTGGGACAAAACGGAACCACTCTCGGCAGCGATGAGCCAATCACAGCGCGGCTACAAGACGAGCTCTCACAGACTCTATCAAAGGCCAACCTCAAGTGCGACTCCCCTTTGGTAAGTAGACTTACAGTGTGTATTTCCTATTTATATTTATCCTACTCCTTTTCTACTAATTATTTTTATTCCTATAAAATAAGATCACATTATGTTTCCCAGTGCGGTGGGTTTCACCTTTATGTTGGCTTTTATTACCCTTATGGATTTTATAGTTAGCTAATCACCGCTTC
Source organism: Nephotettix cincticeps (assembly GCA_023375725.1). Taxonomy (NCBI): domain Eukaryota; kingdom Metazoa; phylum Arthropoda; class Insecta; order Hemiptera; family Cicadellidae; genus Nephotettix; species Nephotettix cincticeps. Next base: position 71,985,064 of record CM041790.1, on the reverse strand, counting down.
TAGTTTGCAAGAACGTAATAATGCCACTACTTTACTGGTGTTGCAGTCATTAGTTTGTACAGGGTTATGTTTTTTATTTGCTTTGTTAATTAGGTATTGTGAATTTTTTCTCAAATCTAAACATACTTAAAGGTAACATACTTAAATCTAAACATACTTGGTCAGCAGTGCAACCTATTGGAACCGTTAAAATCAAGCGTTTCCACAAGTGTTTTTTTTGTGTTTGTAAATATTTGCCTTTCGCTAAGTCTAGATTTTTATATCTTAGTCATGGCCCTACACACCAACTGCTGCTTATCTGAAAGTCAGCAGCGAGATGGAAACACAGTTAACACACTCGCGACGATCGTCATTTTGCAGATTTTTTAAAAATATACAGATTATATATTTGGTTATATTTGCAAAAACCATAATCAAGCTTTTTTCGTGAAATGGTCTAGCATTATGAGCTAAGCAATGTGTTACCATTTATTTTCGAAATATACACTCATTTATATATTTTATACGTATATAACTTTGTGGGCCTCTAGTTTCCAACGCCGTACCTTAGGAATAATTTATTTCACCAGCACGTTGTGGCTCTATATTGGCCCTCGCAGATATCTCCAGGTCTGTCGCCAGTTACAGCTGTACGCATTTACACATAAATGTCTTGATATTGTTTACCGTTTATCGTTAGACTAACCTATGTTTGTCTAACACTGTTTTATTATTGTTACATTTTATCACCCTTCAAATTTGTACAGCTAGGCCAATAGAGGTACAGGAGTTTCAAAGACAGACATTCCAAAATATTCTCATTTGCCATACACTATTTAACATCTGATAACATTCTTAGCCGAGAACACTACAATCGTCATAACAACTCAATACAAACGTAGTCCTCTTTTGGCCCATGACACACTTTGCTAATGCCGAGCATGGGCCTCAAGAGGACCACAACGTCATTTAAAAAAGTCGGTGTGGGCCTTATTTGGGTCGTGAATGTGTGTGGCAAATGTCTGACCTAATGTATCACTAAACAAAGAAGATTGCAATTAATTTATAATCATTTACATTCCATGAAGTCAGTTATTTATTTACTTATTATGTAACCCATATACTCCAATCTCCATTGAATCTCTCTGGATTAGAAGCTGGATCCTCAACTAATGGCACTGTCACCGCTCCTTTCTTATAAACATCAATGTTAAACTCTATTAACTCTATTGCACCCGGAAAATGATCTGCTACATTGTGTTGTTCACAAGGGTCCTCAACAATTCGGAATAAACACGGCTGATCTGTACAATCCAACTCTTTGCCAAAGCTATGATTGCAGGAGATCGTTGCTTGCTTCCTGAGTTCAGAAATAAATTTTGGAGAAAATTGCCGTTTTGAATACTTCTGTAACGTTTTCCAGACAGGTGTTAGAGTAATGTTGTTGACATCGTACTTAGGTTGTTTTGGAGATTTTATCGTATCTGTGTTCAAAAACATGCTGACTTCACGTGCAACGGGCTTGTAGATTGGTGGAATAGGACCTGGGAAAAAATGGAAGATTAGTTATTTTACATTATAGATGTCTTGAATACTTCTGTGTATTAAGCTGTATATTTTGTTATTCACATACGTTTTGAAGTAATTTTCCCTGCTAGCATGTGGTGAGAATTGTGTTCTCCACTACATTAGTGCTAGCTTTCTGATCACTCAGTTTATCAACGGTCTTATTAGGGAAGATTTCAGGCAAAAAATATTTTCTCTGGAAGAAATCAAAGACTTTAATTGGTTAGTGGAGTTTACCAGTAATTTGTCTTTAGCTGAAGAGCTTTCGAGGGGAAATGTTCCAATTCTGTAGGTAGAAAATATTGAACCTGTTACAATACATAAGGTCACTTCAGAAATGAAACAGATTTCTTGTTTCTGATGCAGAAGAAATAATCATCAATCCAATGACTGATATATCAGGAAATCTATCTATTAGGGTTTGTGGTGAAAAATGTCTTATATCTAGGGCTTGTAAAATTGTAAACACCCAAGGATCAAAAGATTAATTCATCAAAAGATAAAGGGAAATGTCCCGTCAAAAATATGGGCACTAACAAACCTTCTATGATGCGTACGAATAGTGTTGGCAATGATGATTATGATTCGGAATTTGATTTTGATGATGATGAGTTAGCTGTTAATATGTCATCATCCAAAGGGGTTAGAAAAATATATAATACACTCTGTATACTAAACTTTGGTTAAATGGAATAATTTGTTAATTCATGGTCGATATATGATCAATGTTAACTCTAATGTCAAGGGATATGTTTGTTTCAACATTTCCAGGACATAAATTGACTTCAACTTAAATTAGGATGTCAACTTATACTCCCATTAACACATTCGCTACGGCGCCTGAAACCCCCATTCCTCGCACGGAGCGGCCAGTGAAGTTTAAAATCAACCAATAAGAAAATTCCAAGTGACCCATTCAGAAATAGATACTGCGTTATAACAAAGCTGTGTGTGGGGCGCGCGGGGCTTTGGTGCCCAAGGTCCCGGGTTCGAATCCTGCCAATCACCAATGGCTTTTCACTATGTGATAATGCCGCAACCCAAACAGGGGTGCGCAAAAAGCCGCTACAGCTGAAGTGCCTTGGAAGTAATCCGCCCCTTCCAATAAATGAAAAAAAAAACAAAGCTGTTCATAGTTCTCTCAGATCCCAACAGGAGAAAGCACAATCTACATCGCCAGATTCACCATCTTGATTTTAACCTAAATGTCCTCACTCGGATCCGAGAGGTCCACAGCGAACATGTTAAAGTATGTGGTAAAGCTCACGTTGATGTCGAGAGTACTGTTTCGAGCTTCCTCACATCTAAAATAAACCGAACCCATGTTCAGGAAACCATTTAAGGTACCACTCGCAATTGAGCCTTTAGTTTCAGGAGACGTTGAAGAGAGAGGGTATTATTTCATAAATATCCTATTCAGACTATGCTACACCAGTTGTCTTAATCGTAAAGAAAAAGAGGTCAGTTTGTTTGTGTGGTAATTATAAAGTTACTTTGAACCATTAACTGTACATGAATCAACATCCAATCCCTACCGTAGATGATGTAGTTTCGCGGATTCATGGAAAAACAATCTACTCTAATCTTGACGTTTCTCAAGCCTTCACTCATGTTGAAATGAGGGAAGAAGTTGGTCATTAATACTCAGAAAGGGCTGTATCAAATGAATAGACTTCCCTTTGGTTTAGTACAGCTCTTGCGATCTGGCAAGAAGCTACTGAGAAAATTCTAGCTAGACTAAAGGAGAATAATGTAACACTAAATGTGGACAAGTGTAAGTTTTTCCAAAAGGGTATTTAATACTGTGGCTATTATAACAATGAAAATGGACTTAACAAAATGTAAAGATAAAGTCAAGACAATTTTAAATGTCTAAGAGCCGACCACAGTTACAGAACTTAAATCATTTTTGGGTCTGGTAAATATCCATGGGAAATTTTGCCACAGGTTGAGTGAAGTTGCATCTCCTTTGTTTGATTTATTATAGAAAGATGTTGCATTTAGATTTGATCAGAGATGTGAAAAGTATAAAAAATAATTCAATGGAATAAAAAGTATTATCGCTTCAGGTACTGTTCTTTGTCCCTTTGATCTAAGGAAGAAGCTTATCTTGGCAATCGATGCGGATTCAAGAGGAATCTCTGCAATTTTATCTTATGAAATCAATGGTAATGAAAGGCCTATATGTTTTGCTAGCAGAAGCTTCAGCAAGGTTAAAAGGAAGTACTCCCAAATATATCGAGAAGCCCTGGCTATTGTATGGTGTGTTAAAAGATTCAAACTACGTTTATGGTAGAAGGTTTACCTTAATTACATACACTAAGGCACAAACAGCAATCTTTACCCCTAAAAAGACCTTCCAGTTTTCTCAGCGATAAAAATGCAACATTACACCCAATTTTTGCAAAATTTTGTTTATGATACTGAATTTAGGAAGAGTGTGGATAATGGAAATGCTGACTGGCTTTCCCGCTTTCCTTTACCGTATGGTGAATAAGACATTGCCTCATTCGATGTTTTCGAAGTCAATCAAATCGAAAATATTTATCATGTGACTTCTAAAGAATTAAAAAAAGAATTGGATCCAGAAGTAAGAGAACTGACATTAGCTTTGATGAATGGTGAAACCATAGAAAAGTCAAAGTGTAATGGCCATAAACAATAAGACTCATCTGTTTGACGGTTGTTCATTTCTGGGTCAAAGAGTTTATATACCTAAAAAATACTGTAAAAGTATTATGACCGAACTGCATAGAGGTCACCAGGGGATAGTAAGACAAAGGCATTACCGTAGCTAAGAGCTATGTGTGGTGGCCTAGGATTGATGCTTATATTGAAATAATGTTGTGAGTCATGCCAAAGTGTTAACAAGTTCATCTTCTTTTTAATGTACCAAATTTTGATCTCTGAACTAGCAAAAACCAGTCAGAGAGCTATCTAGGAAATTGAATATTGATTTAATTCATTAACTGTTACGTTAAATAACACATACCTTTCACATACTTGAAGTCATTAAAAATCATAGCCGCCATATTGGCTTTGTCATCTATATCAATCACTAGATGCTCGCGAGTGCTTGGATGTCCTGAAGATATTGCTTCCCATTGGTTTATTCCATCAATGTTTAATGTGCAACCCTTATGACCTGAAAAATTAATAAGTTATTTTACATTAAGGAGAGGGTACACTGAGAATTGGTCAAAAACTGCCAAAATAAGGAATATAATTTTTTATTCCCTAATTATTTGTCTCTCTAAATCAGAAAAGTAGATTTTTTTGCAAAAATTAATATATTTACAGTATATAACAATTTTTCAAATAATGCTTACACGCGAATCTTGGTCAGCTTTTCACTACCAAAACTATGTTTTATAGTAATGTAGATTATAAATTATAACATAAATGATTTTTATATTTTAGTGTTTTTGTTTTGTTGTCTTTGATATTTGCTGCAAACTGTCAGCTGGATGTCAGCAAAAACAGCTGTTTTAATAAGTAACAAACAGTTCTGTTGAACATTTGTAATAAAATTCAAAAAACCTTAGGAGGTTTGGGGGGTATTGCCCAACCCTTTAACTTTGCCCATGCTGCCCTGGTTCATCCATACACTTATTTTAAAATAACAGGTTACTAACCTTGATATCCGTCAATCCAATTCAACTTGTCACTATTGTCTGTGACCCAGGTTTCGAACTCATAGGTTCATTTTCAAACTAATGTCATTGTTTACTCCATTGGAGGTCGTTCTGTTCTCTTCAATACATCAACACATTTAGACAAACATTATTTTAAAACTCTGATTCCTTGTAAACTAGTGCTTGGTCTACTTTAAATACTGTAATGTCAACCAACCTGCTGCAGCCAGTAGTGTAGGCAGCCAGTCAGATATGTGCATGAGCTCAGTGTTCACCCTTGAAGGTCGGGATATCAGAGGGCTCCAGACCAGAGAAGGAGTTCGAACCGCAGCTTCCCAAAGAGTAGCTTTTTGCTGTGGAAGGAAGTTTTTGTGTAGACAGGTCTTAGTGAATCAAGGAAAAGTCTCAATACATCTGTCTACATTGGTCTGCCAGAGGAGGCCATTCCTCCATTCCTTGAACTAGGAGAGTATTCAAATTATTCCAGTGAGTTTTCGTATTATACGATGGAAATATTATAAATATGCTGAGACCCTCTCATCCTCCATTTACAATAACTGTTTTTTCTCACTTTTGAGAATCCACCATTCGGACTTGTGACTCTCAACTCTCCACAATGACGTTATATAAACCCATTCACAACTGGACTATTTGTCCCCCCCATCTAACCAGTGTTTGTTTCATTTCTTCCCATTGTGTAATTATTATGACTTTTATGCAATTATTTTATTATTTCTCAAAAATTTCATTTTTTTCGTCACTTCTCACATAACCAAAAACCCCCGTCGCAGCAGACCTGCGTACTCAGCGAATTTCCAAATCAATAATATAATAATAATAATATATGACAAGTTTTATAAAAATCTGTCCATAAACATGAGAATTATTTGCCTATTCTCCATAAGATTAACATGGCAAAGAGTGTGCAGGTTTGCTGCTGTGAGGAACACTGAAATTAGACATTTCTACCATAAATAATTTTTATCTTAAGATTTATACCAACTTTCATCAACATATGTCCATAAATAAAGGAGTTTACCTATTCCCTATATGATTATTATGGGAAAAGAGTATGCAGGTTTGCTGCCATGATAAACACATAAACTATGATTTTTAAGCATAAATGGGAAGATCTCAACCACATGAAGCTAAATATCAAGTTTTATCCAAAAATATTGATTAATATGGGAAATATTAATTTTTCCCTATCCTCCATAAGATTAACATTGGAGCCCCACAATACAACGTACTGTGTTTAGTTTTTTTAATATCTCGGTAACCGTTGGAGATAGAGAAAAACTTTAAGGAACTTAATTGTGTAGTTTTTTAAGCTGATTCCAATGGTGAAATATAAAATTTGAAATTTTTAAAAATTACATGTGAAAAACGCAAAAAACCCCATTTTGGGGTACAAAACCCCCCCAAACTACCCGTTCCCATTGACCGATATGTCTGGTTTACGAACTCGTCCGAGCAATTGTAGGAATACACTCACTACCAATTTGGTCTTGATTGGACCATACCATTTACGAGAGTTATCGTGTTCACAGACACATATATATATATATATATATATAAAAGATATATAAATAAAATTTTACCTATTGTTTTTGGACTCTGGGCACCTAAAGAAGAAAAAATAACATGGTCCCGGGCTTAAATCTCGCCATGAGACCTACGGTAATAGCTTCTTCCCTATGGGAAATTCGCTAAAAGTTAAATTACCTCAGTTATTTATCTATTAGTCTTTTAGTTTTAAAAGAAACGTTTGTTTCTTTTACTAGAATAATTTTGTCATATTAATTTTTTACATTTTTCCACTAGAAACTTTACGGTATGTTTCCAAAGCTCGGTGCCAGGCACATGCTTTAAGCCCGTGCAGACCCTAATTTATTTTTATCTGTATTGATGTAAATTTTAAATTGTATTTTTTGGAAATAATTAATTCTAATTCTGAAATGAGCTATAATTCTTTGTTTAAAAATAGAGCCCGGGAGGTCATTGATTGGATCATTGAACTAGTGTCACCAGATTTTATCAGTGCTATTCAACTTTTACAGTTGTATAGTTTCCTTCAAGAAAACTCAAAAAATTCTTACAAATCAGTACTTACTCCCCTCCAAGGATAGTTCGATCCCCAATTTTGATAAACTCCAATATTAGGTGCTCCATTATCAGAGACAAACACTATGATTGAATTCTTGAGCATCCCTTGGTTTTCTAATGCTGCGACAACTTCCCCCACAGATTGATCCAGCTTAGAAACCATTGCTGAAAAAAGGGAAATTTTAAACTAAACTAATCGAGAACTATTTAGGGGAAATATTTTTTGAACTTGGATGCGATTACGCCAATAAACAAAAGCCAAAAATTCAAAAGGCACACAAGTTGAAGCACGTTTTGACAAACAATAGGTCAAATTTAAGACAAGACTATAAGAGAACTACAGTATTTGTATGGAAGAATTATTCTCTCGCATATGTAGGCTCTAGGCCACTTATACAAATTAATTAAAAGGTTTATGTTACCTCAATGAACCAAGTGGTCCTGGGTTTGGGTAGCAAATACCACGGTTTGAAGCCTGGGTGAATCATATTCAAGTTTAAAAATAACCAAGTTTCTTCTCTTTTTTCTTCTCATTGAAAATAAAAGGTTTATTGAGAATGTCAACCTCAGTGTTAAATTTGTAGTTTTATGTGAATGATGGCCTTTCCGATAAGAAGGAATAAACTTGGGGGTTTTTAACTTGAACATGAGTCACCCAGACTTGAAACCGTGGTAAGTCCTAACTTAACCCAGGACCACTTGGCTGATTGAGATAATTTAAATATTTTATTAATAAGAAATATTCATTGAAATGGAATGGTAGTCATAGCTGAGTGGGAATAGTACTGGCCTACCACCCAAAAAGACCTGGTTCGATTCTGACTGCCATCGAGCTTCGGAAGACACGTTAAGCTGTTGGTCCTGGATACACAAAGTTCTTGTTAGTTCACCTTAGATAGGTGAATTATTGAAATGGATGGACATTACACTACGCCAGTATGTTTAAACATGGAAATCCATTTCCAAAAGATTAAATGTCAAAAGTTAGCTAAAATAGTTGCTCAAATAGACCTTACACATGATTTATATTCTTATCTTGTGTATTTCAGTATTAGTGCTGTTTCATTGAGTTCTTCATGTTTAAACCCTTGAGTTATTTCACTGACAGGTTTTTACAACCCACCATTAATAACGAAATGATAAAATGCCGTTTAATCTTTGTAAGTCGGAAAAATATAAAAAAGGCAGGCAAGTTTCATCTAAATTCTGATGTGTGAACTATGCCTGAGCTATGAAGTAAATACTTAAACATTCCTATACAACATAATTTATTTTAATCACCCGCATATGACCGTCTATTGGGGTTGGAGATGTAGGAGAACTTATTTATCTCCTCCTGGGGAGCCTCCAGCCACTTGCCCTGGTTGCCGGCGTGAGGAGCGAGGTGAGTGAGCAACATGAACATTGGCCTCTCTGGGTTGTGGTTCTCTATCACCTTGATGGCTTCTCTTGTGAATAGGTCAGTTGCATACTCTCCAACTACTTCATAATCTGGAGCGTAGTCTCTCCTCATGTCATGACCACTGTAGTTTAGAGTAGGAAACTGAAAAAGGATTTTAGAAATTTTGAAGATTATTAACTATTGATCAAAATAATATAGGTCAGTGGGACCTTGAGTGCCAATTTTTCGTCCAAGGGCTGTTTTAACAACTGAGGCCTAGAGAAGGCTGAAAAATAAGTGAGGATGAAAAAGACCCTATTGGTCCAAGCGACAAAGTATATTTTCCATTTTTATTGAGGGAAATGCTATTTTTTACTGTCAGGGAGGGAAAATGATAAACTCCCTAGTGTGTGGGCCCTGCACCCAAAAAACCCTGTCTCGAGCTGATTCCCACCTTGAAAGAACTTATTAAGAGTACATCAAGATGGAGCCTTCTATGTGAAGTCAAAAAGCTACAGCTTGTAAGATATTTTCCATCTTACTGGACATTATGCTGAGTACTACGAAAAAAACTAAAGTTTTACAATGTATTTGCTTTACAACTTTGCTCATAAAATGTCTCCCAACCTTTTTGATGCGATTTCAAACAAACAGCTGATTAAGAGTATCAACAATTTTGTGAGTATTTATTCATACTTAAACATTAGATTTCGTCTGGGAAAATATGAATTTTTCCTCATCGCATATACAAAACCCATCTGTTATCCAAGCATTATGATGAAAAGCTAATTTTTATGTTTTTTACAATTGTTTTTCTTATAGATGTGTTGGCAAGTAAGTTGAGTTGTTTTTATTTTACGCCTTTTCTCGGCATGAATTATTGGGAATATCCTTGTCATAATTTCAAACTCACGGGGTTCTCACAAATGTGATCATAGTAGCTGATAGCACCGGACCAGTAGCCAAAGTGAGTGTCAAACCCTCTCTGTAGGGGTGTAAACTCCTTCTTGTAGAACCCAAGGTGCCATTTACCCACCAGATGAGTCGAGTAGCCCATCTCTTTGAAATACTGAGGCATGATCTTCTCAGACAAACCCAGGCCTGCTTTGTTGGTTGGCAATAATGCGCCATGAATACCTAAAAAAATTCATTGAGAAAAAGAGAAATTATTATAGTAATCATTATATGGAATATAAAGAAGTCTTTAAAACCCAGGGAGGAACTTAATTCTTATTAAGTTAATAGTTAGTTTATATAAAAGAAAACTTAGAATTACCTATCCCTTTCATCAAATTTTGTAAGTAAACATTTATGGTTCATAAATATAATATTATAGAGGCTGGGACTTATGCATTATTGCATGAAACCCAGCCTCTACATGAGCACGGAGCACATGAGCAACTGTTACATGAGCACAATTAAGCTCATGTAATTTATTACATGGCATGAAAATTGCTAAACAATTTTTAGAACAAATGTTACATTTAAAAATAGAACAGCTTTACAAAAACTCTTAAACTTTAACATAGATACTGACCTCTGAATGAAGGTCTGAGTGTATTATTCAGTCTAGAGACTGTATACATAAAGTAAAGGCTAAGTTAAGAATTGATCCGTGGAAACTGATGTCGTTCTTCCATCCCTTACAACAAGATACTCACCAGTATGTATGGTGTATTTGCCAGTCAAGAGAGATGCTCTAGAGGGTGTACACACGGGCTGAGTGTAGTGTCTGTTGAGTATCACTCCATTGTAGGCCAATGCATCGATGTTGGGGGTTGGTATTTGGTCTGATCCGTGGAAACTGACATCGTTCCATCCCTTAAAACATGTTATTATTAATAATTATTTAAATTATTAATTAGTTATTATTAAATATTTAAACATAATATTTAGATATAGTATTATAATATTGTGAGATGTTCCATCGAGCATGCATGAATGTACTTGATTATATTCCTTTTTTGTTTGGTACATTCTCCTTATTTGTAGATTCCTAACTGTTACATCTCGAAAAATGAAAAGTTTTCCTTTAATATTAAACATCAGGATAATCCTGGAAATTTTAAGTGTTCAATTAAGGAAAATATATTCTATAATGTTATTTACGTTTTAAAGTATTTTTAGAGTATTATTAGATTACTGTTTTTAGCATCTCTTTCAAAATCAGATTAGAAGCACATAACAATGTGTTATTTAAAAAATTAGGCTATACAAAATATTGCAAACACCATATTTATAAATATAACTCATTCAAAAATATGATTAGTAAAAGTAAAACTATCATGTAATTTCTATACCGTATAATATCAATTTGAAAACAAAACAAAAAAATACTTCCCTGTCGGAAATAGGTTATATCATGGATGTGTCTAAAGGGAATGTTTTCAGTTCATCTAAACAGCTGTTCTCATAATCAAACCATGAGTCACTAACCAAATGACGATGTCTTAGATATTCTTTTGATTGTTTAGAAGAAATGTTTTGATTTTACCAAATAAATTTGAACCTTATTTAACAAAAATATTTATTAACTCGACCCATATAATTAATTATGAAACAAGATGAAAAAAACTAACGCCAATTTAGTTTTTTCGAAAATGAAGAAATGCAAAAATCCTCTTCATTAAGGTTGGCACAGAAGGTGAAACTCACCTAATTTTAAAAAATTTACTTACATATTAATTGTTAATATAAACCACTGCTGAAAATTTTAAAAGCATTTTTAAGACAACAGCAAAGCAAAAAGAAAACTTGTGCAGAGATGTTTTCATTGTGACTTGCGAACTTGGATGAATATTTTAGATTATAGTTCTACCGATCATAAAAAAGTTCACCTTTGAATTTCTCTCTTAACTCCAGACTTCGGAATCTCAAACTTATCACTTTGATCGTGTAAAAAATCTAATTCTTGTAATTTTTTAGTGAAAATCTGTAAAATATAAGGCTTACAATAAAAGGAAAACTATTTTCCTATCAGGTAAACAATATGTATTCTTGAAATTAACACAATTCTTCTGTATGACAATATTAGTTTGAGTTTTAAGCAGCATTTTATTATTTGAAAAAAGAAATATGTAACATATTATTACTCAGTATTACGTGATGTATAATCTGTTATGTGACGTATAATCTGTTACGTGTTGGCCATAATACTAGTTTATAATACTAGTTATTCTTGGATGTGAGGGTTTTTCCTGTTTTGTTTTTCAGACTGAACTAGTTATCCTTGAATTAATTATATTTAAGGAGGATGATTACAAAATAATTTGCTATTTGAAAACAAAAACAATCATTATCAGCTTGGCTTCTGCCAAAATGTATTTAACTTAATAGTACTGTATATGTTTTATAGCAGTGATATTAAAGATTTTGGAATTAAAATATTTTACTTCATTCCTTATATGAAGGGCCATGGCTACAATATAATTTGAATTCTTTTTGTTCATTTATTTGCTAATATTCCTTATTTATCTTCATATTATGTATAAATATTACACTTTAGCCTTATTTAGATTGATAACTTCAAATTTCATTATTTGTTTATTTAATTTAATTGGTTATTATCTATGTTTATTCAAACTAAGTGATTATTTAAATGAATGACTCATGAAACTTAAACAAGAGCTTATGGAATATCCAATTCGATGTTCAGTAGCCAAACTAAATATCTATCTCATCAGATCAGCTTTTAACTTTATTTCCCACATAAACCGCATATATAAATTTCAGTAGACAGTGGAAAAGATTCCATTGAATCCATTGAATTGTTTATGAATTGAATTACAATTTCATTGAATTTGTTGAAATTCTTTGCATAATTTTGTGGTTCAAATGTAATCTGTAATGACACAGCAGCTTTCATAACATGAAATGGATGGATCCCCCGGAAAACGTTCCAAGCGGCAAAAATCTAGTTTCGAGTTATGGAGTGTAGAAAGTTGAATTGGCCGTGGAGTCTTTTGGAGCACGCCAAATCTGACAGACAAAATCAGGGCTGCAAACTCAAATGTCTTCAAAACCAAATATACCACGGTGTAATTTGTGGCGTCTATAGCCTTTTCCGCTGAGTATCTCCGTTTCAGAAATTTTGTCACTTGGAACGTTTTCCAGTATTCAAATGTCTAGCTTACTACGACTTGACCTAACGTCTTTGTTTTACTGTTTATAATATGTCCTCATTAAATATTTTTCAAATGTTCAATGTCAAATGAAGGGGACCCTAGAACAAAATTCTAAGCAGCAATATAATCCCTTAATACTCTATGTATGACTTCCTAATTTAGTCTTAGACTGCAGTTTTACCGACCAATAATAATTTAAATAACTAAACTGTTATATTTAATGTTAGGGATGTATATATATATATTCTATTGATGATATTGATAAACATTGCACACGGTTATAGAAGTAGTAGGGGGTTTTATTAATAAAGGTTTGTTAGGCAATGAGTTATAATGTTTTCGATGTCTGTAATACTGCAGAACATGCAGATAACAAAGACGTAAGCTACAATTTGATGAGGAACACATGACTAACAGAACTTTTACTCTTATCTTTTTTTTAGTCATAAATTTACTTTTATCATTACCCTTTACAATTACTCAAGACCGAGTAAAACCTGATCTTACTTTTTAACTCATTTTGAAACACAAGTTCATATATTTAAAGCCAATATTATAATGAAGTAGTTTTGAAGTATATTTAAAAAAATTACAAATAATGTTTTATGAGATGTGTAGCTTTTTTTATTGCAATTGTTAAAGAAAATACTATTTTAATGAAGGTAGGCCTACTTTCTTTCTAGATTATCAAATTGTATGTTGCTTACCATTATTATACTTAATCCAATAAGCTTAATTCAGTCAAGCTTTACAATGAAAGAACTTAAAAAATATTAACTACCTGCCTCAATATAAAAAAACAAATTTAAAGAATAAAAATTGTAAATAAATTAAATAATACAAAATGGAACCCTTTCCAAAACATTCTCCAAGCAATATGGACCAGTAAAATTTAACATTAGAGTAATTTATTACAGCCTTTTTAACTTTCTAAGCCAAAAAAATATTTGAAATAGATTAAGTATACAAACCAGATCATCTGCTAGTATATAGATGATATGTGGGTGGTCGGGGGTGTTTTTGTGGGATAACGAACCAGTGACAAAAACTGAACAAAGCAATACAGGGATAAAGCCAAGCATCTTGCAGCAGATGCTCATCGAAACAGGTAAAACTCTGACCTTGTACAGCCATCCCCTCCCTGCTACCTGCATGGCTTGCAGCTCTACAACTCTAATGGCCCAGTTTTTTCCTAATGTAGACCAATTAAACAGTTTTCCCTGGATACAGGTTGAATTGACATTCTTGAAAAATCTATAAATAATCCATACCGTAAGTAATCTCTTTATAAAGCAACAATAAAAGCATTCTAAATTCATTCAAAGGGTTAGAGAGGTTTCAAATTCTTAATTTGAATGCTTTATTTTGGTTAATTTTTGTGTTTTTCTATGTCTTCTTTAACATTTTGATTGGGAACACTTAAACCCCATTCTTGTTACCACCAAACTTCTCCAAAGTTTCGACCCTTGGGTGGTTTGATACGGTGACCTTATACAATTTCGTAGGTGTGCATTATAACCACTCAACCACACAGCCAATTACTTTATTACTTATTACTTTATTACTTACTCAAACAGCGACCTACTCAGGTAGGTATTTTAAGCCAATTAATGGATGAGAAATAAGTTTAAGGTGATCGTGGCGCGATCTTGGCCTTGTGCCTCACTAAGGCATTATTCTTAAACAGGACTGAATTAACAGCCCAATAGCAAATATCATCTATGGGATCTACAGTTTGACGTGGGATCCAAACACATTTCAGTCTCTGGTTTAAAAATTGTTCTAAATATGAGGATGGTTTTTGTGAAAGAATGTAGCATCTGTGCAAATGTTAATCCATACCAGAGTCTACTGACTATCACACATAACTATCCACAATTTGTGGCCTCCAAATAGCTGGATTACAAGAAAAGTCACTGTGCCAATCAATAGTGTCCAGTCATCCTCAGTGGTTTGTATCTAGTTGAACAATGTTTAACTGTGTTATATATGGCAATTAAACATTGTTTTAAATAATATTCACCTTTTCATTTATGTTACAGACAGAAAACCCACCACCTACAAGGCCTTCAGGGAAGAATACAGTAACTATATCGATAAACGCTCAACCAAACTCTGAAAATAAGACAGAGAACGGCTCTACCGGAAAGCAAGCTCCGTTTTTTCTTCACTCTAACAAGAATGACAATATTGTGAGTAATGGAAAGGAAACTCAGAGGAAGGTTAGCACAACTGTGATTAGTCCATCCTTTACAAACGGCAAAAACGAAGAGATAATCGGCAAGAATTGTGTGAGTTTCAATTTGGGACAGTCCAACAAGGATGCTAAATCGATCACGATGTTGCAGCCTAACGGGATACTCAAGAATGGGTTGGGATACTCAGGTACCATAGGACAGGTGCAGATCAACGCCTCTCATGCTGCGAAGTCCCCCTCCAAGACCATCAAGTTCGCTGGCATGTAGGTAATACAGATTCAATATTTTTTATTTATTTATTTGTATTACCATTAATTTAAATATGTTATTTTAAAATTTTAATTGCACTAAATGGCTGGGTTAAATTTGTTTCCCGCATATTAATATTTTTCTAATATTTCAACATTTGAAGTTTATTATTCAAGATATAGTATATAAATGCTTTTTGGGTCAGTGGTTCAAATCCAGAAGAACATTCAAAGATTTTAACCCATGATCCCTTACACTGAAGACACTAAACACTGGGCTAGAAGACATACAAGCTTATTACCTTTATTGTCTGTGAAATTGGATTACATGGTGTGTTCTATAGAAGGTTATCACCTTCTAATGTAATAAAAGTTAACAATATCTATGTCAAGCTCAAGGTGAGTTGTTCAAAATTTGTAAAACACCAAAAGTGTAGCGGAAATAACGGCATTGATCATGTGATCGAAAATTTTGTATTAATGGTAATCATATGTTCAGTATTTCGTAAGCAAATCCCTGAAATAATAGCATGTTAAGCTAAATTCCATAAGTAATCAAATTCTAGAGAAACTACAATGCTTATTAAAAAAATTTCTTATTAAAATTTGTATTTTTTCAATTTTGTAAACTTTCAGCGATTTTTAAGAAACTTGCCTGTAGAAGCAGATCCCCTAGACACATTTAGAGATAAATAACTAATACTAACTAAGATTTAGTTAGTATTAGTTAAAATCCGTTGAGCTGTATTGTCTGTGGTTTTTATTAATGTAAAAACACTAAGATTTAATGATAAACAGTTTATTATGAAACAATTTTTTTTCTTATTTGAATATTATTTTTTTATTCATTACCAACATTTCACATAAAAGTAAAATTTTAAAATACTTAACATTTTAGGGTCTATATAGCATATTATATTCTTTAAATCTTGTAATACATTGTTTTATTTTTTAATATGACTTGTATTTTAATCTATTAATCGATTAGGAATACATGTTGTTAAGTTTTTTTAAAAACTTATTACTTTAAAAGTGTTATTCTTTTATTTGGTACCATCTCGGTAAGCCTAGGTAGTGTGTAAGAAAAATATGAATAATTTAACAAGAAAGTAAAGGTTGAAATAATCCCAAGGGAATAATAATACTTAATCAGTCGATTGGGTCACATAATTGTGACAATAAAGATTATCACTTCAGATTATTTGTTCATAATCATTATCAGAAATAATTTTATTCTCCGTTAATATAAAACTGAAGTTAATAAATACACAATAAGATAACTAAATGAATTGATAAGAGTATTAAATATTAATAATGAAATAAAATATAATTAACTATCAATTAGCCTGACCCTTGATTGGGTTGTATAGCACTACATGTTGGGAAGCGAGATACTCATTATTGTAACTAAATATTCATCTGAAATCAAAATAAGTCAAAAATAGTAAACAAAAATGAAAAAAAGCCCTCAGATAAATTATTTAGTATCAGTTTTAAAAATTAAAAAAGGTTTAGTTAGTAGAATTTGGTTTATAAGATAACATTTTAGTATAAAATAATTTAAATGGGTTAAAATTAAAGATGAATATAAAGAAACTAATATTGGTTTTAATTTAAGAAGTGGTTTATTCCTTTTCAGTGAATCACTTCATAGACAACATGTTTAGTAAAACTTAGAAAAGATGCAGCTGATATTGATTAAAACTGTTTTTTTTTTCTCATCACTTTATTTATGAGAATATACCAGTTTAAGGTAAAGGAACCTTCTCCAAAAGTTGTAGGATGATAACTTTTGGAAAAGGGTTCCTTCTCCAAATATAATGAAAATACATTTCAATGTAATGATGAAAATAAGTTTGATCAAAGCGGGTGCTCCCATTTTCATGTAGGAGCATTGTACAAAGACCTTGTTCAGTGTTACTTAAAGAGAGAAAGACAGATAAGTAGACATAAAGTGAAATAACACCCATTTCATCTTTTCTGTTGTTTATAAAGCGTAAAATAGCAAAAAATATCATAGTTCAAAGCATTACAAAGACAAAACCATTGATAGTCAAGAGTAATAATGGTTTTCAATGAAAAGAGTAAAGGTTTTGAAAAATTATATTAAATATAGAACCTTTCTAAACTAACCAATTTTATTAATTAATTATTTTCAAAATTTATTTTTCAAAACAAATTTTTCTCCTGCATGTTACATGTAAAAAAAAAAAAAATAAGAAGTGGTTTATTCCTCTTCAGTGAATCACTTCATAGATAATATGTTTAGTAAAACTTAGAAAAGATGCAGCTGATATTGATTAAAAACTGGTTTTTTAGATCTCATCACTTTATTTATGAGAATATACCAGTTTAAGGTAAAGGAACCCTTCTCCAAAAGTTATAGGATGATAACTTTTGGAAAAGGGTTCCTTCTCCAAATATAATGAAAATACATTTCAATGTAATGATGAAAATAAGTTTGATCAAAGCGGGTGCTCCCATTTTCATGTAGGAGCATCATACAAAGAGCTTGTTCTTAAGCTTGTACTTAAAGAGAGAAAGACAGATAAGTAGACATAAAGTGAAATAACACCCATTTCATCTTTTCTGTGGGTTATAAAGCGTAAAATAGCAAAAAATATCATAGTTCAAAGCATTACAAAGACAAAACTATTGATAGTCAAAAGTAATAATGGTTTTCGATGAAAAGAGTAAATCTTGTTTTTGAAGGTTTTGAAAAATTATATTAAATATAGAACCTTTCTAAACTAACCAATTTATTAATTAATTATTTTCAAAAATTATTGTTCAAAACAAATTGTTCTCCTGCATTATTATGTTTCATGTAAAAATGAAAAAAACTATAAAATTCTAAATTATGCTTTAGAAAACAGAGCTTTAACCTACAGCCTTAATATGTTTAAAAATGTTTAGAGCTGGCTTATAAATGTATATTGTTCAGAGTGTTTTTTAAATATTTAAACAATCACCACTTCACTATGGATAAAGCTTTTAAAATGTGGTTTGCAGGATTCATCATCTCTTCTTAAATAATTTAAAACAATGTACATGCAAGCCTTTGATTAGAATTTTTATCTGATTTCTGGTGAGCAATACCTAGTAATGTTGCTTTTTACGTCAAATACAGTCTTGCAAAGTTTTAATTTTTAATATAATTGATATTTTTAGAAGTGAAAAACGTTTCCCATATTTTCCCACTCTATGAGGTATTATTTAAAAATGTTATTATTTTAGCATCATACCTGTAAATTAATATTTTTTAAATTTTTCAGCACTACAGCAAAAATTCAAGAACCAAAGAAGTAAGGAAGATTGAAGAAATTGTACTATTTCATAGATTACCATTTGAATGTATTTTATTTGTAATTGTATATTATTATGTTTATTATTGTATAAATTAAAATTAAGACTTTCAATTAACCAATAGGATTTTATTTTACCAATTACATTCCTGTTTGGGACAAAATATGTTGCAATAAATTCATGAAATGTTTGATTATTGTTAAAACAAAACATAGGTGTTCATTTAAGGCCATTAATATTTCAGAAATAAACTTTCCCTCAAAATAATTTCATATGATAAATATTGTTATCTGAATAACTATCTAATAATTATAATTTTGTTAATAACAGGCATTCTTTGTATTACTATTATATTTAAGTTCATTTATATTACCAGTCAAAGACTGTAGTGTAGAAGCAACTGTCATAAACTGAGGCTCAAAGTCTTCTAAATAGCTGCAGTATTACCCTTTTGATGACGAGTTAAGAGGCAATTCAAGAAGTTAAAGTTTGTTAACACAAAGTTCTAAAGCAGCTACTAATGTGTCGTGGATTAGTAGTTTTCGTTTAAACTTCATAAAAAGTTGTTAAAAGTAGAGTAGTTCACATTTAATAGCATTTCAGGGATGTCTAAGGTCATTCTATGTAAATATTTATTTCTGCCTCCTTTACAGGCTTTACGTCAGAGTGATTCCACAAAATAAATAACCCTTTAAGCAGGCAATGCTCTTGCACATTATATTTTGACTTTATGAGATAAGAACCTGTGTAGTTCTAGGATTCAATGTGAACAAAACATGAACATACCATGAAACATAGCATGTGTGACAAGAAGTTGAATTTCGGAGGTGTAGAAGGCTTCAGTAGCGTCAACTAAGCCTTTCCAATGAATATTTAATAGATTCCAGAAAGAGGAGATTCATAACTCTGAAATATATATAGGACATGGTTGGTTTACATAAATCTTCTAAAATAAGAGAAGTAATAATTACTTCTAAAAAAATCCCGATTCGGGCTGAGGTCATGCAAAACTCTAAGAGGATTCATCAGTGATTAATTTTAGTTGGAACGCAAGGGAATACACACAACTTCAAAACTGTGGTTCGCAAGCTGATAATAAGCACCCAAATAGGGGATTTTGAGCTGTGATCAAACAAACATAATATAACGAAACACAAATACATAAGACATAACTCACATAAGAACATAAGACAAACGCATAAGACAACATAAGACTAATAGAACATTAGAACATTGACAAATAGACGAGGAGGCATCACTATTAGTTTTTCATAAAATGAAATGAGTCCAAGCGGTGAAAACCTTGCAGTGCTCCATTTTCTATCAACTAGCAATCTACCTAGCTTAGAGAAAATATATACTATTGAAACAATGTATGAGTACTTTTAATAGTTTTCCAAAAACATCCCTTTACGTATCGATATGTACTATTTTACTACAGTTTACAGTACTGTGTATCAATGGAAATATAAAGAAGGCTTAATTTGTTTTTATTACTGTATACCATTCATTAAAAAAATGAATATTACTTACTGTATTGTTAGCTTCATACAAAATGATTGGTGCTAATCTAACAAAGTTTAAAGGTTTAGAGTAGGTATCGAGTTGTTAAAGGGAGATGTCAAACTGGACCTTATTAGAAAATAAAGCAAGTAGTTTAGTAAGAATAATTGAGAAAAATACCTAAATTTTTAGAAATTAAGCACTTGTTCTACTCCAGGTAATCCTCAAATTTTCATTTGAGGATGAATATCCCAACGTCATCAACAACTCCCTCCCTGAGATCATGCTAAGCCAGTATCTTTGGTCCCATCACAATTCTAGGTGAGACTGTGGTGTGCGACTCTCTGAACAGTTTGGTCAGACTAGGCGTTCAAGCTCAGTTGGTAGTTATACAAGCCTCCAGGAGATAGATTAGATTAGATTAGATCATTGAAATGGCAACTATACTACAATGTAGGTATTTTAAGCCAAGTATTAATGAGGATTGATTGTAAGATGATTGTGGCGCGATCTTGTTGTCTTGTTACTGACTAAGGTTGACATGTTCCATAAAAAGGACTGTTAATTAATAGCCCAACAGCCGATGGCAAGAAATGGACCTACAGTTTAACGTGGAATCCAAACCACGGCCTCTGAATTACGAATTGATCTATTTATGAGGATAGGCTTTGCGGATTAATGTAGTATTTAATAGTGCGGACCTTAATCCACACAAGAGAACACCACATCCACCGACCATCTCTCACAACTATCCACAATTCGTGACCTCCAAGTAGCTGGATTACAGGACGTCGCCACCGTCCCAAAAGAAGAAATAAAAGTGATCACACTGAATGACCAAGGAATTTTTCAGTAACTGTACAACTTATTTTAATATACCCATTTGATATCTCTGAACTAGTAAAAATCAGTCAGATAGCGGACTAGGGCTTCTTGATGAAAGCCTTCTTTGTCAAACAGGTTAAAAACTGTAACAAGTATACCAGTGATTTTTATATTAAAGTGGTCTTCAGGCAATATTCAATCATTTCAAATTCAGTATACATCCAGAATTATAAAATTAAAAAAAGGTACTAACTTCCAACGTAAACATTTTTATGCTGAAACTGACTTTAAAATTAAAAAAAAATAGCTCTTTGGTAACAAGGGAAAACTTATCTGTTGGTATATTGTTTAAGTTAATTAATGGAAGGGAAATATTCAGTTAAGAATCCCATGATTATTTTACAGCATTTCCAGTGGAATCATATTTAAAATTTATGAATGACAAAGGTACAGTAGAATGTCTAATATTTGCCTTGATTATTTTAAATTTAAGAAGGAGAGTAGAGTAACATATTAACATAAAAGTCCAACAAAATTGATATAGCCTAAAGGAAACATAACAAGTCCTACTTATTTTATCCTTGTTCAAAACTGAGCTACATTATCTCTTATGAGCTGACATTGAATTGTTTGGTCCAATTTAAATTACTTACTACTAGCCAAAGTACTAGTGCGAAGAACGGGTAAAAAATGCTGAGAGGTGTACATTTAAAGCATTGTTAATTAATTTTTCATTGTTTAAAAAATGAAAAAAGAGTGTCTTTCCAGTCGGTTCAGTATTTTTCACGTTTACTTGCTACAAAAACATGGCAAATTAACACCTCTTAAATAAATATTGGGAAAGGTAACGATTGAAGTGATAAAGGCTGAAAACTTAAAATCTACCATTCCACTATTTCGAACTAACAATTCGATCACTAATTTTGATCCAGCAGTTTATCTGTAAAAATGAAATTCTCTCTTATCCTTCCCGAACTGTCAAAATGTAGTGTAAACAGATGTTGACATTAGAAAATGTAGACATTAGAAGTCTTAGACGGTCATGGCAGCTCTATCTTCTTCACCCCAAAATTTCAAATTTTAGTGTTCACAGCTGATGACATTCAAGTCATTTTATGTTTTCATTCTTTGAAAATGTAAACATTAAAACTAATGACGTTCATGGGGCGTAGCCCAAAAGGATTTTAAGGAAATTCCTTTGTGTTGCATGAGTTGATATAACTTAGTGTAAAATTTCAAACCGGTCGGTTCAATATTTTTCGCGTTTACTTGCCATAACAAACCCACAAACATACACCACCTCTACTTTATAATATTATACATGTCCATAAAACAACTTAAGACAGCTCATATTCTGCTGTCACAAACATTATACTGCTAAAACTGTTTCATTAAAATTGTTTATAATTTTTACGTCCTCTTATGCGAACAAGAATCCCAGGCTTTTTACTGCCCTCGGAAAAATGGAAAAATACATAATTAAAGATAATAATTTTCAACCTTATTCTGTCACTTCTATAAATATAAGATATTTTAGCTCCTTTCTGTTAAGGTATTTAAACTGTCCTTTTTACAAAATTATAAATTACAAAAATTTATATTAGTAAATTATAATGTCTATCTATTGCTGTAGCAAATATGTTGAGAAAGTGAACATCTTTACCCGGCCATTATCTCAAACTAATTACCTTAGTCTGAGCAACATCTGTCCCTGTTTACTTAGGAGCTTTGTAGCTTAGTTAATTTAATTATAACCAGACAAATTTGCAGCCAGGACGAATTAAATTACATTAGTATTCTACATTTGAACACACTAGAAGAATGGGGTATATAATGAAGAGTGGTGTTTAATTAAAGGGATTATTAATGCTATGGAGAAATGAATTTCTCTGAATACATGGTTATTCAAAAGAAGTATATACTTTTAAATATCAATAGAACTTAAACAGTATAATTTAAGTAAAATTGTCATAAATGGGTAGTTAAAGTTTTACATCAGCTGGTTGTTGTCCTGTTTTATTTTTTCAAAATTTATTTTATTTTTTATATAAAAGAATAAGAACAGCTGTTTAGATGAAGTGAAAAAAATCCCTTTAGATTTATAAGATGGAAAATATGTAACACGTTCTCATAGAAACTACCTGAGCTATTGCATTATTTTTTAATATAAAAGAATAAGAACAGCTGTTTGTCTGAACTGAAAACATTCCCTTTAGACACATCCATGGTCTAACCTATTTCCCACAGGAAACACACACACAGGAAACATTTTTCGTAGTAATGATTAAAAAACACCTGTTTTAGGTACATATAAAAGTTGCTCTTTTACTTCCTAGGGCTAAACCTATTACTTTCTCCCCTTATACATAGTATATGGAGAAAGTATTGTTTTCGTCAAAATTTTCGAATTTGAGTTGAGGGTGGATATATCCGTTTTGGGGTCCCCTGAATCCAAAAAAGTGGGTTTTGACGTGATGTCTGTCCGTCCGTGTGTCTCTCTCTCTCTCTCTCTCTCTCTCTCTCTGTGTGTGTGTGTGTGTGTGTGTGTGTGTGTGTGTGTGTGTGTGTGTGTGTGTGTGTGTGTGTGTGTCTGGATGTGTACAGTGCCACAGCCTACCTCGTTGGTCCGTTTTAGATGAAATTTGGCATGTATATATATAGTCACCGTATCTCCAGGCGTTTTTTTCATTTTTTTGAATTTTTTATTTTTAAGGGTAGTTCACCCCTAAAAACTCTTAAAAACTCTTTAAAAACCAAATTTTTTTAAAAAACGGCTCTAACGATTTTGATAACAATTTGAAACCACCCGCATGTCTGTAAAAATGACGGTTCAAAAGTTATCGGCTTTTAAATGTAAAAAAAATCAAATTTTTTAATTTTTAATGAAAAGAATAAAAGTAAAGTATAACTTGACTGGTACCATTGAAACCAGCTTAAAAAACTAAACAAATTAGTATTTTGAATTATTTGTCTATGACTAACGGTTCCAGAGAAAAGTTAAATTTACTGTCCACGATAAACGCAGTACGTTGTCTGAAAGCGCCCAATGTTATTCTTAAGGAGAATATTAAAAAATCAATTTCTTCCTTATTTTCCAACCGTTTTCCATGAAACTTGGTATGAAGTGTAAGGTCAATTTACCAAACAAAACCAGCTCAAAAAAGTTTGGTATTACAGGGGGGGTTCCCCCCCTACAATTTGAACAATTAATTTACCTTTGTCTCTCTTGTTTTTATTTTTAGAAATTGGATGACTATTTTTTAAACAATAAATTATTAAATGATATTTAGATTAACTTTGTAGAACATGATAATTTTATTACAGATTGTCTTTTTTAAATTTACTTAAGGGAGAAAGTATGTGTCAGTCCACTGGTACCGTTTATTATTATTATGATTTTTAGAGTCCTGGGTCGCAAAAGATCATTGTTTATGATACTTTTGATTCGAGGTCAGCACTGACATAACCTAAACAACCGATCAGAAATCAAGAAAAAACTAACTGCTATGACGTAAGTAACATAACAGCTGATTTGTCTAAAGTGGAAAAATTGGGCGAGAACTAATGATACTAAATCATGTAATAATCTATGTTTTACGAGTTTGTTTTATTTTATTTGCAGTATGACGAAAAATATAGTTCACCACAAGGCCTAATATTGGGATTTCATTTATACTTGCACATTTAACAGCCTGTTAAACTTGTGCTCGTAAGTTATCAAAAACGTCTAAATTAGTGTAAATACAAAACGTGGAACTAGAGTAAACACAATCACTTACTGTAATGCATGTTTTAGGACACGCTTTCAGAAAACCCCACCAAGTAGGATGTCAATTTATAATTGGTACAAGAAATGCTAATCAAAAATTTCATTGATAGTAGAAGGTGTTGATCGTGTCAAAAAGTTCGATAGTCTAGACAGAATTTGATTATAGGAGAGATGTCTGCTGGGTGACCTGTAGAGTGCATCTTACCAGAATTATTTAAAAAAATATCTCGCAACGATAGTATTTACTTTTCTGTCGACTAGCTATTTTATTGTATTTATTAAAAAGTGTATATTTCATTTTGAATAACCTTATATAATTCAGACAATGCAAAACCTTTCTGACATACAGGCAGGCGAAAAGGCAATGATTTTAAGCAAGTAGATCATAAATATTTACAAAATAAATAACCATTTCAGATTTCCTTGAGCGGAAATAGTACACATGAGTTGCGGTAATTCTCAACGCTTTAAACTTCAGTTTCAGCTAGATTTATGTAACAATATACGCTTTAACGGCGCTGGGAGCAATCAGCCGTTAAATGGACATCACTCTTGCATCTGAGGCTCCTTCCACGTAAACCACCTATGTGTTAGGGTCAATGTTAAATAAACCGTCAGTTAAATCTGTGAACTGGCTCACACTTTCCTAAAAAAATACATGTAAATATACATCAAAATTAACAGAACAACTTTAAAATTGGATATTTGAAAAATACCCATGAAATTTCTTGAAAAACCATCTTGCTATAAATTTAAAGATAGGGGCTTTTTCGAATCCCTTAAAGGAATGAAATTGGCAGCCCTTTGAGAACGTGCTGTGTTTATCACGAAAATTTAACATTCCTTTTAAAACTTTTACCATATTCTGTGATTCAGGGACCTCAAAATAATAAATAAAAGTTATTAAACATTAAATAATATATAATGTTAGGGTTTCGTGAAATAAAATAGGATGAAGTAAAAATTCACGTCTTCCAACACTACTTAATATACTTATAGGTGTTAAAACCTTACGTAAAGGTATAACACCTTTTGTATATATTTACCGTTTGTATATACAGTAATTACAATATAAGTCTAAATAGGCATATATTAAGTAGTGTTGGAAGATGTGAGTTTTTACTTCATCCTATAGTAAAACCAACACATATAACGCTAATCAAGAAGTTGTTCAGTAAAATAAAAGTCCCACGTCGCATTAACTCAACGATTTCTTAAGACAATAATCCTGACTACAAATTTAAATGAGCAAGTTCACTTGGAAACTTTGGAGGAGATCCGAGACGACGAGAGATGTCTCAGCAAACCTTTGATTCTAATCCAGAAAACCTCGTCTTGGGTGAAGGCTAGATTACTGTCAAGTCCAGAAACTTTTTCTTTGATTTCTAATAATTAGTTTATTTTGCAAACACCTTTTATTAATTTATTTTCTTCTAAGATGATGTTTTATTTCTATATGTTTTATCGGTGAAGTGTCAATACTTTTTTCTCAATATAATTTTATCTGGGCTATACGGACCTTAATTAAACTGGTTGAAGTGGTCTGGTCTCGTATATAAACCCGTTCCACAAACAGTAAAAACCGCACAACACGTGTCCGCTAATAAGGACCTTGAAAAGCCCGCATGTTAAAGCCCACCTTGGTGTGGCGAAACGTTGAAATGGGAGAACTGGTGAATTTGTGTGTTGTGTAATTTTAGTGTTTGTTATAGAGGTTTTGTGGAAGCCAGGCTACTGTCCTATATAGTTTAATTTTGGTAGGGTTTAAAATTACTAAAAATAAACCAAGTTATTTATCCTCTTAGAGTAACTGTTTTTAATATATTTTAAATTTTCTGATTTAGTGTCGTTTGTTGTACTGATTTGTTATGAGACCTGATATGTCGTATATTATACGACACATATATAAATTTTATTTTATATTGTATGTTAGGAGTAACAATATTTAGTTTTTTGGATTGGTTATCCTGATTATGTCTAGTAATACTGTGATTGAATTTGATTCAGTACAGTATTTAATTTTTTTAATTTCTAATCTGGCATCCAAGAGTATTAGAAATAAAAATACAAATGGCAAGACGGAGATCTTGGTCCTGACAAAGAAACATATTGAGACCGTCATCCCGATGCATTGGAGACCACGACATCTAGACGAAACCTGCTGCCAAGTACTTTGGAGTGGCGATTGACTACAAGCTGAGTTTCAACGAACAGATCAGACGCAACACCGACGAGTCGCTTATGTCGCCAGGCTTATGGATTATCGGCGGACCACGCAAGCGTCGCCTACTCATGTCTTCTGTCAATTCCACCCTCCTGTAAGGAGCTGAGGTTTGGGCTTACGCCCTCAGGAAGAAGTGTTACCCTAACAAGATTTTACGCGGTCAGCGAACCGGAGCTTTGCGAGTCGCTTCTGCGTATCACACAGTCTCCGAGTCGACTGCTTTTGTATTGCCGGAGATATTCCCATACCACTTTTGGCACACGAACGCCAGGCAATTAAGAGTCTGCATCAGTGGTAGCCATCTTGGATTTTAGTCCCGTAAGAGCAATGGTCAATTCTGGCGATACATTCATTCACTTTGGTGTCTGTAGTGGCGTTCATTATCAAAGTATCAATGTAAAACTTTGGAAGTACATTGATGAGATGTGGCTCAAGGGCATGACCTTTTAATATGTTCAAAAATTTAACTTGATATAAAAAAAATCCAGAAATATTTTACAAAATAAATCATTATTATTTTTTTATTGAGAGCGAATATAAGAAGCTCTGTAAGGTGGTGCCCTGGAGGACTGTAATACTTTTAATTTGACACCTCTTCCATTAATTTATGACAATAGGTCAAGGAGATATAGGTGCCAGAATTTAAATTTGCTCTTACGGGACTAAAATCCAAGATGGCTACCACTGATGCAGACTCTTAATCGCCAGAGATTAACTGTCTGATACAGAGGTGGACAGGGCGAATTTCGCCTCCGAAAAACGTGAAAAAACTGAGTGACAAGAGATTTTGGAGTCTGAGTCGCGAGGTTGGAAAGAATCATTAAAATAAAAATAATAAAAATCGCATATATCCATTCCCGTATTAGTAGGGCCTATTCGTGTTAGTATTAATATTCGTTTTCATAATCCTACTCATATCCTTATTCGTATACATTTATATTTCATTAAACACATTAATTAATCGGTTGATCCACAGATGGCGGCCGATGAAAGTTCGCTAACAGCTTCCCACAAATGCTTTCCATTTATACATAAATCTTATAGGAATACGTTTCTTAAGAGTTTACCAACTTATAAGTCTTTTGAATTAGAAAAGTTTCATGATTAACGAAGAATTGAGGATTTCCACGCTCAGTGTTAACACGACTATTCATAACCACTTCTACAAGCCAGACCTTGAGCACTCAAGACTTTGTGTGCAGAGGTGGTTTTATAAGTTTTAAATTTGAGCAAAGTACGCTATTCGTCACGTCGAGTTTTCATAACTTTGGAAAAGTTTGACTGAAATACATTATAGTATATTTAAACATAACAAACTTAGTCTACTTACGAATGATTTCACAGTTCTAACTGTAGACTAAGTTTATTCTAGTGGCGTATTTAAAGTATAAAATATTTTTAGACACAAACGATATCTTAAATGTATTGAGAATATTTTGAGAAACAATCCATTCAATACAAAATCTATGCCTAGTAAAAGTGCGTTTTCATATTTAATGTACAATAAGTACTTTCTCAGCTTTAGTAAAGTAGAGTAAAACTTTGTGAATTATCTACAATTTTGTAGTGTTCTAACAATATCACATTGTGTGTTTAAACTCATTGTTTATTATTGCTTTTAGTACCAACATCTTACGCATATTACTTAAATAAAAACCGTACGTATGCTTAACGAATCAAATAATTCCATAAAATAAATGTCTAATAAACAAAAACAACTGCATTTTTGTGCGGACATGTTCTCACTGTGGCTCGCAAACGGTTGGGTAAACAGCAGATTAGCCAAGTATAAATAGTTAAAATTATATTTATTAACCACCATAAAATGTATGTTCTTCCTTAATAAACCTTAAGTGGACCGATATATGGAAAATGGTGGAAATTTTTGTTTTATTATTTTATAATAAACCCATAAAACAAAGGAATATTCTCCTTTTGTAGTTTATCGTCAGATGTATAGATGTAGTCGAATTCTGAAAGGCTAAAACCACCCTATATTCAATGTAAACCTTTGAGCAAACGCACAGCAAACACAACAAGCAATTTAAACTAAACTATCTATCTTCAAGGTTATCTATAAACTAGGCTGTCTTCAAGCAAACCAGGTCGCGAAGATAGTTTTTATCTAAACAGACCAAGTCCGCTTACTACGATAGAAGGCGGAACTACAGGTAAATAAAGATTCCAGTCCAAAACCAGGTACAATAATGTAGTTTCACCTATACAGTGTGCTGCCGGCCCTTTAATTTTAAGCTCCTTATGGTTTTAAAAGATATTTTAATTTTAAATTAAAATGTAATTAATATATGTATATCACCTCATAGAAAAATTAGAATATATTGTCATGAAAGTGGTTTAGCGTTTATTTTAAGGATCTAGGGCTATAAATTTAGTTTTAACTGTTGTCTTAAACCATTTTTAAGTCCGTGGTCTGAGGTAAGGCTGCCATTTGGATGAATGTTTTGGTCATTCGGATAGTTTTAACTCCTTCAAAAGGCTATTGAAGTTTAGGGTATAGATCTAAAAACATATAGACCTACTTTAGACTTTAAAAATTACTATTTTTCTATCGGTCTTATTTAAGTTGAAAAGAACTTTACAGTTTAACTAATTTACATATTATAAACTGATTCGCCTTTAATATGCAGTTTAAAAACTATAACTTATTCTTTTTCATCAACACATTATACATCTAATACTACAGTGGCGTTCACATTATAATCTAAATTTATAAATTTAGATCTTAACAAAAGTGAGATTCTTCAGATGCATGCTGATGCAGGTCTTTAAATACCGGTGCCAGATAATTGTGCATTCCAAATTAAAATAACTAACTTTAATAATTTAAAAAGTGTATGTGAAATGTTTTTAATATTTGACGTTTTAAAAAGGAATGTTACGGTACGGAAAAATAAAATATTTTACGAACCACACATCAGGAACCGTGTAGCCTTAAATACATTAAAAGACATAAATATCCAGTAGTAAACTCCAGTTGACAACCCTATCTGCCTGTTCCCGGTGATTCATGTATTCTGCGATATGAAAGTGATTTGGAGAATTCTAAGAAATTTACGAAGAAAAGTTTGAAAAATATATGGATGTCTCGTGAAATTTAAATAACCTATATCTGCAAGCATTGTATTCTATGCCATAACCTGTGTAGCGAATGCTTTTTTACTAACCATAATGGAATGTATGCTTAATTTAACCCTCTAAGTGCTATGGCTTTACTTTATGTGTTATATTTTTATTCGAATCTTCTTAAAATACTAAAAGTATAACAAAAAACACAAATCATGCCCACTATAACCACTAACCATAATAGCAAAACAAGTATTCACTGCAATCAACCCTACAAATTAAGCCTACAAAAGCCGTCAACTTCCACCCAAGCTTGCTACCGTTTTTTTAAGGTGGGCCCTCCACTCCACTATACCACACGTTTTCAAGCCGAATTGGGATTACTTAATTGGGATTAGTTGGGATTTGAACCCTCGTCCCTCCGAAAGGCTTCAACCGTTGTACTCGTTAGCACAACGGTCTAACCACTAGACCAATAGAACCACCGTCTGAGAAAACACTTACTTGGCTATTAAAGCAAACTCTAGCGGCAAACTAAGGAACTCAATCAGCAGAACAGGGAACTACGTGAGTAGTTGCATATATTAGCACGCAGATGGCAGCACCGTGACGGTAATTGTTGACTTTGATAGCGCTAAACAATTGCACCTCACTGACATCTCATGGTAAGATGTTAGCACTTAAATAGACTAATATTTTCACCATCTTCATCTTGGCATTACCTTATAAAAATACAAAAACATTCTTTTACATAAATAGCTATCGGAAACACTGAAAAAAATTAAAGTATGTCCTATCCAAAATTGGTAGTGTTATTCCATTATGTTTCGTGGAACATTATTTCACATTCTAATTTGTACTAGTTCCGAGGTAACCTTGTCTTTTTTCATGATGCAAAATGTGTTAAATTTGAAAAATTTCCTTATAAAATTGTTTTTTATTATTTTCATAAGCGACATAGAATTTTATCTTAACAGAGCCAATGCGCTGATGTATGCAGATGACCCTAAACGTATATAGACCCGTTAGGACCACTGATGACGCGCAGGCGTTGCAGGAGTCTCTTGACTGACTCACCCGTTGGTCTTAAATAAATCAAATGAGTTTAAATGTAGACAAATGTTTCGTAATGTCTTTTGAAAGAGTTTTAATCTGAATTTTGATTACTTTTACAAATGATCAGCGTCTGTCACGGGTCGATCATATTACTGACTTGTAAGTTGTGCTTGACTCTGAACTTTCATTCAACTATCATGTACTACTCATTGTAAAAAAATCAGCTTCGTGTTTGGGGTTTTAATCAGATGCTGTATATATTAAAAAAATATTGGAAATATAATGCAAATTTATTTGACCTTGGTCAGGTCAAAGCTTGAGTTTGCATCAATAATTTGGATCCATTTTTATAATTTATATTCCGCTCTAGTTGAAAATATTCAGAAACGTTACTTACGCTATTTGTTCAGAAAATTCAATTTATACACGCTTAAAATACGTCATAAGGATCTCTGTATTCCATTTGATAATTTCATTGAGAATTAGCTTTAATTTTGTACCAAAGACAAATAGTTACCGGCATAGTTCTTTATAGTTTTACTCTTCAGATGATTGATTTTTACACACCGGACACCGACATATTATAAAAGATCAAATTTTCTCTATTTTCTCTGAGACATTGTTGTACAAATTATATTATGAACTCTTCCTTGAACCATATGCTTAGGAACTACAATAATATCGTTGACCTGAATCCCGATGTTGACATTTTTTATCTCAGTGAGCACAAATTTAAAGAAAAGGTTGCCACTTTGCTAACGAACCACCAGTAGATAAGCAATGTTATCATTTTGAAGAAATTTATGTCATTCCCCTGACATTTTATATTTTCTACTCGTTATTGTTTTATTTTTTTAATTTTAAAGTATAAATCATGTTTCAGACATGCTTAATGAACAATTTAATACCCTCATCTTAACTTCGTTAGTGTTTGCTGCTTTTTTATATTTATATTGGTTAAATACCTTTTTTCCGTGGAGAGTTCGATTATTTTATACGTATATACGTATTTCAAATGGTTCCATCCTCAGGTTGTTCAAAAATGTTTTATCTACCACTCTTCAAATCTTGATTGTCATATATTACACATCAAAACGATTAAGTTCAATATTTAAACAATTCAATGGACTCCTACTGCAGTCCCCGGGCGGCTCTGCAACAAAATAACCTTAAAGAATTCTATGTTAGTCCTGTATGTGTTATGTGGACCGTTTGGTTTTGTACCCTAAAATGGGTTTTTTTGCGTTTTTCACATGTAATTTTTAAAAATTTCTAATTTTATATTTCACCATTGGAATCAGCTTAAAAAACTACACAATTAAGTTCCTTAAAGTTTTTCTCTATCTTAAACGGTTACCGAGATATAAAAAAATCTAAACACAGTACGTTGTATTTTGAGGCTCCAATGTTAATCTTATGGAGGATTAGGAAAAATTAGTTTTTCACTTATTATCTAATATTTTTTGATGAAACTTGATATTTAGTTGTGGTTCACGGAATCCATTTATGAAACAACAATAGATTATGTGTTTATCATGGCAGCAAACCTGCATACTCTTTTCCCATGTTAATCATATGGAGATTAGGCAAACTCCTTTATTTATGGACAGATGCTGATAAAAGTTGGTATAAATGTTAAAAATAAAATTTTTGATGGTATACTTTCAGTGTTCCTCACAGCAGCAAACCTACTCACTCTTTCCCATTTTAATCTTATGGGGAATAGGCAAATAATTCCCATGTTTATCGTCAGATTTTGACCAAACTTGTCATATATTATAATTATTATATTATTGATTTGGAAATTCGCTGAGTACGCAGGTCTGCTGCGACGGGGGTATTTTATATTTATATTGGTTAAATACCTTTTTTCCGTGGAGAGTTCGATTATTTTATACGTATATACGTATTTCAAATGGTTCCATCCTCAGGTTGTTCAAAAATGTTTTATCTACCACTCTTCAAATCTTGATTGTCATATATTACACATCAAAACGATTAAGTTCAATATTTAAACAATTCAATGGACTCCTACTGCAGTCCCCGGGCGGCTCTGCAACAAAATAACCTTAAAGAATTCTATGTTAGTCCTGTATGTGTTATGTGAACCGTTTCAATGTTGAAATTTATGGTTTTTATGAGTGGATATATTTAAGGCTTGAAAATTTTTAGATAAACCCATTTTGAACGAACTGAAATAGAAAATAAAATATGTAACCTTCAAACAGTTCATGAAGAAAAACATTTTATATTTCTTTAATTACAAAGAGAAAGTAACAGTTTGAACATAGTTATACCATGTATTTAGTGAAAATAGACCAAACAGGTCTAAATTAATCTTCCGAAAACTTAGTTATGTAAAAGTCGACAATACTGTATTTAGTTGTTTCACGGAATATGTGAAACAACTAGATTAGCTAAGATTATAGTAACTATATCATTACTGTTTTCCATCAAGTAAACCTCTGACAGGGAACAAAGGTCTCTCTCTCATGTGGAGCTACGTAATATAACCATGTTTACCTTTGTCTGACACAAAGATAATTTAGCCTCGGTCGGGGAACTGATAATGCAATTTAATTAGAATGCACAATAATCTTAAGCACAGAAAATCGAAAGATATCGTTCAATATGTACATACATGATTAGAGTTTGTTTGAGATTTGAGATTTGGTAGGTTAACTTTAACCTTGAATAGCTGATATGTTTCAACCATTATAGTAACGATGTAGCTAACCAGAGGAACGGTAAACTGGTGAACGAGAACTGATTGGAACAACGGAAACGGAAGTGGGAACTCTGAACTGCAGCTGGTCAAACTTGCTTAACCGTTTCCGACAAACAACAGAAAACAGATTTACAACTGGGGAAGAAACAAAATTAGCTTCTGTAAATTTTTAAATATTGACCGTAAATCATTGCCAACTATACCCAATTCTAATGCTATCTTATCTATTAATATCTTTGATACTGGAATTTTAAAACGGTTAATTATGACTAACGTAAACTAAAATTGTAGCGTCATTTAAAATCTTAATGTTAAAATAAAGGTTCTTTCGTAAATTATACTAAGTGACTTATGAAAAATCAATACTTAAAATTTCTGGGGGAAATATAAAATAAAAATATAAATGTGAATGATTATTTGTAAATGGAAACGCAATAGCCGGAATTATAAAAAAATTAATAATTAATTATATGAAACGGTTTAAAAGTACAAACCATCATTGAATATTTGAAAAGACGTCTTTGAAAATAATACAACATGATAAGCTACACTATCAGATATAATTTTATATTCATTAAACACATAATAGAGAGAATACTCATTGTACATAAATACGCTCCGAAATGAAATACAAATTAAATACATTTTACATAAAATATTTTTAAGCA
This sequence comes from Nephotettix cincticeps, assembly GCA_023375725.1. Lineage (NCBI taxonomy): Eukaryota > Metazoa > Arthropoda > Insecta > Hemiptera > Cicadellidae > Nephotettix > Nephotettix cincticeps. The sequence continues at coordinate 71,950,664 of CM041790.1, read as the reverse complement.
TCGTGCATTATCTACAGAGAGGATAAAGGAGTATTTAAAGTCAGGCTCAAGTATATAAACGACATTGTATGACGTCAGACTTAATACAATACAATACTGGAATGCCTTCCTTCTACAACATTTGCCAGGAGCAAAATGGAATGAATGTTTGTGAATGTCTCGACCCTGTTTGTGAATGTTCCTTTGTTGACGTAGAGGGCCAAACACGAGCGAGTTGGCTCATTAAAATACATTAGTCGAAAGATACTGCCTCTTGAATCCGGACACGATACATTATAAATATATACTCTGATACCTCTATCTGTTCACCTATCGCGAACAAATTTTAAATACACTATGTAGGATATTAATTTTAGAAAATATTTTGTAATACTACATAGTTACATTTTAATAATTGTATTTTTTTAATGTGCTAAATTGTCAGAATATAAATGCCATAAAAGCTAGCCAGGTACTGCGACAATAGGTTATCACCTGTAAAAACACCGGAAAGAAGCATTGAATGATCGGAAATGAAGGAAAAGACAGTCTGGGCCACGAGGTACCTTGGCGGTAGTGGTCACATAGCTAGCCAGAGGTGACCGCTCATGATCTGACAGGAGTCGCTGCTAGCTGGTTTCGATCCAGCAACCTTTGACTTACTGGCCAGAACGTTACTACTGAGCCACCACAGATTTTTTAGTTTAAGCAAAACTAGAGGTTTCCAGTCACCGTTGGGAGATTTTAATTTTTTCACAACTAGCAATACTCGCGGTTGTGACTTGTAAGAAAATGTAATAAAAATAGAAGGGAATACTAAGCCAACGAGAACAAGTATTTTTAAACTTTGAGAGCTATACTATAGATCCTCTGATCTAAATCTTTTAGCACTTCTTAATGTGAACAGTCATCTAAAAGTTCAGATGCTGTACTTGGTGTCATGTTGTTTTAACTATGTTTAAAAGTTATTGTCAAAATGGCAACGTGTTTTGGTACAACAAATTCAATAGTTTAATTAACAACCAAATAGTAATCTGGAAGGAAACGCAGGTTAAGTGAAATCATAACTAAGTATGAAGTTTAAAACGTCTCTGGAAATGCTTATAATGTGGAATTTGTACCCCCTTTTACACAGAATTTCCCACGCTTAGGAATCCTTATCCACAAAGAAGAAATAACTAAAGGCCGCTTTCTTATGGCTGAGGGGTTCAAAACGCTCGACATACACTTTTCAAAAATATTTTTCTAAAAATGTACTGATCATTATTTTTCTTAGTTTGAATAATACATTAATAAATAATGAATAAAAATATTTGCATCTACTGTACTTCTCTTTAGGAAATAGGGGTACTGCGACAATAGGTTATCACCTGTAAAAACACCGGAAAGAAGCATTGAATGACCGGAAATGTAGGAAAAGACAGTCTGGGCCACGAGGTACCTTGGCGGTAGTGGTCACATAGACTAGCCAGAGGTGACTGCTCATGATCTGACAGGAGTCGCCGGTAGCTGGTTTCGATCCAGCAACCTTTGACTTACTGGCCAGAACGTTACTACTGAGCCACCACAGATTTTTTAGTTTAAGCAAAACTAGAGGTTTTCAGTCACCGTTGGGAGATTTTAATTTTTTCACAACTAGCAATACTCGCGGTTGTGACTTGTAAGAAAATGTAATAAAAATAGAAAGGAATACTAAGCCAACGAGAACAAGTATTTTTAAGCTTTGTGAGCTACATATACTATAGATGCTCTAATCTAAATCTTTTAGCACTTCTTAAAGTGGACAGTCATCTAAAAGTTCAGATGCTGTACTTAGTGTCATGTTGTTTTAACTATTTCAGTTGAATTTTTTTGTTTCCTTTTTTTCCAAAGGAATTAAAAGTTATTGTCAAAATGGCAACGTGTTTTGGTAAAACAAATTCAATAATTCAATTAACAACCAAATAGTAATCTGGAAGGAAACGCAGGTTAAGTGAAATCATAACTAAGTATGAAGTTTAAAACGTCTCTGGAAAGGCTTATAATGTGGAATTTGTACCCCCTTTTACCCAGAATTTCCCACGCTTAGGAATCCTTATCCACAAAGAAGAAATAACTAAAGGTCGCTTTCTTATAGCTGAGGGGTTCAAGACGCTCGACATACAATTTTCAAAAATATTTTTCTAGAAATGTGTTGATCATTATATTTTTATTAGTTTGAATAATACATTTATAAATAATGAATAAACGTTTTTGCATCTACTTCCCTGTGGAAAATTGGTTAGATCATGGATATGTCTAAAGGGAACGTTTTCAGTTCGTATAAAAAGCTGTTCTTATAACCAAAATATAAAAAAATTCAATACATATCTCTGGTAGTATCTATAGAAACGGGATCTGTACAAACTCCTCCGCTGCACTTTTTGTTGCGTTACTCCCCTGAGCTAAGACGTATCCACATAAAAAGTATAATTTAAAAATTTTTCTAGACATTTTACACCCCAATTACTTATCCTTTACCATCGCGCAACACTCAAAAAGCGTATCAATGACAGTTATCCCTGTTTATTTATCATCTGTGCCTGTCTAATTCAATGCTAAATTTACGTTAGTAAAAACATTCACGAATAAAATTTCAACAGCAATACCAGGTTGAATGGAACCTCAAGTTCAGAACCTCCGCTGCATTAACATAATTACACTATTGTAATAGAACTGTGTAACTATTGAACACGCTGTAAAGATAGTGCCATAGAGAGTCGCCGACGGAATGTGACAAGCAATTAATTTACTATGTGTAGTCTATTCTCCAGGGCTCTCTCTGTGTCGGCGTTCTATGGTTACAACACATCACTGAGCACAGCATCCACCTGCTCAATGCATTGATTGTAGTTCCATATTATTATACACGACATTGCATTGACATTCTGAGTTATGAAGTACATCAAGTAATTAAACTGACAGCTCTACGTACTACAATCTTAATATATAAAACAAATTCGTGTTAGTTACACTACTTATACCTCGGGAACGACTAAACCGATTTTAATGATCTTTGATTTTTTTGATCCATCTCTGCTCTGAGTAGGCATGTTCAGTTTTACATTTAACCTTAGGGCTAAGCCCCACTGGCCTGTAAAGTTTGTATGTGTTAAGCTTATGAGAAAAAGATGAGATTCATGTTGATCATGCATACATCAATAATGTGAATGTTTTATCAACAGCTGATTATTATTCAGCTGATTATTAACAGCTGTTGCATTATTCACCAGTCAACAGCTAACGTCATTGTGCGTCATTTTCAGAGAATGTTTATGACTGTTTGACAATAAACGTTATATATTATAGGTTGTTTTTTTATTCGAGTTTAGTTATAGTATTTTTTTTGTTCTGTGTGAGTGTAATTATTAAATGTTAGATTATGCGAGTATTATTATAAGCAATGCCAGAAGATTCTTTCGATTTTGAAGATTTAAAAAACCATATTGAAGTTAGGTATGGTTTGAGCTTAGGTTAGATTGGAACATTGTGAATCAATCCGCTTAGATTTGTTCGTTTTACGGGAATGTTTTAATATATCTTTTCGAATCAGAATTTGTATTAGCTATACCGCGGTCCAGAATATCTAATCTTTCACAACAAAGCCGTCATGCTATTTGACTTCGGAACATTGCGAATCAATGAACTGAAGAAGAACCTTTTAGGTTATACTAAAGTTCGCCTGGTCAGCTAGTTGTTATTAAATACAGATAAAACTGGTTTTAGCTTAACATGTATCCTACAAGTAATTCTTATGATCTTGCTTATGGTGCACAAACTTAAGTAGTTATATCAGGTGAGTGTAATGAGTATTATGTAAGTCATGTAACTTATTTACTTATAAGGACCAGCTGACTCAATGTCCAGAATCACGCAAATTAGGACATTTTTTGAACCATAAAAATGGTGTAATTAGTCAGAGAACCGAAATTGACGAAACAGGTATTATTGAGGTATTGATTTGTTTTCTGTAATGTCAGATACAGCTATTTTGATGATGGATAACACATTTTTATTTCAAAATATTAGCTTAGGAAAACATAGAAAACTCCTTGGACATAGTTTAAATACTATAGTTTTGTTCATTGGGGAAAACATGATGTTTTCGTATTTTTAACACAAAAGAGTAGACCACCAGTAATACTGCGATGCTGGTACAATGTGGTGCTATTGATATTACGTTTATCACAATTAGATATGATCCTTAGTGTGTAGCAAAACTTTGGTTTCAATATGAATGGCAGCTAATGAAAATTGTGGTCAATCCAAGATACGGGTTTAGTTGTTTAGTTTCCAAAAAAAATGTATTGACAGTTCCTGAGTATTAGCCAAATGATCGCCATTTCTACGATTAATGGCCCCATGAATTTTCTTAGCCACCACTTTGTGAAAATAAAAAATATGATTATTTCTTACCAATGACCAAATAATACTACCAAATAAGACTTAACCACGTAGGTCTGAAAAAAAGTAATAGAACCAGATATTTACCAGAAAAAACAACAATGGTACATTATGTTTTTGGAATTGCCAAATATTTCTAAAAAAGACATAAACTATTTGGAAACATCAAAAAATCTTTATGAAAGTCAACAGCTAGTTCATACTATAAAACTACATAAGGCAGTTATCACTAATCAGTAGTATATCTTCCTTGTATTAAACGAATTTTAAATTAAAACGAAATTTACAAAAGGAAATGTTTCACAATGTAATAAGTTTGTCCAATTACTTTAACCAGGAGACACGTTGCCTTTTAAAGCACCAGTAACTCTATTAACTTTCTCGCTCCAGCAAAAGCTTTAAAGTCCACCGGAATAAGTGTTTCTCCAGCCCGATGTAATTTGGCCCAAGGCACATGTGAAACATCCTTGCGCCGTGTGAGCTGTCACCTTTTGTGCAATTAACACTCTATCCGTAATTAATCCTAACTTTTAATTAAATTTACTGTCTTGATGCTGTTTATGATATAATAAGTGAGGATTGGGCGAACTACGGTGACACGTAAAATGTCTCTAGTTACACGCTGGTATGCCTACTGTGGCCAGTTGGTAAAACCCTACGTCACCGGCCAATGGACAGGTCCGCATCTTCACCAACAACCGACCAATAAGAGAGAGAATTGTCAATTAAAAAATAAAAAGTCGACATCCTGAACCATGGAGAAATAGGTGGACTATGTTTTTAGGGAGAATGCCTAGCACATTATGAGTAGGGTTAAATTAATAAGTAGAATAATGTAGCTATCTTTTAATAACTTTACTATTGTAGAATAGTTCAGGAATAGCAATTTCAGTACCATTATAGGTTTGTACACAAAAAAAGTAATAACATATTTCTCCCTTAGTAATTCTGGAAAGACAATCTGTAATACATCATGCTTCAGTTCATCTAAATAAATACATTTAATAAATTTATTGTTTCAAAAATAATTTTTTCTGATTATAAAAACAAGAGAGGCAAAGTTAAATTATTTGTTCGAATTATACAACCGAATACAATGTCTTGGTTCTGTTGGCTGATTGACCTTACATTCATACAAGTTTCATACTTAAAAATAAGGAAGAAATCTATTTTAATACCATAAGAATAAGTTCGATCTTTAAAACGTAATGTTCTGACAGTTAAATTTAATTTGTCTGGAAAGAGTTAGACAAATAATTCAAACATATTTGTTAAGTTTTTTAAGCAGGTTTTATTTGCCAGTCAAATTATCTTTACTTATTGTTTTCGCAGAAGAAATTTAAAAAATTAATTTTTCTGACATTTAAAGTTTATTTTGAAGTCATTTTTTACAAAATGCTATGTCAAATATTTGTATTTGTACACTATTATGTAAATTTTAATCATGTAACTTTTTGCAAAATTGGATTTTTCACGTTTTTAATTTTTATGACTATTAAATCTTTGAAAAAAATGGATAGTAATATATACATAATGCAAATTTATCTAAATCGGTACTGGGTAGTGTATGTATCAAAAAAAACACAAAAAAAAAAACACAAAAAAAAAAAAAAAAAAAAAAAAAAAAAAAAAAAACAATGGAGAAATATAAAACTTTTTTTGGATTAGGGAAAAAAATATATATAATAAATTTAAATTTGACGAAAACAATATTTTTAATATTTTGTATAATGACAGTAAAATTGATCAAAAAATTGGCACTTCAGTCAGATATTCTGGTTATTACAGCATATATTCCCTGGGACATCTCCAGTCTGACCCTAACAGACTATTTCAGGCTATCAGTTTGGTTAGTATAAATTGTCAAGGTCCAATTTTTACTACCACACAATATTTTTGTGGTCAGTTTAGACCTAATTTGTTAGTTACGATTTCTGATAGCTTCCAATTATTAAACTATTCCTTATACACCCTTACCATGAAGCGAGAGTCTTGTCTAAATAGGGTTGTCACCTCCATTCGACAGCCTGAGGCTTTAACTGACGGAGCTTATCGGAAATTAACTATTGTTCAACTAAATAGCCATTAATATCAGTTGGCTATCCAGTTTCGGGAACTGACAATAGTTCTGACTGTTTGTAGATATTGTCGGAGCAGAGGGAGCCTGGGAAAGTCGATTCGTATCTCTATCCAATCATACGTTTTCTTTCAGGTTACACTTTATCAGGTATAACATTTAGATATTGCACATTTCTTTTGGCTTAGCATAGCTTCTAGAAAGAAACAAAATGAAAACTGGAGTTTATAAAATAGAGTAATTTAAATACGCTAGCATGTACAACGGATGGTTCACACAATTATGTATGCCAAGTTTAATGTTTATACAATGCACTTCTAATGTGCATTATACGAGTAAATGCACATAATGGAATATCACATATTTTTAGGACGTTTAAAATTAATAAAATGTAATAATTGTTTGCCAGAGGTATGTCTATATCAAGAACAACAATGAATATTACCTCACAAAATTATATTGAAAAGTATGCTATCGCTGGAAATCTGATATTAAAAACTGATATTAAAATCGTTTATGAAAAATAAGAATATAATAGAAATACTTGCCATTTTAAGGTTTCTATATAAAAGCGCTGGATAGGAAAAATGTAAAGCTTTTTTTGCTTATCTCGGTAACATTACGAAAACATTTTAAAGCTTAACAAAATATTTAAGTTAATAAACTAGTTTGCAGTCCTAAACACAAGTTATTTCTGACACTATATTTGCAAATGTTCAGAAAAATATAGGTATTTAGCACGAAATGTATGAACAAATAATGCAAAATATGAACGTATGCAAAGTATAAAAAAGTATGCAAAGTGTGTGATCAAAGTATGCAAATTATGAATGGATGAACTAAGTATGTAAAAAATTAATGAATAAACTAAGTTTTCATTTTTAATAATTTACAGGAAATATCTATCAAGAAGTCAAGTTCTATTGTAAAATCAACGCCAATTGTGTTTTTGCGTTATGTACGAGAACAGTCAAAACTCTGGCCTTCTTGCTGACTAACGTGACCTGTTGTTAGATAGGTAACTAGTTAATTGCATAATTACAAATGGCGGCTGGGCCCGGGATCGAACCATCGAACCTTGGATTACGAGGTGAACACGTTATCTATGAGATACCAAGCTGTTATTCCATTTTTTTATTACTACTACTGGGACTTACATTGTACCAACAAAGACATTAATTAAAAGGGATCCCCTTAAGTCACAATTAACGGTAATGTTAACTTAATGTCACCTATATGGAACCAAACTACATAGAAACCTAAAATTAATTGTTTTACTTTTTTTCATTTTTAAAATTTTTATAAAAGTTCACATAATATATATATTATGTATATGTTTATAGTTATTATGTATATACACTGTGTCGACGGTAGTTAAGTCGACCCTAAATAAAAAAAACAATCTTAAAGTACATAGATAATAAAATAAAATATAATAATAAGAGTCGATAATTTTTTGAAGAAATATTTAAAATTACTAGTAATAAGTCATCATACATTTTAGGTTAAATTAAATCATACAAACAATCACTTATGTGTACTTCTATCTAACAGTAGTAAAAAACTTTCATATAAGGTTACTTATGTTACATAAGTAGTTTTTTTTCAAACTTTTCATATTTTTATTTGTCTAATCATTGAAAATCCGAAACAAATATATGGTAAAAACACTAAAAACACAAAAAAATATTTTTATTTTTTATTAACTTTAAAATACTAATAAAGTTATCTGTAGATATCTTATTTATTATATAATGGAAATGTTATAGTTGTATGTCAAACGGCTTTTGAGATATGTGGTACTAAACTAAAAAAATACAGAAAGTCACAAACTCTAAACTTACCCCATAAATCATAAGAGGTCGATCTGGCGTGGAAATTTTAAAATATCATTCGGAATCACATTCTATATATTAAATAAATGCATACCTGTGAATAAGACTTGTAATCTAAAATCCATTCATATAAGGTTACTTATGTTACATAAGTAGTTTTTTTCAATGACTTTTATTTTATACGCTACGAAAAGAAAATTAAAACCCGATGAACAAATATTGTTTGTCAAACTGCACATATTGCCGTTTGTACAAAAATAACATAAAGTTATCTGCCTTGTCTTGATGTAATTAATTTTTTTTTGCAATTATTTATAAAACATTATTGTTTTTTTTTGATTGACAAAAAACGTACTTCCGATTATTTCTGAAATATTAGAAAATATTTTCACTCCTGAATCCAGTTTAATAAATGCAGGAATGCCATTACCGTATTATGCTCGAAATAAATTATGCTCTTTATGTAAAGGATTAATATATACAATATCATCAGTTTATTTGACAAAAAATGCAATTAACAATGTTTAAATGGCGTTTTTGATACGAGGCGTGCTGAGGATGTTAAACGTGAGAGTATATTATTCAAAAATCCAATCCTTGGCCGAGTGATGAACCATTTTATCCATCATAATACTGCAAATAAAATGAAACAAACTCGTAAAACATAAATTTTTACCTGATCTAGTATCAATAGTTAGTTATCGACCATTTTTGACGCTTTAGACTAATCAGCTGTTGTGTTACTTACGTTATAACAGTCCTTTCTTGATTCCTGATCGGATGTTTAGGTTATGTCAGTGTTAGTTATGCCGACCTTGAATCAAAAGTATCATCAACAATGATCTTTTGTGGCCTAGGACTCAAAAAATCATCCTAATAATAGGTTTAGTCCTAGGAAGAAGAAGAACAACTTTTGCTCTTCAACACATATATATAAAACAGCTGTTTTTGAAGCAGTAAGACGAAAATATTCTGTTCTTATCAGGGCCCTGCATTGAAATAAACTTGACTAAAATAATAGTTAAATTATGTAATTTCACTTCAAACTTATAAAGTCTCAGTTAAATAGTTGTAGCTTATCCATTTCGTATTTAAAGCGCAATTTTAATGAATGTTTAAACAGTTGTTGTCTATGATTTTGTGTGTGCGCGTGTTTTTATATGTGTTTTGGATACAATTTCGTATAAGTGAATCTTATCGTTACTGTTTTCTCTATTCAAACGATTGATAAATTTGACGCCGTTAGATTATACAATAGATTATTAATTCAAAGATGAATCCATTGAAGTTTTCGAAAACATTTTACACATATTCATAACATAAATTTGTATTTATTAACACTAGTGAAAATAGTCATACGTACTATCAATAGCTTACTTTTGAAAACTATAAATTAATATTCAAGTGATTCGAGTTCATGTAATAAATATATCTTGATGCTCATGTCAAAATACTTCCTTATCTTTCCGTTCAGCGGTTTGTGTATTCAGTGACGTGGCTGTTAACCGAATAACTTTTAGTCCTCTAAGATTTATTGTTGTTTACAAAACATGTACTTTTCTCCATTTTCAACTTGAAACTTATATTAAATACATTTTTTATCAACAATTTAAATCAATAAAGTTTTAAATCCCTACATAAAGCTGTTTACAACCAATGAGAAGTATTACCTTGTTTTAACAGACTATCATAACAGCATAAAGTGGCCGCTTGTACTTGGTTCACGTCATGCTCTGGAACTAAATTAATTATCCCTCTCTCTGTAGAAAGCTCTAAAATAAACAAGAACAAGTGCAACTTTGTCCAGTATAATTAGACTGGGAACGTGTGTGTGTTCAGTCTTTTGATCGTCCACTCGCCTACAGATGTTTATAAATATTTCAATCGTTTGAATATACAAATTGGTGTGAAATAATAAAAATCTGTGTTTAAAATGTAATAAGATTATCTAGAAGAGATAGTTAAAGTAGGTAACTGAGTAATATTGCAACAAGTTATCGTGGAATTTAATTTAGTTTAATTTTAGTTTGAGCTTGTTTAAAAGAAGAAGGTATGTGTGCATTCTATACTAAATTGAAATACTTACTGGAATATCTACAAACAACTGAAATACCTCGTTAACAATATGTTTGAATTCTATTCTAAATTGGATTACTTACTGTAATAACTATTAACGACTAAAATACTTCGTTAACAATAATCTTTCTTGCTAACCTGATGAAGGCTTTGTTTTAATTAAGCCATATTGGAGAATGGGTTAGTTGACTCCTAGGGAAAAAGTGGTCCTCAGGGAAGAATTCTTGTGTGAGTGTACTAGAGTGTGCTTACTGTAGCGGTTTTTGGGGTTTCAATATTTTTTCGGGGACAGGTTTTTTGGTTAAGTTTTAAGTTAAAGTTTAAGGGATCGTTTAGAGGTTAATTATAAAGGTAAATCCATACTTTTATAAAGTTTACAGTGTTTAAAGATAGATGGTAGTTCATATGGATATGTCTTAGCTCTGGTGAAGGGGGTATTGACAATCCGACGAGCAGAAAATTTGAAACGGAAGTGACGTCATATTGGTGACATAACATAGTTATAAAGAAAGCAGTTTAGAGGAACTGAAAACATTCTCTTCAGACGTATCCATCTAGGTCTAACCTATTTCCCGTAAGAAAGTAAATACATTTTTGTTGGAGCAACTGTCTTGCTCTATAGGGATTGTTATAGTAATATAAATTACGAAATAAATTACAAAATAGGATAGCAATACATAGGATTAGGATAGGAAATTACTTGGGTGACCTAAAGGAGAGCTAGCGGCAGCGAGACCACCGAAGGGCTAGGGCAACGCTGGGTGGACGTACATTGCCTTTTCAAGAGAGTAAAACACACCGTTCAAAGGTAGATAAAGTGATATTGCGGGCAGTGAAATATCAGACTGTCCAACGAGTGATGTCGCATAAATCCCATTTATGGGCCCTCAATCTTCCCGTGGGGTCTTAGGACACTTGTAAAATTATAAAATCAAGGCGTGGGCCCGTGAGGCACCGCAGAAGTTCGTCAGAGCCTCCCCTTCTTAGATTGAATAAATTGTCTTTTAGCTCGCCTTCCAGGATAGCACCTTTCTACGGTTAAGTAGGTTGGAACTCAGGCTAATTGTAGGTCTCACGGAAAATTGGCACATGAGGGGATCGTGCACGCATGGGATTCCACACTGGAGACCCTGCAGGAAGTGTGGGCAGTCTGAGGAGACCACTGATCACCTGCTACATGACTGAATTGGGCTTCGTGAGTGCCACAATGTAGGTTCCAGCAGTTTACTAGTTCAGCAGTTCCTATAACTAGTTGGAGCTTGAGACTCCAACTAGGGATTGCGTGAAAAGCTGACTAAATGACGTGCTTAGGTAAAAATGTTCCGCCCATTTGTGTAATTGTAAGGTAGAGCCTATTGGGACTAAGACTAGATAGAATGGTAGTGGCAGTTAATTTTATATTACCTAAAAAAATAAGTAAAAACGAATTCGTTATTCAGCTTACCAGACTTATTACTCTATAACATTCCAAAAGGCATGTCCTCAATGATTTTGGGCAATGATCTCTGTGTTCTGGGTAACTGAGGCTGAGATCACATTACTGTTGTTAACATTTTAAGAGAAGAAGAAAATAAAATCATTGAATCCATCAATAGTAGCCCAGTAACTTTAGAAATGAAATAATAAATAACTTTAGACTTTCTGGTTAAAATATTACATTTTTCCGTTAATGAACCTTAAGTTTTCTTTATTGACACGAGTAACCAATCTCCTACTTGTCAGCTGTTAACAATAGCCCTTTTCAGGTCGGATAACAATTAAATTTAGAGAGTGAAAAAATAATTAATATAAATGGAAAAAACCGACAAATATTTTTTATCTAAATAGAAAATACGTAAAATATTACATCTTGAAGTATGGTAACCTTCTGATTCATCCATATAAACGATTAAAGAGTCAAAACAAGTATAAAAATAAGGATTTTACAAATAAAAAAGGGGTGGCTTTTAATACGAGTATGTCTCAAATAGAAGTTTTCGTATTCCAAAGAATAATTTTATGAACAAGAAACCTGGTTACTTTTATCACTTTCATGAAAAATAATTTACTGTTTTTCATCTTTCTTTGAATATTTTATGAATGGAAAATGTCCATTAAATGGATTACGCACACACAAGTTTCCCAAAAAGACGGCATTAAAAATAATTACTATTTAAATTCTGAGAGGTTCTGTTTCTGACATTTCTTGTTGCGTTTATTCTCCTACCAAGGTCTGACAGGAGAAACGTTTGGGCTTATTACAAATACAATATATGTTAATTAAACTTATAATGTGTTCATACTAGTGTTGTCAAGGTTAATAGTTAGTACAATGAACTACAGAATACATACAAAATAGTAAAATACCCCCGTCGCAGCAGACCTGCGTACTCAGCGAATTTCCAAATCAATAATATAATAATAATAATAATAATATTTGACAAGTTTTATAAAAATCTGTCAATAAACATGAGAATTATTTGCCTATCCTCCATAAGATTAACATGGGAAAGAGTGTGCAGATTAGCTGCTGTGAGGAACACTGAAAGTAGGCATTTCTACCATAAACAATTTTTATTTTTACGACCATTTTTACGAGAGTTATCGTGTTCACAGACACACACACACACACACACACACACACACACACACACACACACACACCACACATTTAAATATATATAATATTAATACTATAAATATAAAAAAATATAATATTATGTACAAATATGTATAAAAATTTATGAACGACATGGTTTTTGGACTCTGGACCCTAAAGACGAAAACATGGTCCCGGGCTTAAGTCTTTAAAATATTTTTCTTTAAGGATTCACACGACATCAGACATAAATAATTATATCTTTTATTCCACTGTAACATGACCATTTTTGTGCATTATTTCCTTACTTATTTTATGACACATACAATCTATGACACAGTAATTTTAAATTATTTTATAGCAAGAAATTTGAAAAATCTTTCTGAAAACTAATATATCAGATATCCTTGTAATCTAGTTTACATAACATTAAGATGTAAAAGAAGTTTCAGAATTCTATTCTTAAAAATAGGAAAAATTTAACCTTGATTTTATAGTACACACACCATATTATATAAGCAACCACATTTTAAAATTGTTTTTGATCTGAACCTAAACCACATAATAACACGTCCTATAATTACCAAAATACGGTAATAGCTTCTTCCCTATGGGAAATTCGCTAAAACAGTATTTCTTACAGTCAGTTAACATAAATAACAAACATACATCTATCTAAAAGTAAAATCCTTCACACTGTAACATGACACACCAGTAAGTGCATTTCTTACTTTCTTTGTAAACATGTCATAATCGTGCTCCTTCTTTAGACACAGTCGCAGACTGTTAAACTATTTTATAGCAGAGTATTTAAAATTTTTCTGAAAACGAGGTGGAGTAAGGAGGTATGCCGAGCAAATATCTAGGTTTGCTTCTTGTTTCATAACTGTGCTTGTGAAGAAATAACAACGTTTCAAATAGAACAAATATAAATAGAAGAAAAAGTGGGAATTTTATTGTTTATAAAGAAATCCTTACATGAAGTGCGCTTTGATTGGAAAATTGTTCTGATGGCTCTCTTCTGTAACCTAAACGACCGCTTAGTTTGACCACTTTCACAACCTCAAACGGGTACTTCATAAGATACGTAAGGGTATATGATCCCATAATAGGCTGCAATTAGTAGCTCAGTGGAGGCGAATCCAGACAACTTCCGAAAAAAAATCTCCCTGGCTTAGTGTCTTGCACACATGATCAATATGTGTGTTAAAAGAGAGGTTTGAATCGATAAATAATCCAAGGAACTTCACACAAGAAGTTGAGCAAGTTGGTGTGTCAACAAGGTGAATACTAAGTAAACTGTCAAATCGGTCCCGTAAAAAAGATTTGATGAGTGTGGTTTTCGAGACATTTACTTTTAGTCGGGTTTGCTTAAGCAAATCAATAAGAAAGTTTTCCTGTAAAAAAAGTTTTAATTTCCAAGTGGCGTCGGCATAAAGACAAATGTTAGAATCTCCTACTCGTTTATGAAGGTCATTAATAATCACTAGAAATAAAATTGGTCCAAGTTTGGATCTTTGTGGGACTCCCCTTTTGAACACTCCTTCGTTGGAGTGTAAATAACGCACAGTACTTAAATGATCAACACTGGAAACCTTTACACTCTGAGATCTATCAGTGAGGAATCTACGAAACCACTCAAAGGCCTTACCTCTGATACCTACATGGCACATTTTTATGAGCAACAGTTCATGATCTACAAGGTCAATTACTTTTCTCAGATCGAAAAATAAACCAGATGAAAACTGGCCCTGATCAACCGCATCGACAACATTTTGAACTACAGAAAAAATAGCATTGGTGGTATTTTCCCTTGATGAATTCAAACCGTTTGAAGAATAACAAATTGTTATTGTTCAGGAAGACCACAAACCCATTTAACTAGATTAGGTTATAATACCTGCAGTCTTCAATCCACAGTAAGACTGCAGGTATTATAACCTAATCTAGTTATTAATCAATCCGGGAGGCAAAATGTTTAAAAAAGCCCATTTAAAACAATTTTCCCAAATATTTTGAAAAAGTCGATATGATTGAAATAGGCCTATAATTTGGACACTCTTATGTACTTTTACCTTTGTGAAGAGGTGTAAAAATAGCCTTTTTAAAGGAATTTGTAAAGTTACATGAAGAAAAAGATATATGAAAGAGCAAAACGGTTGGACCAGTTCAAAGGCCACCATCTTCAGTAAGGTTCAATAAGGTATACCATACTTTCCAGCTGACGATCTATCCTTTAATGAACTGCCTGCATATATTACCTCTTGAAGATTGGTAGGAAACAAGAAGAGGAAATATACAGGTTGAGATATTACAGGCTCACAGATGTTATTGCTAGAAGAATTAACATAGCATTCACCAACAATTAGGAGGATGTAATCATTGAAGAGATTACTAACAACAGCAGGATCCTTTACTACATCACCTCTCTGAGGCTCAAATTGCTGGTGTGTTTGGATTTATAACGTCAACTGCACCTCTGTTCTGAATAACTATATTCCAAAGAGTTTTGGTCTAGTTTAATGGTTCAATGGTTAATGGTTCAAGTTTTCTCGCTACACTTTCGTATTTAAGTTTCAAAATCATATATATGTACAGCTTTTTGAGCGAGAGGTACTTTTTACTCATACAATAAATACAATAGAACAATAAATAAAGGACACATTAAACTCTTTGAAAGTTGCTTCATGAATCATTATAACTAGACATTTACTAGAAAGTATGATCAAAGTACATATATGATTTTATACATGTAACACACTGTCAACATATAAATTGTAATAATTCATTACTTTGATTTGGTTAACTATCAGAACAGAAATATACTCTGAGAGAAAGGTCAAAACACATATTTATATTTCTTTTTGGGATCATAAAATCTTTACATATATTTTATATAAAAATAATAAAATGTTTCCTAGATTCAAATAATATTTTTTTAGGAGGACATTCAATTCACCGTACTTGTGAGTTTATAGTAAATAACACACTGTTGCAATTGATCATATATAGGTGTAAAAGAAGTCTTTTATTACGTTAAACAATAATAAATCTATCTACCTGACCTCATTAAATCGAATTTATGACTTTATTTCTAGATTCCAGAAGACTAATAATGATAAATTTACTAAACGAGCAAACTAATTGTGCTCTTCCTCTAAAACTCTGGCACAACGCCATGCCAATAAAACGGTGTTGATTTATTATTGTAAAATGTGAAAAATAATGATAGGAAACATATATATGACAAATTGTGTAATTTCTGGTTTAAGATTACCAAAAGATTTGATTCCGTGCATGCATTTGGATACGTATGCGTAGGCCTGGTTTGCACAACGTTAACAATGAATAAAATAATTCCGGTATCGTTAAATGGAATTCATTTGGAAAATTGATTCAGTGCTTCTGATACCCAAAACGTGACCACAGAACATGCAATTTTATCGTAATTGAACCGTTTAATGGCCAGAAGCTAACGAAGGCAATTCCATTCTCAATTCAGAGTCCCTCTCAAACCAAATTCGTTGCTTATCTCAATATTATCACGTTAGTCGATTGTTACTTTCAATACTAAACTCATTATTTACTATATTAACAATTTTTTCTAAAATTCTTAGCATTTACCAAAACATAAACTTTTCTCATTTTCCTGTATTCGAGTATAGTCTTTTTTTGGACTCTCGCTGTCTCATTTGATCATTGTAAACGTTCCATGAATAACTCATATTCTTCCTGCTTAGTTTTTTTGTTTTTACAGAATATAGGGTGGTTTAGTTGGTTTAAAAAACGCGTGCCATAGGAGAGGGCGAGTGTTGGGGGTTTCAGTTAAGAGATGAAGGGTTGAAATCTAGGATCAAATTGGATCTCAACCCCATACTAAAAGAAATTTTTTTGCTATGTTGATGAGTCACAGTAATACTTCTTAGCTTAGATAGAAGCAAAATAAATGGGAGATACTTGCTCCCTCTAGTAAGTAGTATCTATTGTACACATATTTGTAATACCCTATTTCATTACATTTTAGTTTGAACTCTATAATAAACTAACTATATCTAAAACAATCATTAAAACTTTCCAAAGGTTCGATTTATACAAGTTTGGGAAGTGAAGGTCCAAAAATAGTGGTTAAAAGGTTTCTAAGCTGGGTTTACCTTAGGTATTGAATTATTTAATTTTAATGTTCTGCCAGATGTTTTGGACATGTTTACATATATGTGGGTGGAAGGTTTCATAATAGTATCTGAGATCCTAAAACTATGAACCATGAAATTTAAAACAAAAATTAAATATCCGAAACTTTTTAAATTATTACAGTATTTTGGTTTTCCAGGTTTTTGAAGATAAACCTCCTCTAAAACTGCAAAATTAAAAAAGCCACCTGAAAACATTGAATTACATAAACTTGTACTATTTAAGTGGTCTCGGGTTTATAACGCAAAACAGTCAGACAGAGAGACAGGAATCTAGAAAAAGATCTCAACTCATATTAAACTGTCAACTCAAACCCAACAATCTTAACGAAAACTAAACCTTGTCGTTTTACTATCGTTATTATCGTATAGGTTGGAGAAAGTAAAAAGTAAGAGTATAAAAATATACGCACGATAAAGTGTAACTTTAATATTTATTGTTAAGTAATATTGTTATCGGATATAAGTCAAGGATTATGGACTGACGCAAGTTATATCAGACATATTCTCATACAATAAGCAGGTTAGTCCACTATTAGTCTGCTATAATACTATGACATTGCCACTTTATAAGGACAGAAGCAGCTTATATGGGTCCGTTGGGAATGTATCTAGCTTAGCAATGGAAAGACTGATATATTTTCAGAGCTTTTCTTTTTAATGTTGACCGCAAAGTTGCTATTCAACGTTAAATTATTGTAGCTCATAAAGTACTACAATAAAGACATTACCCGTGCTTTACGGGCTAATGTGTGTTTAAAGTACGTATATTATAATCTATTTACAAATTATACTTAATTAAAAGCTAACCTATTATCATTATGATATTATAAAGCCTCTAGATTGCTGAGAATAGATTAAATGGTTTAATTATACACCTCTATCATCAGTAGTTGCAACTATAGTTTCGGCCTACAGGTCATCAGACACAAGGATATTTAATTCTTGATTTCTCACTTCATTAAACAAAACTTGAGCAAAAGCATAATCTAACCATTATCTCTCATTTAACTAACCTATTACTTAGATGTCTTAGATGTTCACTATTGTTACTTTAAAGTTAGTTATGCTAAAATTTACATACAGGAAACATATTGTAGGAACTCTTATGTCTTTTTAAAATCAAAAGAGAGCTTCTGAGAGTTTAATTTACATAACTAATTAGATTTCTATAGATTACATATCAATAGTTTTACTACCAAGCTAATAGTAATATTTTTTTGAAAGATGTCAATTACAAGAACAAATTTACTTATGTTTTGTGACTGCAAACATATAACTCCTCACTGAATTAAGCATTATTATTGAAATATAAGTTATTTTGCACTAAGACCTTACTACATTAATCCTATTCATCACTTATAAGCTAAGGTAAATATTTAATTGCTATAAGTATTTAAATCATTTAATTCCTTAACTGCTTGTCTTAAACAATGAACACACTAACTTTAAATTCTTTGAATACGTGTTAGAAAACTTTGAGTTGAATAGTTATATGAAAATATGTTATACTATTGTTTTTTCATTTTTAGTCAAATTACAACCGAGATATTTGGTACGGAGTTGATATATAAATTGTTAAGTTAAAGGATAATGTGAATATAAGATATCCCATTTACTTTAATTACATCAGGAACCTCTAAAGACTTATAGAGTTCTTATATGTAGCCCTCGAGGAAAAGAACACACTTCAACTTAAACATAGGACAATATATACTTACATAAATACTAATCTAATTTCATCAATGTCTAAACAGTGAAGTATCTTATCGTTAAAAAAGAATTAATAGTAACGAATATTGTCAAAATGACACAGAAGTTAAATGTATTTCCAAGAAATACCTTGTAAAAAATAGTAATTGTTGTGATATTGTTAAAAGTAGTAAAAATATCCACTAAATACCTGTATAGTAGTGCAAAGCCGCTTCAGAAATGAATACATTTAGTGAAATCCCCCTGCAAACTTTACAAGACATAACGATGTTAACATAAAAATGATTAGCCCACCGTGTGGCACCGGAAACAGCTAAGGGGATTACGCAGCGCTCGGACCGGAAACTTTATCTCTGTAATTTTACCTTTGCCGGACTTTTGAAGCACGGAGCAGTCCTGTTTTTCCCTTAAAAAGTTTCAATTTACCCCATTATCTACAGTATTATGATCAATTATGTTTGTTGAAACTCTCTTATTTGAATAATATTGTTTTATTTTGTATCCAGAGAAATAGTTTGGGGAAACTAAGAATGTTTAGGTTTATTTTTTGTATCCTGAAAAGAGAGAGCTTCTTTCCCCTCGAAGTTGGTACTTGCAAAGTATCAAGGAAACATGTGTGAGCATATACAGATAGCGTTGACTAGGACGGTGATGTTTCTTGTAATCCAGCTACTTGGGTGCTAATAATTGTGAATAGTTATGAGCGACGGTCAGCGGATGTGATGTTCTCTGTTGTGGGTTTACGTCCAAATTATTGAACACTAATTTTAACTGCAAATGCCATCCTCATGACTCAGCCGTGGTTAGTAACAAGACAATCGCGTCACAATCATCTTACACTCATTTCTCAATCTTACTTGGCTTAATAGCTATTTGTGTAACTAGAGCACAAACTATGTCATATCGCACGAGAGGTTCATATGACAGCACGAAGCATCAGCTGAGTGGCAGTCATAGCTGAGTGGGTAGAGTACTGGCCTACCACCCAAAAAACCCGGGTTCAATTCCCGGTCATGACACATGAAATTTAATTTCTCAGACTGCCACCGTGCTTCGGAAGGCACGTTAAGCCGTTGGTCCCGGCTACATAAGTAGTCGTTAGGTCACGTTAGAGGCAGTAGTGCGACCTGAAAACTCTAACATCAGACCTTGGCCAGAAGGTTACACGAAACTTACTTACTTTTACTTACCAGCTGAGTGATGCCAGAACCTCGAGGGTGGCCATGACAGTTTACACTCGTATTACACTCATGATTTTTCCGACAATAAATAAACGGTTACCAGTGGACTGATACATACTTTTCTCCCTTAAGTAAATTTAAAAAAAAGACAAATCTGTAATAAAACTATCATGTTCTACAAAGTAATTCTAAATATCATTTAATAATTGATTGTTCAAATTATATGGGGGGAACCCCCCCCCCCCCGGTAATACCAAGCTTTTTTGAGCTGGTTTTGTTCGGTGATTTGACCTTACACTTCATACCAAGTTTCATGGAAAACGGTTGGAAAGTAAGGAAGAAATTGATTTTTTTATATTTTCCATAAGAATAACATTGGGCGCTTTCAGACAACGTACTGCGTTTATCGTGGATAGTAAATTTAACTTTTCTCTGGAACCGTTAGTCGTAGACAAATAATTCAAAATACTAATTTGTTTAGTTTTTTAAGCTGGTTTCAATGGTACCAGTCAAGTTATACTTTACTTTTATTGTTTTCGCTGAAAATTTACAAATTTGATTTATTTGACATTTAAAAGCCCATAACTTTTGAACCGTCATTTTTACAAACATGCGGGTGGTGTCAAATTATTTAGTGCTCTGTGCACTATAAACTATCAAATTTTAATCAAAATCGTTAGAGCCATTTTTGAGAAAATTGGATTTTTCACGTTTTTTAAGGGTTTTTAGGGGTGAACTACCCTTAAAAATCAAAAATTCAAAAAAATGAAAAAAACGCCTGGAGATACGGTGACTATATATATACATGCCAAATTTCATCTAAATCGGACAAATGGGGTAGGCTGTGGCACTGTACACATCCAGACACACACACACACACACAGACAGACACACGGACGGACAGACATCACGCCAAAACCCACTTTTTTGGATTCAGGGGACCCCAAAACGGATATATCCACCCTCAACTCAAATTCGAAAATTTTGACGAAAACAATACTTTCTCCATATACTACGTATAAGGGGAGAAAGTAAAAAGTCACTTAGGTTATGTTTTATTTTCCCGTTGAGATAAATATAAACATAACTTTTATGTTGGAACAGCGACTGTCTATCAGCTGACTGAGCGTTTAGCGCACGCTATTGGTTAGTTTCATATAGATTTGGACCGTTCCGCGCATGGAATTGGACGGTTAATTTGCCACACTAGGGTGGTAATGAGATCATATCCACCCTAGTGCGGGAATGCACTACTTATACGTTCTGCCAAAAGTGCGAAATATGAATGTTATCGCGTGCTTGTAGGAAAAATATCTACCTGGGTAGGTCGCCATTTCAGAAAGGTAGTAAAAGTAATCAGACACAGTACTAGAAGAACAGTTCTGGTGAAAACTGTTTGGTTAAAACGAACTTAGGTTTGAAGTCCGTCAACAGCAGCAACGCCGACTCACCTAGACAAACAAAAATACATTCCTGAAATGTAATCTCAACTGACCTGACATATTACGTGTCAATAACAAGAAGGTATTGAATTTAATAATCTAAAAATTATACTTGTTTAATTTTGCCATAATTTAAGAGGAAAACCCTAATAATGATTTCGGAAGTTTAATTAAACCTAATTACATAACGAAACAATACTCACAAATTGCACTAGACTGTATAGTTGCGAGGACGGGACTCTACATTAACTTTCAAGCCGTGCAGCTTAGACTAAATCAACCCGGTTCATCCCAGAAAACCCGGCAAATTAAATCTGAA
This sequence comes from Nephotettix cincticeps, assembly GCA_023375725.1. Lineage (NCBI taxonomy): Eukaryota > Metazoa > Arthropoda > Insecta > Hemiptera > Cicadellidae > Nephotettix > Nephotettix cincticeps. The sequence continues at coordinate 71,928,852 of CM041790.1, read as the reverse complement.
AAGCAGGGAATGCGAAATCCTACATAATTAACTCAGCATGTATCCAGAACGTGGCGCTGCGAACCACGTGATGGACCTGGCTGAATGCGGCTCGATTTGTAAGAGAAATATCTAGTTACCACGTAATTAGTGAGATGAATCAATATAAGTCCATGAACGGTATGTAGTACCAAGCTTTAATATAATTACTGTATACTGAAATAAACTATATCAGTGGACTGATGCATACTTTCTCCCTTTGTAACATATTTCCTAAAGTTTATATGAATATTATTTAATCATTAATTTATTGTTTCAAAGATAATCATGCCATTTCAATTTATTTATTTGGGGCCTAGTCCCTCACCAGGTAATGTTAAACGTTTTTTACGTATTTGTTGGTTGATGTGTTCTTACACTGCATGCAAAGTTATAATGGGAACGGTTAAGAAATGAGGAAGAAATTGATTTTTTAATATTATCTATATGAACAACATTGGACACTCTCAGACAACGTACTGCATTTACCATGGATAGTAAATTTAACTTCTCTGGAGCCTTCAGTCGTAGTTAATGATTTAACTACTAATATTTTATATAAATGGATATAATCAAACTATTTAAGATATTTATAGTTTTCCTGAACAAAATTTAGACGTTTAAAAATTCCATAAGTTTTAATGGGGATGGTGTCATATTACTTGGGAATTTATTAACTATAATACATGCCAATATTACATTCACATTGTTAGAGTAAATTTTATTTTTCATATTTTTTTAAGAGTGGGGTAAACTATCCTTAAGATATGGCCAAAATGCACCAATGTACCAAATTTCATAAAAATCGGACGTTTGGTGTGGTCTCAGGGTCTGTAAATGAGCAAACAGACTTACAGCAGCCCGAAACCCCTTTTTGGATTCCCATAAAATATTCTAATCATGATTAAAATTTATTTTTCTTCAATGTAGATAAAAACAATAGATTAAATTATTATAAACAATCTATATGTATATAATTTTATATATTTTTATATTTCTTAATTAATTTAAAAAATTCCATAAGACCAAATGGTAGATGATTTGTTATTAATTTAAGATATAATTATTGATGTAAAATACTACTTTAATTGTTATATAATGCAATTTAGTTAATTTATGAAAAAGAAAAAATTTATGTTTATGGCAATATTTTAATGATATAAAATATAGAGTGGAATTTTGTTTTATTTTATTCAGCCTCAAAATGGATATTTCCATTCTTAATTCTAATTCTAAAATATTTACGAATTTGAGAAACTTTTTTCTCATTTCGGAATTGTGTGATATTGATCAACCATTAGATTAGATTAGATTATAGAAATGGCGACCATACTACAAGGTAGGTATTTTAATCCAAGTATGAATGAGGATTGAGTGTAAGATGATTGTGGTGCGATCTTGTAGTCTTGTTAATGATAAAGTAATTAAAAGTAAATAAAAAAAATACATCCATTTAGGTACCGTAATCAATGATGTGTAAAAAGCATGTTCGTTCTTGATATAAAGCTCGCCAATATAGAAAAAATAATTACAATAAATAGCCAATTATTGTCATATAACCAAAAACCGCCAGTCTAATTAATAACTGAAGTTGAAATACAGAAACATTTTGCTTCAAAATCCAAGAAAAATCTGAACATATTCATAACTTTATTTCAAATTAGATATCATTTATAGAATTTACGTTTAAGTCTGTTGATGGCAATAAGCCTCCTTTTACTCAGCTTATCTTGTTGACCTGAAACATTGCATTTGCATTTAACACTTCTATCTTTTCTACCTTAAAACATTCATTTCGCTATCTAAAGCTATTTATTTTGTATGGTCTCGAGTAATAGAAGTCGTAATCAGTTTCAGTGTTTTTTAAGTGCTATCTATAAAATCTATAAATACGTATACATCATATCCTTAAACAAATTTGTTTATAGGCTACTGTATGATGCATGTTTCATGCACATCGTGTTTTCTTTGAAAATAAAGAATGAAATTTTGTTAAATAATTTATAACGTTAAATTTATATACACGATAAACATATATTATTTGAGATATTTATTAAATAGCTTTATTCAGATTTATAATTACTTCCAGTTTATAAGAAGGGGTTTTACAACAATAATAAATAATAAATTAATTTAAAAACAAAACCCGCAATGAATTTTTGTTGTTGTTTGGTTCAACCCTGTATTTAACAACTAAAAAAACTGGTCAGGAAAGATGTAGATATTAACTTTGTTATACTGAAATGGTGAACTATAAAAATGTTAGGACTTATCTAAAACTAACACCGGTTTAGGGACATGCATCTGCGTTTGGATCGGTTTACAAAAAAAATATTATAACTTAATTTCACTAAGTCTCGAAATACACCCCATACAAATTCAAGAAAACATATTTTTTCTGTGGTTTGCATTGCATACAGGTGGACATCATTACCAGTAGAATTTCATAATTTAGATAGTTTCTTCAATGTAGTGTATCTTTAGCAACTTATGCAGTCTAACTTTAGTAACTTTAGCAAGTTATGACAGTCTTAGCTGAGCGGGTTGAGTACTGGCCCTATCACCCAAAAGATCCGGGTTCGATTCCCGGCCATTACACAGATGAAATTTATATCTCAGGCTGCCGCCGTGGAAGATAAGTCACATTAGAGAAATTAGAGCCACATTAGAGCCATTAGCCAGAAAGTCAGAAGAAACTATATTTCGTCATACTAGAGTCACTAGAGAAGTCACATTAGAGAAATTAGAGCCACATTAGAGCCATTAGCCAGAAAGTCAGAAGAAACTATATTTCGTCATACTAGAGTCACTAGAGAAGTCACATTAGAGAAATTAGAGCCACATTAGAGCCATTAGCCAGAAAGTCAGAAGAAACTATATTTCGTCATACTAGAGTCACTAGAGAAGTCACATTAGAGAAATTAGAGCCACATTAGAGCCATTAGCCAGAAAGTCAGAAGAAACTATATTTCGTCATACTGCTTCAACAAGAGCTGTTTTACATACATGTGTTGAAGAGCAAAAGTTATTCTTTTTCTTCCTAGGACTAAACCTATTATTATGATGTTATTTTGTGTACTATGCCACAAAAGATCATTGTTGATGATAATTTTGATTCGAGTCAGCATTCGATTGTAAATAATCGATAAAGTAACTTCAAAAATCACTATTGATTTTCTAAAAGTATTATTGTGAAACTGGTAATTGACCATTTAATGGAAGTACAGAATGGTTGAGATCAAACTATTGAGACTTATAAGTAACACGGGCATAACCTAAATAACCAATCAGGATTCAAGTAATAGCTGTTACAACGTAAGTAACATAACAGCTTATTACTCTAAAGCGACAAAAATGGTCGATAACTATCGATACTAAATCTGGTAATGATTAGTTTATGTTTAACGAGTTTGTTTAATTTTATTTGCAGTATGATGAAAAATATAGTTCATCAAACGGTCCAAAATTGGCTTTTTTAAATATACTCGCTCGTTTAACAGCCTCAGCTGTTAAACTTTGCTCGTATCACAAACGGCCTTTTTTGGTCCTTGTAAATATACTATTTTTAGTATATCCTGTGTGAATACAAGTATTAGGTCATAAGATAACGAGCCAAGTAACGTACGTAATATCCATTAAAAGTAATTGCAGTATTTTAAATAGACAGTACGGAAGTATTCGCCCGTGTACCAATAGGAAGTTATTCCCAGTGCACTCTGTGGCCGATACAACACCGAAGTACGCCAAGACGTGACTCCATTCCTGGCTAATCTTGCGGAAGACATTCTATACGATTTTTCCGCTTACATTCAAGTGATTTACTTTATAGCTTTTAAATCTATATTACTTGATATAGTTTATCTTGGATTACGTTAACCCCCATTTTCAATTGATGACATTCATTCATAGATAATTCATTGCAATAAAAATTTAATCATTTTGTCTTATTCAATTCAATAAAATAAATGAAATATCTGAATGAATTAGCTAGAATTTTCAATGTTAAAAAAGTATATCATAGTTTGGTTATTAATTTTATATTCATAATATTTTTCTTTCATTTACGGCAATATTTATACTACTAACCCCCTTTTTCATTTATTGTATTACTAGCAAACAGCCTGTCCTTTGTATGGGTCGCATGATTCAGTCTTGAGAAGCATGATACTTATAGCGACAAAATCGTAATCTAAAATTGTAAACAAACCAAGTATAAAAACTCAGATAAATTATTTAATACTAGTTTTAAACTAGATAGTCAAACGAAGTTATTTATTACAATCCTATGACGAAGACTCGCCTGAAATTGTAATGGAATAAATAAAAATAAAATATAAAATTTGTATACAGTAAAATAATTTTGAAAAGAACTGCAAATGCCATAATTAAATTTATGATAAACCCCCTTAACCATATTTGTCTTTAACATACCCACTGAGATGGGTTGGTATCTTAAGTATATGAATTTTAATTTGAAAAATAAGACTTATCTATTTTCTAAAGTGTTTAAATAATGACAGACTATTAATATACGTTTCGTTTGTGCTTAAGCTAAAACCTCCTAAAATGTAATTTTAGCAATTTCAAATGATATACTGTATATATATAGCAATAATAGTGTTAAAGCATCATATGTGTTACATAGATAAATTCAACAGTGTCGGTAAGCTCGAGTTACGCGCGTGACGTAAGCCGATTGTGGCGCCGCCTAGCCACAGAGGTTTGCAACTTGAGAATCATATATCTGGATAATAATATTTAAACGAGCATGTGTACCGAAAATGCGTATTAAATTACAATATTAGATCCGCTTTTAAATGCTCCCTCATTCGATGACTATAAGATGTATTTTTAGAGCTATTAAATTAATTACGGAATTTTCTTAGCTGCACGCTACCTGAAAAAACATTTCCCGTAACAAGTTGAGGGTAAACTATTATTATAAATCCACATTGAACAATGGCTGGGTCAAGTAATTTTTTTAATAGGTAGGATAATATTATCTTAAATTTTAAAGATTAATTTCAAAGCAATTAAGCTTCTACTATCACCGTTAAAACCAGCTTAAAACTAGAGAAATTAGTGTTTGGAATCATTAGTTACGAATAAAGATTCCAGATAAAAATTCAATTTACTGTCCGTGGTAGACACAGTACGATGTCTTAGAGCGCCCAATATTCTTATGGAGAATACTACAAAATCAATCGCTTCTTTTTTTATCCGTAAAACTTGGTATGCAGTGTAGTCACATCACCTCTCAAAAAGCTACATCCCCCCAAAAATTCTAAAAAATTATTTATCTTGTTAATTTAAGTAATTGGATGATTATTTTTCAAATAATGAATCTATAAAGGACATTTTAATAAACAACAGAGCATGTGTAGTTTTATTAAATGTTGTTTTTTTTGTTTAACTTAAGGGAGAAAGTATGAGTCAGTCCTCTGATACCGTGTGTTTAAATATTGATATAGCGAAATTGAACAATTTTCCACAATTTATTAAATGTCTGACGTAAGCTATAACCAGCTGCCTTTTTATGATCACCTTTATACAACAACAAAATTCTAAGTAAAACAATTCGAATCCAGATAGTACAGTAAAAGAAAACACACCAAGAAAAATTCCAGTTTTTTAACCAGATTAATGGTTGCCCGTTAATTTTATTGAACGTTTAAATTGTTTGAAGTAGTATAATCTTAAAAGGGTTTCATCAAATTTTATTACACTATTTTCAAATAAATGGTAAAAAAATACAATTATTAACACTAAAACTAGTAGTTATTATATCTATTAGTTATATCATCTTGTATATTCATGTTATACCTACCTACTCTAGTTGATATCTTTTGCGAATAGAGCAAAGGTTTAGTGAGATAGTTGTAATGGATTTTAAGGAATGTTTTGCCACGTCAAAAAAACTTTAACCTACTTTCACCAGCATCTCTAAAAATATACACATTATTTACACACGTATGCTTCCACAGCACTGATCATCACTAACACTTACTTGCTTTTCGGGAATGTCCCGCGTATTTTTTGGTGCATATTTTGGTGGTTCTCGACATTTCGCGCATCATGATCACCTCCTGAAGACGCGCAAAACACGATGGGCGAAACGTCGAGTACCACCGCGCAACACACGCTAAAAATACGCGGGAAATCCCGGAAAAGCAAGTCAGTGTTATTGAATATCACTATTTCTTTGTATACCATCCACAGTGTGAATACTATCGTGGTGTCATGGTAACTGTGGAGGGGATATACCTTGGTTTGTTATCATGATAATGACGTTGAGTGTATGTGGTTTGTTTCTTTGTGTTGTATTTTACTCAATACTCAAATGTAGTAGTCAGCATAAATGGGAACTTTCCTCCTCACATATTGTATTTTCTAGCAGATGATTAGGTGGGCCAAATATAGTTTTAGAACGGAATTCGTTATCTATTGCCACGTCTTTCATGGGATAGTCTTATTATTGACTAAGACTGAAATTTTCATTAGACAGGACTGTTAGTAGCCAAACAGCGAAGGTACACAAAGATTATCGTAGGATCCGAACTTGGTTACAGTTAGTTTTTCCTCTGAATTACGGTCTATGAATGAAAATCGTATTACAAATAGTCTAATGGTTTAGCTAAGTTACCAAAAGAACTATTTAGAACATTATTATCTGCATCAAAATAACAATTAATGTAAAGATAAACTTCATTATGACAACCGCGTAGTTCTCACAGCATTACTTTATTGCAAACATACAAATTTTGAAATGAAAATTAGCCACTCACCTAACCTAACCTAACCAATATCCATGGTTGGGTTGATGATGATAACTGTGTCGGAATAATTTAAAAACAAACCACATTCTCTGAAAAATTACTCACTCAATTTTAAAATTATGTTTACCCATCGCAATCCCACTTAAGTGAAAGTGTTCGAGCAGATTAAAGGAGGCCTAATTTAGCTAACTGAGTGTTTACACTACTTATTTTTTTCTATATAAATAAAATTAGAGTTTTGTCTGTACATTGTTCAGAATTATAAATTTTTTAGTTATTTTTATTTTTCGTGCGTTAGAGAAGCCGAAACCGGTCTTATCTCAATTTTTGTCTGTTTGTCTGTGACGCTCCAGGAGGCATTTTACGCCGTCTTCTCCGAAAAAACGGGAGAATTGATTAAAATGAAACTTATTTCATGTATTCTCTACAGTCCGAAGAAGGTTTATAAATGCTTGAAATCGCCCGCAGCCCCTTGAAAAGTAAATAACGAGCATTTAAAAACCCACTTTTACGCGATATTACTCGCATTTTGAGCCAGTTTTCAATGTATAACCTACTGATAATAATCAGCTGTCTTTGTAGTTTAAAGGTATAATAGAAATAAATACAAACAGCTGTCAAATCAATATTAGTTAGTTTATATTGGTCATTGATTTTAAACCCATTTCGAAACTATACTATATTAAAAAGTTATTTTAACGTATAACTAATAATAATAATGGTATTAATGTTCTAATCTATTTAATTATAAAGTAATACTAAATAATAAAGCAGGGTATTGATTTATTTTCTTTGTACTAATTTGTTTAGGATTTCAGGTTTACATTTTGTAATGATAATCTTTCTTCTTTAAACTGAATCCTACAACCCGTACAAAGGACGGGCTTACTGCTAGTTTTAATAAAAAATAACCCTAGGGTAAGCTCGACTGGGACCGTAAAGTATCCTATAATCCAGAAACTTGGAGATGATGAATTGTGGATAGTTATGAGTGATGGTCGGTGTTTGTAGTGTTCTCTTGTGTTAATTAACGTTCGCACTATTGAATACCGTACTACGTTAATACGCAAAGACCATCCTCATATTTGACCAGTTCGTAATTCAGATGCAGTGTTTCGGACTCCACGTGAAACTATAGGTCCCCTATATATGCCATTGACTGTTGTCGGGCTATTAATTAACAGTTCTATCTTAAGAACATGTCAATCTTAGTCAGTACCAATACTACAGGATCGCTCCACAATTACCTTACTGTTATTTGTCATTCATACTTGGCTTAAAATACCTACCTGTAAAGTTGACAGAACTAGTATTTTATCCATCCACTTGATAATATTATTGTACTATTAATTAGTTCTATTTTCAAGACATTCGTTGAACCTTTACAGATTGTATACTTTTATTAATTTGAATTTTGTAGGGATGGAACGATGTCAGTTTCTACGGATCAAACAAGATACCCACACCCAACATCGATACATTGGCCTACAATGGAGTGATACTCAACAGACACTACACTCAGCCCGTGTGTACACCCTCTAGAGCATCTCTCTTGGCTGGCAAATACGCCATACATACCGGTGAGGAACGTGGCTTCTACTAACATTGCAAGATGGCCTGCATAAGAGAATGTGGCATAATATGTCTTGCGGACCGATTGCATTATAAGATTTTAGTATAAAAATTATGTGACCTCATGACATGAATGATGTAATGATTGATCATCATTATAATACAATAGGTTCGCTCGATGAGGGCTTTGCCCCCAGGCTCACGTATATGTTGACGGTAGTCCTTAGTAATTAATTAATTCGGCTTCCTTGGTGTAGGGGTGACGGTTAATTTATATTGCACTAAATATCCTCGTGTCTCGCCTAAGTGATCTTAAAAGCTAGAAGGAAAAATTCCCGATTAATTTTACCCTAGGATCTGCCGTTTGGGCACTAGTGCTAAAACCCATTTGGTACAAGCGAAAACGAAATAAAAGGTGAAGGCTGAAAGATAGGAGATAAGGACAAATAATTAAGGTTTTAAGAGGTAAATTTTATGTTCCAACGGATCTTTTCGTTTTCATAATAACCGTTCGTTAGGTCAGCAGAGCCCAAAAAGTACTATTTTATCACCGTTTGAACAGTTCGCTGTCATACAAAACGCTTCCTTCATCTAGACCTTAAAAACCAGAACTCAACTTTAACTTGGCCGACTGACATGTATCACTAATTCAGTAGCCAGCCACACCATGGGAAAGCATATTTCAATGATTATTTGAAGTTTTATACATTTTAAAAATACTTTGGTGCTACCTTACTCCGAGCACATGTTACATTTCACCACATTTTGCCTTATAATTATATTAAATTTGTCATAAATTGCATGATGGCCTATTTGCAATTAAATAAATTTTGTATGGAACGATTTATGTTTCTAAATCAAACAAGATCCCCAATAATGATTAATCATACATAGCCTCGTGTGTCACTCTATAGCATCTCGCTGGCTACGGCCATATACGTATTTAATTTTTGGTTCTTGTGTTAGCTAATTTATATAATTTAATTGCTACATTTGTTATTTTTAGTATAATTATATCTGTGAAATGATGATAAACTATTATAAACATAGAGGAAATTACACATATTTAGGTTGACATGCTAAGCTCAAAAAAGGTTTTTATAAAAACGGAAATAAATATTTTTAGTTTTAGAAATAAAAATTTAAAGTTTTACAAAAATTGTTTTATGAAACCATACTTAATTGTTTTTTGCCAGAGCTCAAAAAGTAAAGGTAAAAAAGATTTTTTAGTTTACATTTTTCATCCTTATGTTAATTTTTTGTTTTACTTTTTCAAAAAAACAATTTTAGGACTTAGACTTTTATAACACTGTATCACTAATTAGACCTAAAAAAAGCATAACTTTTGATTATTTGAATTTTATTTTAAAATACTTTGTGCTAACATTAGCACATGTTACATTTCACTACATTTTGCCTTATAAGCTCTATTATCAATGTCAGCAGTGTAATTTATGTTCTAATTGTCTTTTATGTTCTGTTTATTGTCAAATTTTGCAAGGAAAATTAATATTTTTGTCGATAATTCAGACTTTCCGCACTCTAACAAGTTTCTAGGTTAAAACCTATATTCAGTCACAGTGGTAGTAATTGTATCTGTTAAATGTTTCTTGTCCTGTGTTCTTTGTTTTGCCATCATTTTTCTGTCATCTTTGGCTAGTCTATGTCACTAAGCGAGGTCCTACACGCTTGAATTGTTACGATGAATTGTACTGTAGCAGTTTAAGATAATACTAAGCATATTGTATCATTGTCTGTTTATAAGAAACCTGTCTATTAGGTATGGACATAATAATACCATAAAGGATATAAGCACATTAAAAATTTACATGAAGACAGAATAAGAGCACACATACACATGCGTATATGGCCATAAACATTAAAGTATCTATGCTTTATGTTTATACCTACAGAAAAATAAAAAAATCAGCAATGGTTTTCCAAACTGGACGAGTCAGTGGGCGCAGTCGTGACCTCTCAGGATTGAACCGGAATGCTCAAGAATTCGATAATTGTTTTTCTCTCAGACATCGGATCTAAGAACACCGAGATTTACAAAAACTGAGGATTGTAAAAACTGTCTTTGGCGTGGTGTACGTACAAATTATTTTTTTATCCATTAAAATTTAAACTATATAATTGAATTTGTAAAAATTTACACCTTCGTTTAAAGTTTGTGCCTATATCAGAACGAATTTAGGCGAATGTAGAACGTACTCATTCTTTTGTTATGGACTATTTTATTAGTTAAAAACTGGTATAGATTGATTAAACTTATTATGATCTTTTGATATTACCTTAGTTATAACGAGAGATCATCGCTTTAATTTTTCTAAAATATTTAAAAACAAAACTGTTTTGTACAAAAAGTAATATTAGGTAGTTTTGTGACGAAAAAGGAAATTATTTATTGAATAAAATTTTTTTTCACTGATAGGAAAAGTGAACCATTTGAGAAGGCTGTGTTCGTACCTTATCTGATTAACAAGCCATTATCAGTAGCAATCTATAATACATGTCTCTTGACTGACTGCCCACTCTGCTCACGAATAAAGAGGTACGAACTAAACATGGCGAGTTATTATGGTTAGCCTAAATAGAACTGAATGTGTTTATCACTGAGGAAATAACAATTTGAGCCACAATTTTCCCTAGCAGAAAAATTGTTCTGAGAGTATAACCTTATTGAAAAACCACAAACCGAGTCGATTTTGTCGACACATAAAATTTTGCAACCGTTTAAATTTCAAGGTGAGGTACTGTTTGAAATTTTTGTTTCTAAAAAAGGCTAGACACATAAAAGCGATGCATATTACATTTACTGAACTGATTGATACTGTTTGTTTAATATTCACCAATACAAATTCATGGAACTGTGTTAATTGGAACTGTATGTAAATGTAATAAAAATTAAATGTAAATATGTGTTTTACCTTTTGAGGATACGGGGGTGATTGACAGATATTGATGGCAAGAACCAATGGGAAGTAATTTCAAAGGGGCATTCAAACCCTCGAAATCAGCTGGTGGTGGACATTAATTTTGAAAACAATATGGCTGCCGTGGTCTTCAGGACTTTCAGGTTCATCAAAGGTATTTTGAAATAACGCTAGAACTATTACTCAGAGTCTCTTTGATTTGAGTTTAGTCTTATTTTTTTAGGAATATTCGGGTGCAAACAGCATCTAAGATTTGGTCGGTGTACATAAAAAGCCTCATCCATTACAAATTAATCTTTTTAGTCTATTTCTATTACTTTCATAAGCACTGCTTTATAGATTCATTAAGATTTCAGTATTGATTTTAGTATTTTATTGCATTTTTCTTATATAAATATTTTTATCGCCAAATAAATATTTTTATCGAGTTAAAAATTTTACATAAACGAATTTTTGGGAAATGGTCGCACCTTAGATTAGATTAGATTAGATTTTTTAAATGTCGAGCCTATCACAATGTTGACATTTTAAGAATGTTCATTTTCTTATGAATGAGAATTGAGTGTAAGATGATTGTGGAGCGATCTTGTAGTCTTGTTACTGACTAAGGTTGACATGTTCCTTAGACAGGATTGTTAATTAATAGCCCAACAGCCGATGACAACTAAGGGACCTATAGTTCAATGTAAAGTCCGAACCACTACCTACGAATTACGAACTGGTCTAATTATGAGGATGGTCTTTGTGGATTAGCTTTTAACTATAAAGGGATTTTATCCCTTGACCGCTTGCACCGAAGTCAAGGAGCTAACCCATAGGCTAGGTTTAAGTTTTTGTAAGAATAGTTTTCGTAATATTGTTGTGAAAATAAGACAGTGAAAACATCTGATGATGTCATATTATCTAATACACAGCATGACGTATCAATCTAGTCAGGCTCCAAATGTTTTACAACCACAAAATGTCGCTCAAACCACAGCGATTAATTTAGCCACAGAACACAATCGAAATATAATTGCGCCCTTTTCTCGGTGGCTTAGCTAACGATGATGGTGAATTTGTGGGAACAACGTCATGAATAACAAACACACTCTAGTGTATACAACAATCATTTTACTTCACTTTATTTGACTAATAAATAATTTTCCATTATATATGTTCAAAGGAAGTTGTCAGCAGTAATATCGTTTCGTAGATTGTGGATTTTCAACGCAGGTGGAAGTAGCTCTGTTCTTGTTACTATTTAACTTCGATTCGTTGTTAAACGGGTAGTTAACTTATACATTAATTTAAAATGATTACTGGGCCGGATTTGAACCAGCGACCTTCTCACAACAACGTGATAACTCCACAGTGCTATTCAGCCAATTGCGAGGAGCAATATATGAATAGTGATTGTAACAAAAATGCAATTTATTTAATCCCTGTAATGTCTAATGATTAAAATGGCAAATGAGGTTTTACCAACACTATTTCTTCTACTATTTGCAAAAATCAGGTTCTAAGCCAAAGATATATACTGCAGCTTAGTTAAGTGCAAAAGGAGGAACATATTTTACATTATAGCCATTTAATGGTGGAATTTTAGACCAAAATAAAACTTTTTATGTTCATCCTATTTACATTTTCACAGTCAAGAATACTTATAGCAGAATATAATGGCGTAACGAGTCACAATCAAAAGACAGATTGTGACCTAAATCCATTCCTGTTTCTATTCCCGTTTACGACCCTTTTTCCGCTTCCGATTTCGTTCCCGTTCCACTCCCCGTTCCTATTTCCATTACTGTCCCTGTTACTGTTCCCATCCTTTTTTCCGTTTTCATTCCTGCTCCCCTTCCTATTTGTATTCCTCCCTCTCCGTTTTTCGTTCCATCCCCTTTTCCGTTTTCGTTTCGATTCCCCTCCCGTTCCTATATCCATTCCTGTTTTTGTTCCCGTTTCCGACCCTTTTTCCGTTTCCGTTCCCTCCCCGTTTCCTAATTCCATTCCTGTCCCTGTCTCCCTTCCCCTCCCCTTTTCAGTTTTCGTTCCCGTTCCATTTCCTATTCCTATTTCATTCCTGTCCCTGTCCCGTTCCTGTCTCTAATCCGGTTCCCATCCCCTTTTCCGTTTTCATTCCCGTTTCATTTCCTATTCCTATTTCATTCCTGTCCCTGTCCCGTGCTCAAAAACATCTTTCTCATTTCTACTCTAATTCAACGACAATAATTCCTTTAATTAATCATTTTCTTTTGTCTTGAAATTGTGTATCGCACCGTATAAAACTCTTTAACGGTAAGTTCCAATGCGTTGTACTCGAATTAGTCTTTAAGAAATATTTCGCAATAACAAATTATATCTACATGGGTGCTATACATTGATCAAAGCAGAGCTTAAATTCTGATACAGCTAATACTCCTTAGGCCTAGGCGGATTACGAGACCTGATTATGGGAACGCTTCTCAACTATCACGTTGGGGAAGGAATTGAGGAATTCACGCTTACTACGATGGTACTAGCATATCATACGATAACATACAACATACTATATTATTAGTAACATCATACCTTACATAAGTTTATAATTGCCACCCATTTATGTAAGGAATATTAACGTTAAAATTCTTCACAGACAATTTTTTGCTTTGTGAACTGATTAAATAAATATATATGAGGTTAAAATTTGTCATAACTTCTTTTTATTTTGTAAAGGTTTTTGACAATAACCTTGCCAGCTTTGGATTACAAATTTGATCGATTTATTGTTTCATAAAATTGTTTTGATTAAAAATTATCATTCAAAATTATTTTTTTGAGGGGTTAGATCACAATATCTTAGAAGTAAAAACATAATAAAATTTAAAAACTTGACAACGTTGTTTACTTAAATAATGTGTGCCAATTTGCCAGTTAATCATAAATTTACGATTCAATGAAGAAATTCTGCAAAGTGAATCCTTGAGCTTATCTTTTCAGAGGGAACAAATTAAAGATTACAGTTAAAGATGTACAAAAGAAAACTTGGTTTACCGAGAATGAAGATAACCAGGTTAATCTCAAAGGTTGCGGCAAAATTACTTTTCCACCTTTGTGGCCAGCATCTCACTGCTGTTAGTTATTTTACTTTTCCCTTAAATTAAATATATATTTTATGCTTTTCTAATAGACTTAATTTAAACGTCAGTTTGAGAAGTAACAGCGTTTTACTTTGTCTAAATTTACCAAGATTAAAACAAATATTTTTCTCATTAGAAAACCCAAAACCTTTTTTGTACTCAATAGAGATTTAGAGATCAAGATATAAAAGAAGGGAAACGTTCGTAGCACGGGTCAGTTAGATATATCATCTCTATCGTAGCACGGGTCAGTTCGATATATCATCTCGATTGTAGAACGGGTCAGTTCGATATATCATCTCGATTGTAGCACGGGTCAGTTCGATATATCATCTCGATCGTAGCACGGGTCAGTTTGATACATCATCTCGATCGTAGCACGTGTCAGTTTTATATATCATCTCGATCTAGACTTTCAGGCTTGAACAGCTAAACCAACACTGCCCTCTTTTGGCCAAACAACTAAATAATGATGCTCTGGTTTGGGACAAGTTTGACCTCTTGTTGGACATGTAATAGAAACATTAATGAATAATAAAACTCTAATTGCGGTTACAAAATATTCTACACCGAGAGTAATTAGCTTCAATTTAAGTTTTTCTTAGACTACGGCAAATTATATCCTAAGCAAAACATTTTTCAAGTAACAATACGTTCATGATTGAAATTTTAAATTTAAAAATGTATATGTTTCTAACGTCAAACAAGGTAAACTATAATTATTATCGGATAGAAAGATGATTAGTTCAAATAAATAAATACATTAAAGTTTTTATTACTTTATGTTAACAATTTTAAACTTATTAACATTGAAAATGTTAGATTTATATCCTATGCAAAGTAGCTTCGATCATGAATACGTTGAAAGGAATGTTTTAGTTCTTCAAACCAGCTGTTCTCATAAAAATGTGACATCACGGAAGTGACGTCATGTGTTTAAACCTTTTCGTCTCACATATCGCTAACTAAGTTGCATCTCACAGTCACACCCCACGAGGACTAGCCTGAAGTAATGTGTAAAACGGATCTAGGATGTCCTAGACTAAGTCCTGGGACGAGAGGGGGAGACAGTAGAAATGACCCATTCATAGCTTAGATATATCCGTGAAAAACCAAACTTAGGTATAGTGATAAATAAACATTACAATTAAATTACCTACACAAATATAGAAAATAGCCTTTGATTGTTTTTTATATTTAAAACTAATTAATTATCATTGACTTACAATGACTAAACTTATCAAAAATACATGTAGAACATAAAGGTTTATATTTTTAGTTAAAAACTCATTGCTTTTTTAGAATAAAATGTATTAGATTCTCGAATAAAAATAAGGAAAACATGGTAACAAGACAGACAAGGAATGACACACGCAGAGTTTGTGCTGTAATTTTGTAGAACCCTGAGAATGGCGCGTATGTGATAAACATATTAAGGTTTGCGTGTGTTTTGCTTCTTAGCATCCAACCTGACAGTGGAGATGTATTACTAACAAAAATTTAATTTACTGAGGTATAAATGTACAGTACATTTAGTACATCAAGTAACTGGCATTGTTTTATATTCATTTCATGTTGTTACATATTTTGTTTAAATTTCACCAAGGAATAATTTTTATTAAAAATTTTCGTACGAAAGAGATAAATAATAAAATTAAAAAGAAAATAGACTTAAGTTTATAAAACTCTAAAAAATAGTTCACATTATTTGCGTATAAAATGTGAACAATATATCTCAGTACTGTAATACTGCATCTATAACGTGGTCGATATAGCCATGGATTATATGTGAGCCTTTTCCTTTTCATTCTAAGACTATGTTCCAAGAAAATAAGACATGTTTTATTTTTCGCATCATACAATGGATTTGTTATTCACTAGAAAGGAATTCTTTGAACACAATCTTTTATGTGGATGTGCATGTTAAGCTCTTGTGTCTTCTTTGAGTTGTAAAGCTCTTTTTGTTATCTGCTTGAAATCCCATTAACTTCACATTGTTACACGTTTGATGTGAAGATCACATTATGATTTATCAAGCCACAGGATGCGTTGAAAGAGAATCGAAGTTTAATAATCATATAAGTAGTTCATTTATTATTGGAAAATTTGCTAATATGTACATTTATTTATTTTAGGGTAAATTACCTTAAATTTAGCTATGATGTGTTCTAAAGATCAACGCCATTTGCAAAAATGTAGTTATTGTAGGCATAGCCTAATAAATTTGCCTCTGGTTCTTTTTATTGTACTACCCAACCAAAATATGTGGCATTTATGATGATTTTGAATACAATCAATGTTTATAAACTGTGATCATACTATTACACTAAAAATCCTTAACCAAAAACTATTATTGAAGGTGTTATGGACATTTTTTTGGGTAAATTATTATGAACCTAAAATACAAAGGTCCGGAAAAATATACTTTCCGTAAATATAAAAATTGTTTAATACTTCCAAGGTTTAATGACTTTACTGTTTTTGCTTCACATTATTTAGAGTGGGAGATATTTCTAGGAACGAGCTAAGCAATATATCAAACATTCAAACCTGTACATTAATGTACTAATGTGTTTTAAGTATTGTGTTCTTGCTTTTTTTAATTTTTAAGCATTAATAAGCGTTAATTTAGAGTTTTTGTATTGCCTTACATATTTTTGTTTTCAGAAATATCCCAGCTTATGTCAAATTATGTACTAATCTTGCACTCTTCTAGATTTTAGTTCACCTGTGAAGGGGGTTCTTATTCCACAACCTGAAACGTTGTGAAACTTTGTTCTATTTATGGTAGTACTGCAAAATTTTATATAATTTATTTCCTACATAAAATCCTTGCTCCTTATAAACGGATTAAGTTGATTTAAATTTAATTCAGATTAATTTACACCTTACTTCCAAAAAAAATTGGTGAGGATCTGTTGCTGATTTTTATTTTAACGAAATATATATCAGTTGATAGGTTTTATGGTAATAGCTACATTCTGGAACAAGCTCTACAAATGTAAGTTATAACATTTCTATAAAGGAGACATACTTGAATTTTTCATCTTTAACAATGTCAATATTAAATAATACCCCAATTGACTTACAGTGTTCAAGGAGTCCTTAAGTCTTTATGGTGCTCAATAGATTCAATATCACATTTTTTCTCTTTTTGAGAGTATTTGATTTAGTAATGTAATTTTGAAAAAAATCAGAATAACGTGCTATCACAATTGCCTGTTTTCAATCTAGTTAAAATAAGTAATATGTGTGTGGATTTATCTTGGTAGAGAAGTAATGAAGTCGTTTTAAATTTAAAGACTATTGTCAATACGGTTTTAAAATTCACAAAGTAACTTTATAAATAAATCAGAGGGAAAGTCGCGTATCTAATCCCTGACAACAAACCCCTAACAAAAGCAGTATTTCATTGTTCATGCCTACTGATATAGTAAACCTTTACCTCATGTGAAACAACAAAACAACAATGAAACTGAGAGCCCCAGAGAGTATGAAACGATATGAGTTATCTGTTCTGTTGTTCAAAACCATATTATAACCATTGTTACACGTCCCCGACGAATTTCCATGGAAAATGTATATGAAAGTATTTTTAGTTGTATAGACCTAGTATTTTAAAAGTTTATTAGTTGTTTCAGTTGGATATCCTACTGTAGCCTATATGTAACTAAAATGAAAAATGTTATTTCTTCTGTTTCCCCAAGCAATGAAGTTAATAATTAATTGAAAAACTTGCTATAAACGTAATATTTGGTCGTATGTTACTATAGTCATAATTATTAAGAACTAACCAAAGTACCCGTTCTTCGCATGGGTTAAAAAGGCTGAAAGGTGTAGGCTCTACTGATACATTTAAGTTATAGTTAATTAATTCTTCATTGTTTACAAAATGACAAAACACGAGTGTCTACATCATTTCAAAGTAACATCTGTCAAATATTGGGAGAGGATAAGGATTAATGTAATAGAGACAGTCGTCGGAAAAAACTTAAAATCTAACATTCCGCTATTTTAAATAATTCACTAATTTCGATCCAGCAGTTTATCTGAAAAATCAACTTTATTTCTTCTTCTTCTTCCCGAACTGTCAAAATATAGTGTAAACGGATGTTGTTCATTAGAAAATGTAAACATTGAAACATTAGGACGTTCACAGGGCGTAGCCCGAGAGGATTTTAAGGAAATGAGTATGCCTATGTGTTGCATGAGTTTAAGATCTACCTTTGTGTAAAATTTCAAACCGGTCGGTTCAGTATTTTTCGCATTTACTTGCCACAACAAACCCACAAACAAACATAAAGAAACCACCTCTTCTTTATAATATTATAGATAGATTTTACTTCATTAACTAAAACAAAGTTTTGGCATTTAATATGAAAAATCTATACAAGTGTTAACAAAATATTATAAAATTTATAATACTGTTCAGGGTACCTTCTGTAAATTTCCCAATCTAAAGTTAAATTTTGGGATGTTCAGTTTTGAGTTAAAAACAACTTACGTACCGTAACATTTACTATTTAAAGAGTGCTCTATCTATTTTGAAAAACCTATTGTCTGTAAAATGAATAGTTATAGATTAATTGTGTTTAGAAAATAATTTTTATTAGTTTGAAATGAGAAAATTCAAACTCTGCTCTAGATTTTATCGACCTGTTTTTTATCCAGAGACGAATAGATGTTACCAATTGATAATTTATGTTACACCACCTATACAATACCTACCTTACAGTGGTAGTAGTAGAACCTACCTGCCTCAGTAGCGCCTACTTGACTTCTCATTTTTAAGAAAACATTTCTTTTGAATTGATCAATAATCTATAGCCGCCGTTTTCTTTTAAGACTTACAAGACCAGCCTTACGTTTGATTACAACCATTTGAAATTTTCACAAATCCGCGAGTTTCCGATGAGGATCTGCTGCGAACCTAATGAACACGAGTTTTGAAGAACAACAAAGAAACAACTTTACAACGCTTTTAGAAACCCTCAAAATTATACTTGCAAAATATTCGTTCGCTGTGTAAACTTTCTCGTTTTAACTGTTTATTATTCATCTTTTGTTTGTCTTTGGGTAGGGAAATATTTATTTTTCTTATTAGTAACAATATTTTCCAAATTTGTAATAAACGTTAATTATCTACAGTTAAGTTGTATTAGATTTTATTTTTAAAATTCAAAAATGGTTCCCAGAAGTAGTTACGAGTATAAGAGATGGTCTGTGGATGTGATATTCCCTGGTGTGAAATGACGTCAGAACTTTTGAATACTACGTTTAACTACAAAGATTATCCAAATAATTATACCAGCTCGTAATTTAGAGTCAAAATTATGGTTCAGATCCTACGTCAAACTATGTCTCTTTCACCTAACATGTCATTAGCTGTTGGGCTATAAAGTTATGGTCTTCTATAACAAATATATAAGCCTTAGTCAGTATTAAGATTACATTGTCGACCACAAACATCTTACACTGATTTCTCGTTCATTACTTGGCTTAAACTGCCTACATTAATCCAATATGGATTAATGTGATGAATATTTATAGTTAAAATATCTAAATCCTGATATGTTTAGGAAGAATTGACGTCCGGGTTGAGTTGAAGATACTGTTATAAACCTCAGGAGTGTCGATAAAAGGATCCATGGAAGCTTATAAAATAAGGTTTCAACCAAAAGGCTAATTAGAGGGTAGGCCAAGATCCTGAGAGGAAAGGCCCACCTTTGTGTGTTGCCGCTTTGGGAGCCGAGACAAGCTTTGGTGTGCGGGAAATTACCAGTTATATCTCCTTTGAACTGGGACAGACATTCTTGATAACTTACTCACCCTTTTATAAAACTGTTTATTTATACGTTTCAACATCTATAAGTATTTCGCTCAACTAATATATTCTTATATAGCAATAAAAAAAGCAGACCTGCGTACTCAGCGAATTTCCAAATCAATAATATAATAATAATAATAATATATGACAAGTTTGGTCAAAATCTGTCGATAAACATGAGAATTTTTGCCTATTCTCCATAAGATTAAAATGGGAAAGAGTGAGTAGGTTTGCTGCTGTGAGGAACACTGAAAGTAGCCATTTAAACCATCAAAAATTTTATTTTTAACATTTATACCAACTTTCATCAACATCTGTCCATAAATATAGGAGTTTGCCTAATCTCCATATGATTAACATGGGAAAAGAGTATGCAGGTTTGCTGCCATGATAAACACATAAACTATAATTTTTTAGCACAAATGTATGGATCTCAACCACATGAAGCTAAATATCAAGTTTCATCCAAAAATATTAGATAATAAGTGAAAAATTAATTTTTTTTAATCCTCCATAAGATTAACATTGGAGCCTCAAAAATACAACGTACTGTGTTTAGATTTTTTTATATCTCGGTAACCGTTGAAGATAGAGAAAAACTTTAAGGAACTTAATTGTGTAGTTTTTTAAGCTGATTCCAATGGTGAAATATAAAATTAGAAATTTTTAGAAATTACATGTGAAAAACGCAAAAAACCCCATTTTGGGGTACAAAACCCCCCCAAACTACCCGTTCCCATTGACCGATATGTCTGGTTTACGAACTCGTCCGAGCATTTGTAGGAATACACATCTCTACCAAATTTGGTCTCGATCGGACCATTTTTACGAGAGTTATCGTGTTCACAGACACATAAATATAAAACGACTATTGTTTTTGGACTCTGGGCACCTAAAGAAGAAAAATAACATGGTCTCGGGCTTAACTCTTGCCATGAGACCTACGGTAATATATTCTTATATAGCAATAAAAAAAGGTTTTACTATTCCTTAAATTTTTTTGTCAAATGTATTCATTTCACATGAAATAATGAAATACATGATATTACTATTGCTATTACCTTTTGTGAAATGTGTTTTAAGCCAAGTATGAATAAGAAATGAGTGTAAGATGGTTGTGGTGCGATCTTGTAGTCTTGACTAAGGCTAACATGTTCCTTAAAAGGACACCATATGACTAAACTCTAATGATTAAAACAAATATATAGTTTGATAAATACTCGTTAAATATTTTTCATGCCCTTATAATACACGTGTAAATGATACGCTTCCCCAAACCCGAGGTAATAATAACCCTTTCCCACCCGGATACTGGGTTATGTATACGCTGTATAACACATTTCGTAAAAAATGTTTGAGAAATAAGCAAGAAAATGTTTTTATTTCACATAAAAATACCATAAGGAGTGGTCTTAGACAATGTACTGCGTTTACCACGAACAGTAAGCTTAACCTTTCCCTGTATTCATTAGTAACAAACTAATACTAAAAAAGTATTTCGGCTGGTTTTTATGACGATATTCAACATATTTTCTAAATTTAGTTCATAACTGATCATCCATAGTTTTTGAGACAGGATGGACAGGGGGGTTTTAGACATGGGTGGAGTCATAATCGTTACTCAATTGTAAAATCAATAGAATGGGTTTTGTTTAATTTTTGATCATATTATATTTCAAAATTTAGGTTTCTACGGGTAATCTTTGTATGTACCATCAAAAATTTAGAAAAAAAATTCATGCAATTGACAAAACACTCCCTTTTACAAAATTTAAAATTATCTGACTATCGGTGTGTTCTTGGTCTCGTTACACAGTCAGACTTCATCCGAAAACCACATGTTTAGATTAAGGGAGCCTAAAAACTGAGATTTGCTCTCTCAGCTCAAAAAGAAAAAATTGAAGAAAACAATACTTTTCCATATACTATGTATAGGTGGATAAAGCCAAAACAAAAGTAACGAAATACCCCTCTGTAGAGAGTAAAATTGTTTTCGTAGTATTTTAATTTTAATTGACAAATTGTTACACAAATAAGACATATTTTGCCAAAGTTCTCACATTAAATTAATCAGTTTCTAGCATTCAAAGCAGTGATAAATTCGATAACATTTACGCCTCCGAATTAAGATTTCAATTCGAAAGTTTTAATTGGTCAAATGTAGTTTTAACGAACTAAATACAGCTGCAAACAAGTTCTGCAACTTTTAAGGAGATATCATTTCACTTTCTCGTTTTGAATAACCGTCTGACATTCTCTTAAAATATGAATAATGTCGTTTATTATTGAAATTCCTTAACATATTAGAATAAAAACCTCTCTGAGGTTTGAATTAATGAGGTCAGAATGAAACTGTTTTCATCATTATGTCCTTCAAAGAGTCATCTGCAAGCCAAACGAATCTCTTCTTTTTATTTGACATTTCCGCTTCGTTTACTCAAACGGATTATCTAGTTAGCCTTTAAAATTAAATGTATGTTTATAGAACAAAGCTTTTATTTTCTTTGTTGTAAGGTACAAACATTGTTATACCTTTAGTAGGTAACAATTTAAAAACTATATTCGAGTTATACCTTTTATGTGGTTAATTGTCAGAACAATGTAGATACATTATGACATAGTATTCATAAATAATAATATTATGTGCTATATAAATTTTATAATAATTTTAATATATTATGCGTAGCTTTTGATAAATTTGACCTGCATTCAGTAGCCGTTTAATATTTAAATACTGAATAAAGTATAATTTGGTTATGTGAAACTACCGAAGAAAACGAATAGAGCAAATTTCATGGAGGTGAACACAATAGTGGTATTAGCCTTCGTTGAATCTGGGGTCCTTTCAAAGAACATTCTATTCTTCTCTTCCTTCGTAAATAAGAATAACCATAAAGACTAACAGAAGTTGGATTACATAAAAATATTTAATTTATTTAGCTTTTACTCATCACAAAATTATTTTAACAGAAATTAATTGACAGAATTCAGTGATTTCCTAGTTTAGTAATGAAAAATTGTACATTTTAGCGAATTTCCCATAGGGAAGAAGCTATTACCGTAGGTCTCATGGTAAGACTTAAGCCCGGGACCATGTTATTTCTTTGTCTTTAGGTGCCCAGAGTCCAAAAACAATAGTCGTTAAAATTTATATATATATGTATATATATGTGTCTGTGAACACGATAACTCTCGTAAAAATAGTCCGATCGAGACTAAATTTGGTAGAGACATGTGTTCCTACAAATGCTCGGACGAGTTCGTAAACCAGACATATCGGTCAATGGGAACAGGTAGTTTGGGGGAGTTTTGTACCCCAAAATGGGGTTTTTTGCGTTGTTCACATGTAATTTTTAAATATTTCTAATTTTATATTTCACCATTGGTATCAACTTAAAATAAACGGTACCAGTGGACTGACACATACTTTCTCCCTTAAGTAAATTTAAAAAAGACAATTTGTAATAAAACTATAATGTTCTACAAAGTAATTCTAAATATCATTTAATAGTTTATTGTTCAAATTGTATGGGGGGAACCCCCCCCCCCGTAATACCAAGCTTTTTTGAGCTGGTTTTGTTCGGTGATTTGACTTTACACTTCATACCAAGTTTCATGGAAAACGGGTGGAAAGTAAGGAAGAAATTGATTTTTTTTATATTGTCCATAAGAATAACATTGGGCGCTTTCAGACAACGTACTGCGTTTATCGTGGACAGTAAATTTAACTTTTCTCTGGAACCGTTAGTCGTAGACAAATAATTCAAAATACTAATTTGTTTAGTTTTTTAAGCTGGTTTCAATGGTACCAGTCAAGTTATACTTTACTTTTATTGTTTTCGCTGAAAATTTAAAAATTTTATTTTTTCGACATTTAAAAGCCCATAACTTTTGAACCGTCATTTTTACAGACATGCGGGTGGTGTCAAATTATTTAGTGCTCTGTGCACTATAAACTATCAAATTTTAATCAAAATCGTTAGAGCCGTTTTTGAGAAAATTGGATTTTTCACGTTTTTTAAGGGTTTTTAGGGGTGAGCTACCCTTAAAAATCAAAAATTCAAAAAAATGAAAAAAACGCCTGGAGATACGGTGACTATATATATACATGCCAAATTTCATCTAAATCGGACAAATGGGGTAGGCTGTGGCACTGTACACATCCAGACACACACACACACACACACACACACACAGACAGACACACGGACGGACAGACATCACGCCAAAACCCACTTTTTTGGATTCAAGGGACCCCAAAACGGATATATCCACCCTCAACTCAAATTCGAAAATTTTGACGAAAACAATACTTTCTCCATATACTATGTATAAGGGGAGAAAGTAAAAACTACACAATTAAGTTCCTTAAAGTTTTTCTCTATCTCCAACGGTTACCGAGATATTAAAAAATATAAACACAGTACGTTGTATTGTGGGGCTCCAATATATCTTATGGAGGATATGGAAAAATTAATATTTCCCATATTAATCAATATTTTTTGATAAAACTTGATATTTAGCTTCATGTGGTTGAGATCCATACATTTATGCTTAAAAATCATAGTTTATGTGTTTATCATGTCAGAAAACTGCATACTCTTTTCCCATGTTAATCATATAGAGTTAGGGTAAATTCCTTTATTTGTGGACAGATGTTGATGAAACTTGATATAAATGGTCAAAATATAAATTGTTTACGCTAGAATCACCTACTCTCAGCATTCCTCACAGCAGCAAACCTGCATACTCTTTCCCATGTTAATCTTAAGGAGAGTTGGCGAATAATACTGATATTTATTGACAGATAATAATGAAACTTGTTTATGTTATTGATTTTGAAATTCGCTGAGTACGCAGGTCTGCTGCGACGGGGGTATTCTTCATTGTAACTAAATAGTATTTTACACTTATTTGTTTCGTTCCATTCTATACTATATATAAGTTTTCTAATACACCAAGTAAAAGTGGTTATAGGCAAAAAATCCTAAATATTAACTTTATTTTGTCGAGCTTAAAAAATGTAAGGATAAAAACACTGTAAAAACTACCAATCAACAAGAAGTTACTCTGAAATAACGACAATTAACAAATAACAATGGTAAGTGTTTTTAAGCCCTAGGACAATGAAAAAAGGACAATTGTGGAAATATGCATCATAAATTAAAATTCAGAGTAGCACATTTTAAGTTGTTTCATTCGTTGTGCTAAAAAAAATAATATCTTAAAGGTTGGGTTTGGAAATCTATATAAATTCATTATACGTAAAAAACAGATTTTAGCACAATATTCATCTTTGCGTTCAAAGGAAAGATGTTGAAATGGATCATAAAACTGCTAGAATTATACTTTCAAATACTTAACTCGTTTTCATCACATTTCTCATTCTCTAGATCTTTTTATGCAATATTATTGGAAATCTAACCCACAAAGTTTATTGTAACTGGCTGGGTGGTGTAGTGGTTATATTCAAAACTGAAGGTCGCCGGATCGAATCCCATTAGAGTCGAATCTGGACCCAGTCGTCATCGGCTGTTGGACCAATTCGTAATTCAGAGGCTGTGGTTCAGATTCCACGTTAAACTGTAGGTCCATTAGTTGCCATCGGCTGTTGGGCTATTAATTAACAGTCCTGTCTAAGCAACATGTCAGCCTTAGTCAGTAACAAGACTACAAGATCGCGCCACAATCATCTTACACTCAATCCTCATTCATACTTGGCTTAAAATACCCACCTTGTGGTATGGTTGTCATTTCAATAATCTAATCTAATGTAATGTAATTGATTCTTTATTTTTTTAAATCATTTCACGTTTTATGAACATTAGTAAACACACACTGTTCACATACTGACTGTACTGTGATAAACTATTTTTGTGTGGATGCTACGTTGCTCCAATTCTTCGTGGTACCAAAGTCACGGGTTTTAGTGTTATCGCGTTAAATGTAATTTAATGCCATATGTAATTTTTATATGTCCCACGTCTAACACTTGACTACTAAGAAATAGTAAAATACTGAGAATTTACTGTTTTGATAAATAATATAAAGCTATAGGCTTAACCATTCTCCGTACTTCAAATTAATATCAATCATGTATTCACATTTACAAATAACCAGATTATATTTTCATGTTTTCAGCCTCTGGATGGTTTTTTTCAATAAATGAATAAATGTATTATTAACACATTAAATAAACATATTTTTTATTTATCAAACATTGTTTTACACAAATGTTTATGACACCAAAGGTAGACATACCATGGTCTGTTGATGCCTTCAATTTGTGAATTAGGATAACAGAGCTTTATTATAAGAATACAGTATACAATGAAAATACAGACAAGATTCGCTTTGTAATTTCCGCGTAATTAGTTTTACGGCGTGTGCACCGGAAGTCCGGAGAAGGCGCACCGGATACGTGAGGAGTTGTTAAACATCCGGTTTGGTGGATTGGCTTTTCAGGGCCGCACAAATATGATCCCACAAAAGTAAAGTAACACATTTATATGCAAATCAGTAGTTATTTCAGGTTTAATTTGTAAATAAGTCACCCTTCCACTCTGAAGACTTGTTTAAATAAACGTTGTTTGGAGTTATTGATGAATTTTTAACTTTTTGCAAGTTACTAGCAAAGTACTAGCTTTTTTGAAACACCAGATACTTTAGACTTGTTTCCCTGGAATTTAAAATTTTGATGATGAATTAAAGGGAAACTAAAACTTAGCGAAATTTATAATTTTCTTCCTCAAATGTTTTAACATCTTCACTAAATCTCACAGTCAAAGAAAACTAAGTTAAATCTTCACTTTTTATGTTTCTTAATTTATATGAAGATTAGATTAGATTTAAGCTATGGTTTTAAAATTCATTAAAAACGCTGTGGTCACGTTTCAAAAAATAAACTACTGTGATTAATTGAACGCCAATGTGTCTCCGACTCATTAATTGTTTACAGTTCAAACGACTAGAAATACAGAACATAAAATGAAAGTAAAATTTCAATACTATTCCCTGAAAAAAATATAACTGAAATTTTTCGGAGGGTCAATAGTTTTATAATTATTTAGCTTATTTGATATATTATTCAGTTCCTTTACATTTCTTCGAATATTTAAAAAGGTTTTTAACCATTACTTCCAATTATAAATTTCTTTACTGAATTTAGTATTGTAGCAGCTATACGCTAAACCTAATTGGAATGGCTTTAAAGAAAGAACATAAATAAACATCGTGTGCTTTATTGCTGTAAAAGTCAGTGTTTGATATAAAAATATATAAAAAAGTAAATTTTCTCTTTTTTAATGTTTATAATCCAAATTCAATATAATTTCAAACAATATTGTGTTAGATAACTGATTATTTAGGAAATCCAACTAAACCTTTATACTCGTTGAGCTTTCTTTTGAAATAAAAATATTGAATTGCGTTTCAAGAACAAAGGGTAATTTGGTATTTTAATTACGCTGCGAAACATCAAGTTGAGTGAAGTAAGCAGATTAGCTTTCAAAACAAAATAGGCGGAAAGTCCAAATAAAAACTGTTTGCAGGTGGACCTTTGAGAGTTTTGACTGCTTCGACGAGTGCTGGACGCTTACCTGATGCCCGTGTTCTAACTGGACTATTACAACACATTTTCTTCTAGGACTAACAATAATAATGTATTTATTTTCCAAATTTACATACAAATCAGAGTTACATCAAAATTTACAATAAACAATGCAAAAAATATAGGTACCTCAGTAGGTTGACCCTGTGTTGAGGTTACCATCACGTTCTTAAATATAATTGAAAATCAAATTTCTTTCCAGTGCAATTAATGAATCCTAAAAACAAATTAAATCACTAAATCTGTCACTAAATTGAATTTGGATTTGCAAGCATTAAAATCGCTCATACAATAAGATAATGCTATGAAATATAAATAAATAAATACTATAACTTTATAATTGATTTTTAATGTATAACTGTTTTATACCAGTGAGTCTATGTGGGAAAGGTTTTAATCTTTATTCCAGAACATAAAATATCACAAAATAATAATACTAATTAATACGGCTAAACTAAAAACTAAAATTACACACCTACAAATGTTTTACGTAATTTCAATTTAAATTATATTTAGGTTTTTCTCGTTTCTCTTTCTTCTTGTATTTTAGAAAAACGAAGTCGGGTAATGTCGCCACAGTTCTGTTTTCGGGTGATTTCTCGTTCTCCTTCAGAGGATTGATTTGAAATGTTCTGATGTCAAATAGCATTACTTATTGACCTGTATTTTTGGATTAAACTTTGTATTTAGCTTAATGCAGTTGAGTTGTATCCATTCATGCTTATAAATCATAGTTTATGTGTTTATCATGGCAGCTTGCCTTACTTTACATATATACCACATATGTTCATATTTAGATTTATTTTATTTCCTTGCCAGCCGGTAAGTAAACAACACTTCAGCCGTTCCTCCCCTCCACCATAATTTCGTCGTAGTCTTATGCGCATCCAAAACTCAGGGCTCAGATGAAACCTTGTAAAACTTCCGTACGAATTAGGAGATGAGTATGAAATTTTGTGTTCATTTAAACAGAGTAAACTTTTAAAATGCCTCAAATACTACCTATAAAATCGTACAAAAACTATAAAGCTGAGATTAAATTATTAAAATATCATAATTTGCTTTATACTTACTTTTAACTGAAATGATGACCTACCCAGGTAGGTATTATAAGCCAAGTATGAATGAGGAATGAATGTAGGATGATTGTGGCGTGATCTTGTAGTCTTGTTACTGACTAAGGCTGACATTTTCCTTAGACAGGACTGTTAATTAATAGCCCAACAGCCGATGGCAACTAATGGACCTACAGTTTAACGTGGAATCTGAACCACAGCCTCTGAATTACGAATTGGTCTAATTATGAGGATTATCTTTGTGGATTAATGCAGTATTCAATAGTGCGGACGTTAATCCAGACAAGAGAACACTACATCCACCAACCATCTCTCACAACTATCCACAATTCGTGACCTCCAAGTAGCTGGATTACAGGACGTCGCCACCGTCCCAGTCTGTGTTCAACAGGTGTTTACTTCTAAAAACTACATTGTGGAACATATTTTCATTTCGAATATCACCTCTCAGGGTTATACTATATTAGTCTGACAAAAGCAATTCACCTCTAAGTTACGTTACGTTTACCCACTAAATATTTACTAAATCCCTTCCTTTTCTAAAAGGTTCTTGTGTGGATTTTCTTTGAAAAAATCTTCTTTTTGCAAACACTTAGTATTTTGGTCAAATATTTGAAGCACATCCACTGTAACTGTGTAAAATTTATTTCGTTATATAAATAGTGTAGTGTATTTATACTGAATTAAGCTGAAGTTTTTTCCTTAAATTTATAACAACCCACTTCCTCGAGCCTACAAAAATGTAAACAATGAAAATCGTCATGATTATTAGGTATAAATTAAAAGAGAGAAAGATTTTTAAAGGAGTCAAGTCCCTGAATTTGTCACAGATACCGTTATAGGTTGTAGTCTATTGTAATATCTAAGAAACATGTCATCCTTAGTCAGTAACAAGACTACAAGATCGCGCCACAATCATCTTACACTCTATCCTCATTCATACTTGACTTAAAATACCTACCTTGTAGTATAGTCGCCATTTCAATCTAATATAATCTAAATAAAGTCTAATTTTTAAGCGCAGTACTGAATACGCGTTCTATAACTCTACGTTCTAACTCCTAAAGCTTTTTTTCAACTTGAGTAATTTTTTCCAATATAAGAAATTGGAAGAAAAAATTAAACGATAAAAATTACATGCTGTAATATTCCATTTCATTTATAAAGTAAAATAATATATATATTTCTTATCTCGTAACATGTTGTTTAAGATTTTAGGACAAAATTTATTACTTCATTAGTTCTTATTACCGGTTGGAGAAACTACCCTGCAGAGTAGAACTAATATTTTATGTGGAACGCAAAAGAAATGTCGCATAATGACTTGACGGACACGCCAAGTGACGTGTCTATGGGCTTGAAAACTCTCGGAATTTCGTCTACGATTGTTTCTCTTCCATTGAACTCCTGTTAGGCTGATCGCTTTAAGGGGATTCGGCACTGAAAATAGGTAAAAATCATAAAAAAAATAAAAACAATTTTTTTTATTTTTTTGTACATTGGACCATATTACATAAAAAAGCAATATAAGCCATGTCTGAATGTTATTTAAAAAAATATATATTTATTGTGTTATTTCCGATGGACCAAGTTTTGTATAGGCCTAAGACTTTTATAGCATATTTTAAAATATTTTTTGGGCCTAGGCCTAATTGGCATTTATCTATTTTGTGGGCTATTATGATTATGTAACAATAAAAAAGTTTTAAGCTTAATTTATCAGTTTATTTTCATTTAGGTATATCGTTTATTACAGTGGCTTACACCTTCTTATTCAAACGCGGTTTTCCGCAACATTGAAATTTCACGCTTTTCAAGACAAAATTTGATATATCTTGAGAAGCACTTGAGGTACATTATTCAAATTTTTACTACTTATTCTAGACAATATTAGGCAAATATTTAGGTAGAATCAGAATCTAATTTAATTAGGTACTAAAAAAAATTTCAAAAATAAATTTTGTTTAAAGAAAACGTATATTGTATTTAATGTGTCGCGGAAAAAAAGGTTTTTGAAATATTATTTTGAATCTACCTAAATATTAAGTTTAGATGTCTGGCTTTAAAAAAACCCCAAATTTATCAAAATCCTTTGAGAACTCAAATCAGAATATCAATTTTTAAAAACCCTTACAAATTGAAAAACCTCTATTTTATTTTTCCCCACCTATAATTTATATTTAGAAGTAAACCAATATTTTTCTATTTTTTATACATTATACCCTACAAGAAAAAAAATAGTTTC
Source organism: Nephotettix cincticeps (assembly GCA_023375725.1). Taxonomy (NCBI): domain Eukaryota; kingdom Metazoa; phylum Arthropoda; class Insecta; order Hemiptera; family Cicadellidae; genus Nephotettix; species Nephotettix cincticeps. Next base: position 71,897,692 of record CM041790.1, on the reverse strand, counting down.
ACCACTTTCCCCATTAAATAAAAAAAATCACCCTTTTCCGTGCCGAATCCCCTTAAGGTAACAAGAGGAAACGTATCAAGCATTGACGATTCCACCAACCAATTTTGTGTTATATTTTGAGGTACTTAAATGTTTACTGTTCTAGTAAAACACATACAGTAAATGGCATCAAAAACTACTTTGAGAGGTTTTTACCAAATATTGATATTTTACTAAACCTGTACAGATCAGGTGTATATGAAATTGGATTGATTTACTTTTTCATCGACAATTGCAACACTAATTTCTACTCTACAATAGGCTATGAAAAATAGTTTCCAAGAAACGTAAAATTTACCTCCCGTGTTAAATACATAACGTTGTCCAAACATGCTTGATTTTATTCTTACATGGGATACGAACAATCCCTTTTCTCCTTATTCCTCAGCTATATTGTATACAAATTGGCGCACAGGTTATTGTTAAATCATCCAGAAAACGGACTCATAGGTTGTTAAACGTATTGGAGCAAGGCAGGGTTTTGAATTTATTTTCAAATGGTTACACTTTATTTTTACAAGTATTAAATACGCTTATTTTTTTAAGTTTAATTTTTGAAGGCGAAAATATGTGTTAGTTCTCATATACTTCTTTATATTTCATTAATCTACTACTAGTTATTTTAAAACATTAACAAAGAATAACATACAGGGTGGTCTGATATAACGTTTCATATTCTCAAAACCATTAATTTTCTCTAGTTTTGATACATTTGTAAAATTTTAAATTACCGTTGTATTACCCTTTAGTAAGAATGTATTGCTGAGATGAGTCTCAAGATTCAAAATGGTTAATAAAATCTACAATAATTCAGAAATATTTATTTTCAGGAAAAATCCTAAAGAAAGCAAATTAGAGAGTAGCAAATCGCTACAAAACTGGTCTAAAAGTTAACCTTTGAAAACTATTATCAGACATTTCATCTGATTATTTTAATAACAAACATGATTGTAATTAAGGTTACAATGAATTAAAGTATTTAACTGCTATTTTATTAAATAGAAACGTCGTATTTTTCAAATTTTACCTAGTAAATTTCACGGTACTAATTTATCTAGCATGAGATTAAGAATTATAAAAGATTATGTTCAAATATTTAATTTCTGGGGTCAAAGAAATCTGTCTTTAAATTGTCATACCAAGATATCTGAAAGCTGTTTTCATTAAGCTATTATTATCATTTTATTGTCTTTAAGACATTACATAGCCATTATTATTACATAATATTACATATAAGATAAAGACACCAGTTTTTGAGACCAAATAGACAACAAGTCGTCTTTGAGTCTGCGTGACGAGTGGCCGTGTTGTGTTTTTTGTGTACGTAAGTTTTAGTGGTATGTTTTGTTTTGTTTTCATATTCTCAGTTTTCATATTATGTACTAATTATGTTATGTTCTATTCTTCTGCCTGGATCAGATAGCCAGATCCCAAACGTCGAGAAACTTTCTAAATAACTTAAAGATATCAAAGAAAAAAGGCCATGGAGCCGGAGAAATTGTGAAAAAAAGTTAAATAAAATCAATTTATTATTATTATTTATGAAAAAAATATTTGATTTTACAAGTTTTTAGTATTTTATATTTATAACAATATCAACAATTGTCTATTTTTTTTACACTTAAATTATTAAAAAAACTAAAAATATTGCTGAGCAATTAAAAATAATAAAAAATTAATAATCTATTTTTTTGAAAAACTAAAACATGTAGTTTTTATTGCAATTGCAAAAAAAGAATTATTGAAACTATTTTATTCTGCTTAACTTAAATCAAACATTATTATCAATGTAAAAGTATTTATATTAAAAAATATTTTTATTAGAAATATTTCATATTAAAAAAAATTTCATTATAGGAGAAATAAATAATTATTTTAATTGAATTTATTTAATTGTCAAAAATATTATTTTTTAATTATTATTAAATTTATATCTCTGCATATAAGACATTACATAGCCATTATTATTAACCCAGTATCGGATAATGGTAGCTCACCTTATAGGATAAGATACAATTGACAGACCAGTTGATAAAATAGACAAACAAGACAACCCTTTTGAGTCGTCTTTGAGTCTGCGTGACGAGTGGCCGTGTTGTGTTTTTTGTGTACGTAAGTTTTAGTGAATGGCATTGTTTGTAGGTTTTTTACTGTTTTCATATACCGGCTCAGTCCATATTATGTACTAATTATGTTATGTTCTAAGTACTAGGTCGCCTGAGGACGGGATCAGAAGCCAGATCCCGAAACGTCGAGAAACTTTGTTTTACTTGAAAACGTCCGTAATAGAAATCTAAATAACTTAAAGTGGCTGGATCAGTGCGGAAAAGGCCAGGGAGGGGGGAGACTGGAGGACATTGTGAAAATAAGTTAAAATCAAGCTCTAAATTATTGTTATTTGATAAAATCAGAACTATAATTTGATTTGCAGGTAAAAGTTATTGTAGGTTATGATACTCCTGTAACAATAAATTCAACAATGTATCTTATGCGATTGTTACAATGTGTTTTCGATTTCCTCAAATTATGTTTACACTTAAAAATATATATAAAAAACTAAAAATTTATTGCTGAACTGAAAAGGAAGTGAATAAAACGTCTACTAATTTTTTGCTGAAAGCTTAACTTTTGATGTAGTTTTTATTGCAATTTGCAACTAGCTAGTAATTATATTCAAGACTTTTTTAGCTATAAACTATTTTATTAACTGCTCTAAAACTTCAGGCTCGCCGAAAGCTATCTATTCTTACCTAAAATTTAATGGGGAATACTATGGTAGCGTCAAAGTATAACAAAAATGTATTTTACTACTAGAGAAAAAATAAATTTTTGATCAAATATACGAATTTTTATAAAAATCTAAATTATTCTACAGTATAGTGTTGGAGTAGAATTTTTTTAATTGTGAATTTAAGTTCCATGAGCCTAACAAAATTTGAACGCTAGGTGCAGACTATGCTGCAGGTGAACAAACGAAATGTATTTTTCATGCCTAATACATCACTCTAATAAGTATAATCTTTTCCCTGAGCGATTATTTTTTAATCTTTTGACATCTATGGCGATAAGGTTAAAGTAAAGTATGATATTATGGATCACGCGTTCACCCACCACCAAGTGTGTAGGTTTACTCAGACACGTCAGATCGCGTGTTGAGCAGTCAGAGGTGACATTTCTTCATCTGATTATATAAAATATATTCTCACTGCAGTGATATCTATCTTATTTGTTTTAAGTCAAATACATACACAGTAGAGAGTTTTTGCTACATACGGTAAAATCCAACGTTTACACTAAATAATCAGCTGGTTTATTATAAGTAAATGGACCAGCTGATTATTTAACGTCTTCGTTCAATTTTACCGTTCGTTGCAAGAACTCCACTAAAGATGAATTTCATACAAGATTAACACTGTAAGCATAATATCGTGGCACAATAAGGAAAACTGAATCTTTGATACTCATTGAATAATACTGTCTGAGGGGGGAGAGTATAATTCTCAGTGGAGCACTTAGCAAAGTGGATAGTATACATATGGGACAATTTAATTTCAGAAATGACACGATAGGGACCGCACTTAGAGAGAGAGGGAGGGAGAGAGAGAGAGATAGAAACACGCGTACATGCACTGATGTAGACACACAAATTGGAATAACTTAGTGATTCATCATTGTTCCAGTTTGGGTTGAGGTAGAGGACTCCAGCCCAGCGTAGAACATGGACCGGGATGGGCTGCAGCAACGAAGACCTCAGGGCGTCTATGAGTTGGGTGCAGCACCGGACGTCGGCTGTGATGAGGGGTAGCACTGGGGGAATGCTCACACACAAGGGGGTGAAGAGCACCAGAGGGTGTTGTAGAGGGTACAGCACAGGACACTGGGGCGGCTCGTTGACACTCACGAGGTACGTGGCGAGACACACGACGAGGCGACGATACAGTAACACAGTTTGTGAGGGGAGGGAAATATAATTAAACACTAAAATTAGTGAAAAGTTACGTTTACACAATAACTTTGAGAAAAAATGAGAGATTTATAGACACTGTGACCACTAAATGGTAGAAATAAATGTTATGAGATTTAAATGAGAACGGGACACGGATAAGCTACGTGAATCTCGAACACGTCAACAGAGGGCTACGGTCAGACAGCAACTTACTTCATTTTGGAGGGGATAGCGTCAGTAAAATTGTCATTCATCCCTAGAGGGCCACATGATATTGAAAAATCTCGTCACATTTCTTGGTCAATCAGGGGGAAGCGTCCAACCCACCACTCTGTTGCGCGCGTGTGTGTGTTTGAACGATACGTAAAGAATATTGGAATTCATTCAAATCTCGGATTATTCTATTTTGACCCTATACATACAAAGAGTGTTTGATACTGAATTATTTCTTTAGAAAATACACATGACAAATGAGGAATGTATCTTATTGTTAATAAATGATTTTTGAGTTAAATTTTATGCTTAAATACTAAACATTCTTTGTGTCGTCATTTAAGATTGTTCTAATATTATTTTATTGTGTTTTCTAGGACGTTTGTGGTTTTAACTACAAAATTTCCGAAGATGATGAAACTCCTTTCCTGATTATCACAGAATTTACACTTTACAACCAAACATATCAAAATAACGGTAACATCAACGTACTTTATCAACTTTTATACGGATTAATTTTGTTATTAAATGTAAATTCTTAGGTAAATAATTGAATAGTATACGGTTAAAACGATTCCTGATCCAAAGTTATTATTATCGTAATTTTGTATTTTATATAGTATTAACTGTGAAATAACGTACGGAGAACAAACTGCCTCACTGGTTTATGTTGGCGGAACTGTTGAGGAGTCACGCCGGAAGCGTAGGAAGTTATTACACATCCTTTCTCTAGGAGAAATCTCATTTGTGTTACGATTGTTGCCGTAGTTATGAGTTAGTCATAGTCATACGGTTGATTATAATTAAAAATTATCATAAATTGGACAAAAAATACTGATTTAGGAAACGAGAAAACATAGACTCGTTTAAACAATAAAGAAACTAAAGTTATGAAATGTTATATCAGAATTATGTTCACAAATACGTAGCAAATGCACATGTCAAAATTCCGAATGTGCATGGTTGTGTCACACTCGCATAGCCTAGAGCCACTATCCAGTTATTAGAAATATTTGGTTATGGGAAAAAATTATAAAAATGTTATGTAAAATAAATGCTATAAAATATATATTATATTCTACATATATAAAACAACTATTTTGTTGCCTTTTAAGCAGCGTAATATTTTCACCAGATAGGCTATTTCCAAAAACAGGATCAATAAGCAAAACATAAACTTATTTAGTATTTAAAACCAAAACTAAAAGTTTAACATATTAAAAAAAAATGTACAGTTCGAGAAGATAAATATTAAACCTAACTACCGCGTAGTAATAATTATGATTAATATTTTATAAAGGTTGACTGCCATGAGTACCAAATTGTTACCGATTTAAATGCCGATTTAAATTATTTTCTGTTTGTAACACTTTTTGTATACGATTTATAATGGATTTATAAAGGTAGAGTTAACTTACCATATTTACTATATTTTATGTAAGCACGAGATTTTTTCTTATTAGAATGTTAGGTTGGCAATATTGTTCCAGATGTGGCCAACATTTTGTGTCCTCTGGGTCCAAGACTGGTGGTTCAAGAATGGCAGTCAACCTGTTTTAATTATTAGCTGCTTTAAAACTACCTTGAAAGTCCAAAAGTATTTTTAAATGTTGATCAGTGCCATCAACTGCTCAAAACAAACTTCTGGAAAAGTTGTCTGATATGTCATTACCATAGATGAAGCCACATTTAAAAGTCATATGAATATTGCATAAAGGTTCAAGGGATGAAAATGTGGGTCTCGTCTTTGCTCCGAACAGATATAACTACCGTTACTGCCTGCTATGATGGGTTTCTTTATGCCTTGGTGTCTATTGAAAGGTTTGTTATCACACGAGTATGATTTTGTTGACTAAAAATATACTTTACTTTCAAAAGTTTATTAACAAAAAATATTTCACACTGATATTTTAACAAATATTAACTATTATCATACATATATTTCAGAGATTACAGAAGACCGTTCCATCAATTAAAACTATAACAAATGTCATAACAGTAATCTTGGGTCGCATTACAATCTCTAGTAAGTTGAAGCTGAAACTCGTATATAGCAAGAGGCAGACTACTGTGTTTCTTCAAACAGTAAACAGTTTTAAATATCAAAATTTCAAAAATAAATTACAATTAATTACATAGCCATCTCAGTTCTTCAAACGTTACTTTGCATATTGGGTATTTATTGCATTATAGGCTAGTTTATTTATATTTAGCTCTTGATTTGTTTTATTTTGACATAGATATGTCTTAGATGTGGGGGTGTTGGCAATTTGCGAGACCAAAATTTGAGACAGTGACGTCAGTTTGTTAGAGACTTCTTATAGTTAGAGACCTCATAGTTTTGTTATACGAACAAATGTTTAGATGAACTGAAAATATTCCCTTTAGATCAGTATCCATGATCTAAACTATTTTCCACAGGGAAGTAAATTGTTTTGTTGTTTCCTCTTCACTAATTCTAACATTTAACGTCTTTTATCCGACTTTTCCTAATTCATTTCCGAACCTAATTATTTATAAGAGAACAGAAAGTCATTATACTTATATGATACTTACACTTATATGTTTTTAAAATATATCTATTAAAAGTCTTAAATAAACTAATAATATATTCTAGATCAATAATTTCAATTATTACCATACTTAAATTAGGGTTTGTAGCCTCATATGTTTTCAATTTTTATTATTATTGAATTAGTTTTATCCTTGACTTTTCGCAGTTTTTTTTAAAGTATTAATATGCTAAAAATAGTATAATATATATGGTAGTATAGGATATTATTACAGGATTATTTACATATAAAATAATGAGATGGACATACACCAGCTTTTAGGCAGGGTAGTAGTTCTTAGTTTTGTTCTATTAAAAAAGAGTACACTGAATTAGCACGGCACAGCACGGCTTTACTGTAGTTTAAACGCCTGCTGATTGTATGCACATTAAGTACAGCGTGACGAAAACTTAAAAAACTAAAATCTAAGAAAATAAAAAAATGTAGACTAAACAAACCTAACGATTAAAGTACAGTGAATAAAACAATATGAATATTTATATTTTTGTTCAGTATATAAATTTTACCAACGTTGAAAATAAAACCCCCGTCGCAGCATATCTGCGTACTCAGCGAATTTCCAAATCAATGATATAATAATATTAATAATATATGACAAGTTTTATAAAAATCTGTCCATAAACGTGAGACTTATTTGTCTATTCTCCATAGAGAGATTAACATGGGAAAAAGTGTGCAGGTTAGCTGCTGTGAGGAACACTGAAAGTAGTCATTTCTACCATAAATAGTTTTTATCTTAACATTTATACCAACTTTCATCGACATCTGTCCATAAATGAAGGAGTTTGCCTATTCCCTATATGATTAATATGGTAAAAGAGTATGCAGGTTTGCTGCCATGATAAACACATAAACTATGGTTTTTAAGTATAAATGGATAGATCTTAACCACATGAAGCTAAATAACAAGTTTTATCCAAAAATATTGATTAATATGGGAAATATTAATTTTTTCCTATCCTCCATAAGATTAACATTGGAGCCCCACAATACAACGTACTGTGTTAAGATTTGTTAATATCTCGGTAACCGTTGGAGATAGAGAAAAACTTTAAGGAACTTAATTGTGTAGTTTCTTAAGCTGATTCCAATGGTGGAATATAAAATTAGAAATTTACATTTAAAAAATTACATGTTAAAACGCAAAAAAACATTTTTGGGTACAAAACCCCCCCAAACTACCCGTTCCCATTGACCGATATGTCTGGTTTACGAACTCGTCCGAGCATTTGTAGGAATACACGTCTCTACCAAATTTGGTCTCTATCGGACCATTTTTACGAGAGTTATCGTGTTCACAGACACACACACACACACACACACACACACACACATATATATATATATATATATATATATATATATATATATATATATAACAATTTTAACGACTATTCTTTTTGGTCTCTGGGCACCTAAAGAAGAAAAAATAACATGGTCCGGGGCTTAACTCTTGCCATGAGACCTACGGTAATAGCTACTTCCCTATGAGAAATTCGCTAAAAACATGACAATTTGGCACTAACAAAAAGAAACCGCTGTGTCTGAAATCTAAAATAGTAAAACTTTGTAAAGAAAACCTATTAAAAATTACTTGCTTTGTCCATGAGCTAAAATATGCGCTGATGCAAATCTTGCAGGATAGAGATAGGGAGGGGTTAAATTGGGTTGAGGGAATAGCAGAACAGGAGTAGCAGGACGGCTGCAGCTAGTAACTACCGTAGTACTGCGGCTGGTACTATAGCTGGGTGGACGTCTCCATGAGCAGCTTGGACGACAGTCCCAGAGGGAGAGAGGGTCAGCTGCGGGCGATCACTGGGTTGAGGGCGAAGCAGACCAGTAGTAGCAGGACGGCTGCAGCTAGTAACTACCGTAGTACTGCGGCTGGTACTATAGCTGGGTGGACGTCTCCATGAGCAGCTTGGACGACAGTCCCAGAGGGAGAGAGGGTCAGCTGCGGGCGATCACTGGGTTGAGGGCGAAGCAGACCAGTAGTAGCAGGACGGCTGCAGCTAGTAACTACCGTAGTACTGCGGCTGGTACTATAGCTGGGTGGACGTCTCCATGAGCAGCTTGGACGACAGTCCCAGAGGGAGAGAGGGTCAGCTGCGGGCGATCACTGGGTTGAGGGCGAAGCAGACCAGTAGTAGCAGGACGGCTGCAGCTAGTAACTACCGTAGTACTGCGGCTGGTACTATAGCTTGGTGGACGTCTCCATGAGCAGCTTGGACGACAGTCCCAGAGGGAGAGAGGGTCAGCTGCGGGCGATCACTGGGTTGAGGGCGAAGCAGACCAGTAGTAGCAGGACGGCTGCAGCTAGTAACTACCGTAGTACTGCGGCTGGTACTATAGCTGGGTGGACGTCTCCATGAGCAGCTTGGACGACAGTCCCAGAGGGAGAGAGGGTCAGCTGCGGGCGATCACTGGGTTGAGGGCGAAGCAGACCAGTAGTAGCAGGACGGCTGCAGCTAGTAACTACCGTAGTACTGCGGCTGGTACTATAGCTGGGTGGACGTCTCCATGAGCAGCTTGGACGACAGTCCCAGAGGGAGAGAGGGTCAGCTGCGGGCGATCACTGGGTTGAGGGCGAAGCAGACCAGTAGTAGCAGGACGGCTGCAGCTAGTAACTACCGTAGTACTGCGGCTGGTACTATAGCTGGGTGGACGTCTCCATGAGCAGCTTGGACGACAGTCCAGAGGGAGAGAGGGTCAGCTGCGGGCGATCACTGGGTTGAGGGCGAAGCAGACCAGTAGTAGCAGGACGGCTGCAGCTAGTAACTACCGTAGTACTGCGGCTGGTACTATAGCTGGGTGGACGTCTCCATGAGCAGCTTGGACGACAGTCCCAGAGGGGGAGAGGGTCAGCTGCGGGCGATCACTGGGTTGAGGGCGAAGCAGACCAGTAGTAGCAGGACGGCTGCAGCTAGTAACTACCGTAGTACTGCGGCTGGTACTATAGCTGGGTGGACGTCTCCATGAGCAGCTTGGACGACAGTCCCAGAGGGAGAGAGGGTCAGCTGCGGGCGATCACTGGGTTGAGGGCGAAGCAGACCAGTAGTAGCAGGATAACTGCAGCTAGTAACTACCGTAGTACTGCGGCTGGCACTATAGCTGGGTGGACGTCTCCATGAACAGCTTGGACGACAGTAAGGGAGAGAGGGTCAGCTGCGGGCGATCACTGGGTTGAGGGCGAAGCAGACCAGTAGTAGCAGGATAACTGCAGCTAGTAACTACCGTAGTACTGCGGCTGGCACTATAGCTGGGTGGACGTCTCCATGAGCAGCTTGGACGACAGTCCCAGAGGGAGAGAGGGTCAGCTGCGGGCGATCACTGGGTTGAGGGCGAAGCAGACCAGTAGTAGCAGGACGGCTGCAGCTAGTAACTACCGTAGTACTGCGGCTGGTACTATAGCTGGGTGGACGTCTCCATGAGCAGCTTGGACGACAGTCCCAGAGGGAGAGAGGGTCAGCTGCGGGCGATCACTGGGTTGAGGGTGAAGCAGACCAGTAGTAGCAGGACGGCTGCAGCTAGTAACTACCGTAGTACTGCGGCTGACTAAAGCTGGTGGACGTCTCCATGAGCAGCTTGGACGACAGTCCCAGAGGGAGAGTCAGCTGCGGGCGATCACTGGGTTGAGGGCGAAGCAGACCAGTAGTAGCAGGACGGCTGCAGCTAGTAACTACCGTAGTACTGCGGCTGGTACTATAGCTGGGTGGACGTCTCCATGAGCAGCTTGGACGACAGTCCCAGAGGGAGAGAGGGTCAGCTGCGGGCGATCACTGGGTTGAGGGCGAAGCAGACCAGTTGTAGCAGGACGGCTGCAGCTAGGAACTACCGTAGCACTGCGGCTGGTACTATAGCTGGGTGGACGTCTCCATGAGCAGCTTGGACGACAGTCCCAGAGGGAGAGAGGGTCAGCTGCGGGCGATCACTGGGTTGAGGGTGAAGCAGACTAGAAGGAGTAGGATGGCTGTGGCTAGAAGATAAGCTGACCACGACACCTTGCAGTTTCCTGTAAAAGAACCTAAGTATAGTTACACATGAAGTTACGTTGACAAAATAAACGTTAACCTTTGTTCATTTCCAATAATCGATCTGGTGAATAAGAACTAATTAAAGGTCGTGTACTTACATCTTGATTTCGATCATAATCTTAAAGATCTTGCCTGAATTGTGAAATGTTGTAGCAGTTTGTTACAGTACAAAATATGTTATTACCTAGGTTGAAAACATGAGCAGTCGGACCACAACAGTCACGGATTTCTCTGCTGTCCAGGCCCAAAGGATAGATCGCCACACCTCCACTGATCACCAGGCCTGTATTTCATAATCGTGATAAATCATAATATTATAATCATAATTCTGACACATTTCTTTATAACCAAATAAGAAAAGACACGTCATGTACAAAAAATTATACCTTCAAAAAATTATAATACAAAACATGAAAACTCACATTTACGTTTTTCTAGTGGTAAAATCTTTTTACCCTCAGACTTTCCTTTTTTTTTTAAAGGAGTAAAAGGTTTTTGATTTTAATATTATCAGATACTCATACACCAAATGTATCAATAATATTCAAAACTGCATTCTCCAAAAGTGCTTCAACCAATTATTTCGACGTAATAAGATACAAATAGAATTCCTTGTTAACATTTTAAACTTACCAGTTCAAAAGCGCACTATTTTTACTCTTTAAACGATCGGAATTTACTGATTTAACATGTCGTAGGATTTTAAATAAAATTATGATATTGCTGAGTATTATTCACTGTTATTTCCTTGACACAGACCTACCTGCCAACAATTGCATGTAACTAGCGAGTTTAGCAGTTGCCGAGTGAATCACATGATCTAGACAGCAAGCTGAGACTGCCATCACAGCCACCACGATGCTGAGGACACATCCGACAGCTATCATCACGGTGCACGCCTGCCACCACACGCTAGGGATGTCCTTCCACCTGCAAGGTACACACAACATGTGTAGGAAGTGTACCACATGATCTAGACAGCAAGCTGAGACTGCCATCACAGCCACCACGATGCTGAGGACACATCCGACAGCTATCATCACGGTGCACGCCTGCCACCACACGCTGGGGATGTCCTTCCACCTGCAAGGTACACACAACATGTGTAGGAAGTGCACCGCATGAACTAGATAGCAAGCTGAGACTGCCATCACAGCCACCACGATGCTGAGGACACATCCGACAGCTATCATCACGGTGCACGCCTGCCACCACACGCTGGGGATGTCCTTCCACCTGCAAGGTACACACAACATGTGTAGGAAGTGTACCACATGATCTAGACAGCAAGCTGAGACTGCCATCACAGCCACCACGATGCTGAGGACACATCCGACAGCTATCATCACGGTGCACGCCTGCCACCACACGCTGGGGATGTCCTTCCACCTGCAAGGTACACACAACATGTGTAGGAAGTGTACCACATGATCTAGACAGCAAGCTGAGACTGCCATCACAGCCACCACGATGCTGAGGACACATCCGACAGCTATCATCACGGTGCACGCCTGCCACCACACGCTGGGGATGTCCTTCCACCTGCAAGGTACACACAACATGTGTAGGAAGTGTACCACATGATCTAGACAGCAAGCTGAGACTGCCATCACAGCCACCACGATGCTGAGGACACATCCGACAGCTATCATCACGGTGCACGCCTGCCACCACACGCTGGATGTCCTTCCACCTGCAAGGTATATGAGTCGGAAGTATCACAGCAAAGGTGAGACTTAATCTAGAGATCAAGCTGAGAATGCAGGTTTATTTAAATTTGAAACCAGAAGAGATAGTTTTACTTTTGTTGGTTATAGCTTGGAATTGGGCAGCGCCGTGCTATGTAGATAAGCAATCTGAGTTCTGTATGCATATTGCGTCTGTACTCCTGCAGGAATCCTTTCAGCAATCCTTGATATACTGACTGCATTAAGGAAAGATTATGGGTCGGAGAGGTTTGCTATCTACCTCATCCCTGATACCTATTTCTACGGTGATATAAATAACTTTTTTTCGCTCAAAGTTATGGTTTACATTGGATATACGTGATTAATCGCAAATTATATATATTTGAATTAGATTAAGTAATACTTCAGAAATATCATAGTTTAAATATAATACATTTACATAGTGATCGTTTACGAAAACCAAATCGAGAAAAACAAAACACAATAGAAACGTATTATTTTCTTTGTTCGATTGCGTACCGTTATAACATGTTGAAGATTGAAAAAGGAATTTTGATTACTAAAAATCCTTATAAGCCATCTATTGTTGATTTTAAGAGGAACACAAAAAGACAGAAATAGAATAAGACGTGAAAAATGTTTTTATGGTCAAAACCAAATTGACCACGTGAATGGACACGAGTGTTGTAACCGTTGGGCCCGGGTGCAGAACAGCTCAGCCGTACATTTGACGAGATCTCTCCCTCTCCGGTGAATTACCTTTTAACACACTTTTCATTTTTCAAAATTTGTTTATTACTAGCAGTAAGTCCCGCTTTGAAGAATTAATATAGTATTAGGAGGCAAGATATCGCAACTATGAGTCTATAATTACAAAATATAGACCTGTAATCTAAAAATAAATATAAATAAATAATTCTCTATTCAATAATTTAATAAGGAATTAACTATATATCGTTTAGAGAATGGGTCAAATGAAGAACTGCCTATGTGATATATTTTTCGAAATTAAGTTAAAACCACCATTTTGTTCTATTTCTTATAATGGATATCTTTACGGCAAAAACAACCGAAAGACCTAATATTTGGCTGGTTTTAAATGAAGAGAATCTGCCTCAAGTAAGTACAGTGTACATCATTTCTTCTCATCAGGTGGCTGAAGATGTATTGATAATATATGATTTTTCTAAATATTTTCTAAAAAAAGGTTTAGGACCAAAACAGTTCGATATTTACATAGACTTAAAATACATAACAACTTAAACTATAAAATGTCTAGTATTTTCCGATAAAACCCATTAACCTAAGGGAAGAAGTTACCAAGTAACAAGCTCAAGTCAAGAATTGACCCAGTAAATCACATATTTTTATTTACAATATTACAATATTTACAAGTTAAAAGTTACAATGTTTACTTTTTTGAAAACTAAGTACACTAAAGTGTTAGAAACATACAAAAGTACATCTGAGAAAAAATTATAATTTTTTAAATTAGTACTATTTAATTGAGAAGGGTTTTATCAATCCCCGAAAATTTTATTGTTGCTACATAGGAGTGTATTGATTTGACACATTCTTATGAACACAAATTTACAATAGGATAAAATTAGAAAAACTATTATCATTATTAAAACTTGTTATGAGTCAATATAATAGTTTATTGTAATATAATTTCAAAATAAAATTAAAATCAATGAACAATGTAAACAAACTAATATATATTTAATATTGACAGCTGTCATATATGTCTATTAAATCACTATACAATACATGTTCTGTTAACGCACACATACACACACAGACTAACATACAAATAAAAATTATGTATAATATTGCTCAAAACTGGGGTTTTAAAAGCTAATTAATTTATTTCCATATAGCGTGGGCCAGTTTAGGTACACAAAACAAAAACGTCTTCCAAAAGCTGTAGCATAGGTGAAATAATTTTCATAAATGCGGGTGCTATTTTATTCGTGGAAAAGCGTTACAGAAAGACAGATACAGGAGATATAAATTGAGATAAGACCAATTTCGAATTTTTCGGGTTTGTGAAACGTAAAATTAACCAACAGTCTCATAATTCCAAGCATGTATACACAAAACATAATTTTATTTATACATCATGCTCATTCACATGAAATAGTTTTCCATTGGCAAACGTGAACTGCACTAGCTGCTGTAAGTTTTGTTTGGTTGGTTAAATTTCGTCAGATAGTTTGTAACACTACTTAAAAACGGGATTAAAATCATTGATGTGTTTATTACTATCCAATTCGTATAATGTCATCATCATCGTATAATATGCATTGTAGTAAATATTTACAGCTGAAATTGCAAATGTACAGTGTGATTCACCTGGCAGGAAGGAGGGGTTCAGATTGTATGACGCAAAAAACAAAGAGAATCCCAAACATGATCTTATTTGATATCCAGCATTTTTGACAACTTCATTTTTTGTACTTTTGTAGTGTAATAAGCAAGTATGAATTGTATTTGGGGATTATACATTAGTTTATTTGAAATCAGTTTAAATTTATTTTCATTACCTGGAGTACCGGGCACATTGCATAATGATTTCGACACTTCCCTGAGGAACAACCCTTGGGTAGTTGCAGCGTCTGAAACTGTTGAAGGAAGCGTCTACTTTACCAAGAAGTCTGCCCTGAAATAGAATCAATGATTCGTGATAATAAAATATCAGTATTGTAGCATGTGTAGTAAATATATTGAAGCACATTCATGTATACTAAAATAGGAATCGGGCAACCCAAATTATTTAATCTCCAAAAATTGTGACGTAGAGGAAATCGGACCTAAATAATTCCTCATCATGATGATGACCTTAAGTGAAAAAGTCTGGTACGTTTACGCTAAACATGGAAGCGGCGCTTGGGGTAAATATGCTGTAATACGCAAAATCATGATCAGCCTACCGATCCAACTTACTAAACCAGCTTTATGTGCAGTATCTAATTTCATAGTGTTTGGAATATAGAATATTTAGAAAGAATATAGGAATTTTGCATAGTGAAATATATATTATAAATAAATTGTTTAGGAATTTGTTGTAAAGAATGGTTATATTTGGATAGTGTGGCGATCATCACATGACCTGATGTGGCTTTTGGGCGGCCGACACAATTTTAGCGGAATTTACATACAGTATTATAAGAATGAATCTACGTTGAGGTCTCTAGTTTTCACAGCTTTTCTCCTTTTATTGACTCCTTTTAAATCCTGCATAAAGAGCTACGGTTTGATTTACCCCCAATCTATTCATTTTCATGGGAGGAGATGAAAATTTAAATACATCAAACCCATCTTTTGTTCATCTAAACATTTATTAAATGTAATATGTTATCGATAGATTATAAAACAGAGATTTACGTACCTTTTAGCAGGACCCTGATGTAATAGCATTGATAAAAGAAAAAATACTTTGTTGGCTAGGACAAGGATTCTGATGTAATAGCATTGGTCAAAGCAAAAATACTATGTTGGCTAGGACATGTACTGCGTATGGAGAAGGTACAAGACAATTTTTAATGTCACTATTCTCATCCCAGCGCTCACCTTTTCTAGACCAGCGTGCTCCCCCTGAAGGTACTGCGTATGGAGATATAAGACTAAAGGATGTATCCGTTGCTATACTAGCTGGGGATCATGGGAGAGACACAAAACGAGATGGTATGACCAAGTTATCAAAGATGTGAGTCAGTGTGGAGGGACAAAGGAGATGGAGGGAGAGACGCGTGGAAGAGACTTATCAAAGAGGCGAAGAATTGACTGATATATGTAGTGACAGTATGTTTGTCTCCATCTAAATATATAAAACAAAGTCGTGCTAGTTACACGCATTATAACTCGAGAACGGCTGGACCTATTTTAATGATTTTTAATTTTTTGGATTCGTCTCTGCTCCGGTCATGCTTTAGGCATATTCAGTTTCCATAAATTAAATTACTTTCCATTTTATAGCGTTTTAAATTTCTAATGTTAACCTCATGGGGAATAAGTTTGTTTACAAATTATCTACAATCAAAACATTTGATTTCTTAAACCAGCTGTTTGTTTACTGTCCGTTAGCAATATTCTTTACCATCCAATGCCATCTGAATCATTCATTAATGTAATACTATGAAGTAAATATGTGCTGTACAAAATGAACAGCATTATTCGCCACGTTATTAGTTTACGGTTTTGGGAATTATGGACTGTATTTATATTTCTTTATTTTCTGTATGATTAAAAGTCACGTGTTTATATGTTTGCCAAATAAAAAATAAATACAATGTTTATACATATTGAGTTTAGTATAATAATCAGCCGTTGTATATTTAAAGCTTTCACAACGAAGCCGCAATGCTGATTGACTTCAGGACATGGCCAATCTTAAAGTTACTTAACATGTTTTTACTGTTAGGCGTTACGAAGTTCGCCGGGTCAGCTAGTTAATAATAAAACAACAATAAGGTTGGACTTCGTAATTATTGTTCATCGGTATTTCGTTTGTAACTCGGAAAATACCTTATCTTAATCGTTTTATCTTGATAAAACGATGGAGAAAAAGTTTGATCTTTTGTCTATTGTTTTAAACATTAACTCTTGAAATACTTGGTCGAAAAACGCAATTTTTAGCCACAAAACTGAAAATTTAAACAGTTTTATACCGTGTTTTACATTTTAGAGTCAGAAGAACGTTTCTTAAATAAATAATACAATTTACCTACATAGAGTTTAATTATATAGTGTATCGTTACCTGTATCCAGTACGGAAGATAGCAGCCTGAACAGCATAGCAATGCTGCGCCAACTGACAACAATGCCCAGACGTGGCCCACCGCAGTCAACGACCCCATCTGGTACCAAACAAATCAGCTGATATATTTTAAATACTATTAAAATATAGGACAACTGATACTTTTTCCTCATTCTAAGAGTAAGATTTAATGAAACGTACTTACTGACACATACTTTCTTTAATAAATTAAAAAAATCTGTATAATATTTAAAATTTCTAAATATCATTATTATTGTTTTTCATATTTTCTAAAAATAAAAACGAGACAAAGTACATTAATTGTTCAAATTTTATGACAAATAACACCAAGATTTTTTGATGGTTTTGTTCGGTGATTGGATACCATATACCAAGTTTCATGAAAACGGTGGAAATAAAAAGAATTGATTTTTTTTATATTCTCATAAGAATAACATTGGGCGCTTTCAGACAACTATCATGTATCGTACATAAATTAACTTTTCTCTGGAACCGTTAGTCGTAGACAAATAATTCAAAACTAAATAATTTTGCTTTAGCTGGTTTGTAATGGTCAGTCAATTTATACTTTACTTATTGTTTTCTCTGAAAATAAAAATTATTTTTTTGACATTTAAAAGCCCATAACTTTTGAACTCATTTTTACAGATATTCGGGTGGTGCCAAATTATTTTGTACTCTGTACACTATAAACTGTCAATTTTTAATAAAAATCGTTAGAGCCGTTTTTAGAAACGTGATTTTTACGTTTTTAAGGTTTTTAGGGTGAACTACCCTTAAAAATAATAAAATTCAAAAAAAAATGAAAAAAAACGTGTATACCTGAATATATATACGGAAATCATCTAAATCGGACCAACGGTAGCGTGGCACTGCATCCAACACACACACACGCGTACGGACAACATCACGCAAAACCCACTTTTTTGGATTCAGGACAAAACAATCACCCTCAACTCAAATTCGAAAATTTTGACGAAAACAATACTTTCTCCATATACTACGTATAAGGGGAGAAAGTAAAAATGTACTTAAATTTAATTAATTAAAAAAATTATAATTCTTAAATATTTCTAACATATACATTTTATTGTTTCAAAATGACTGGGACGGTGAGGTCACAAATTGTGGATAGTTATGAGCGATGGTCGGTTGGTGTAGAGTTCTCTTGTGTGGATTAACGTCCGCACTATTGAATACTGCGTTAATCCGCAAAGACCATCCTCTAATTAGACCAATCGTAATTCAGAGGCCGTGGTTCGGATTAGTTGCCATCAGCTGTTGGGCTATTAATTAATAGTCCTATCTAAGGAACATGTCAGCCTTAGTCAGTTCAAGACTACAAGACCACAATCATCTTACACTCAATCCTCACTCATACTTGGTTTAGAATACCTACCTTGGTCGCTATTTCAATAATATAATATAATCTATTAATTTCCCTTCATATATCTTCTTACGTTTTTAAAGACTTATTCTGATGCCCCTTTGTATATCTTACCAATTTTACTGTAAACGATTGAGAATTAGTGAATAGCATTGGATACAACTAAGGCAACTTACTGCCCCTGCAAATCTGTTCAATAATCTAATGAAGGGAATCAGCGATTTTTTAAACAAAGAATTCCAGAAATAATTTTGAAACTAAATACAAAAAACCGAGTTTACAGGTATTTAAAATTATATTTAAAATCAATTACTATTTACAAAACCTGTTTGTTTTGCAAGTACAGTATATGTATAATAATTAAATATTCCCTACGAATAGTCCCGTTTTTATGCAATTTCGTTTTCAAATTTATCTCTATATATAAAATTGAATGTAAAATATATAATATATATAAATATATAATTGAATATAAAAATGTATGTCTGTATGTCCTTTATGCTTTGCCAAACTACTCATCCGATCGCCATGAAATTTTAGGAAGTTGCTCTACATGTGTCCGGGAAGGTTTTAGTGAAAAAATATTTTGGTAAACCCCATAAGTTTTCATTTTATGGCGTTTTAAATTTCTAATAATAACCTTATGGAGAGTAAGTTTGTTTACAAATTGTCTACAATGAAAACATTTGATTTCTTAGCTACAGCTGATTGGTTTACTTTCCATTAGCAATATGCTTTACTATCCAATGCCATCTGAATCATTCGTTAATGTAAAACTATGAAGCAAATGTGTACTGTAAAAAATTAACAGCTTTATTCACCACGTTAATAGTTTACGGTTTTGGGGGATTATGTATTTATATTTTCATTTCTGTCTGATTAAAATCACGTCTTTATATGTTGGCCAAATAATAAAATAAGTACAATGTTTATACATATTACGTTTATTATAACAATCAGCTGTTGTATATCTTTCCTATAAAGTCCGTATTACAGTTAGGTTTAGTTTGAGTTTGGATTGGATTTGAAATTTGTGAATTAATCCTCAGATTTATTCGTTTTATGGGAATGTTATTAATAATACTTATCGTTTCAGTATTGTTATTCACTATGCCGCGACCCAGAATATATAACCTTTCACAATAAAGCCGTAATGCTATTCTACTTCAGAACATGGCCACTCTTAAAGTTAACCTATATTTACTGACAGGCGTTACGAAGTTCGCCGGGTCAGCTAGTATACAATAAACGTGGATGACATTATGAACTGATTTCTTCAATTATACAGTTAATTATACGATATTCACATAAACTAATTAGAGGGTAATGCACTGTTTTGAATAAAAGATATGATTTTATAAAAAATTATTAGTGGTTTTACACAAGCAATGGATTTTTAGAACATTAAACTTAATTAGTCACATCAAAATCTTAACCTTTTTAATTAACTTGATGCTTAAAATCTTTTGGACCTTTTTAGTTTTAAATTAATAAAAAAATAAACTAGTTTTAAACGGTGTAATATTAATTAATAAAATAGATTTCCTCTAATGATATTATCCGATTTAAAATCAAAGTAAACTATTAAAGCCCTTTATTTATTTTTCCTCGATTTTAAAGTTTTTTAAATATCCAAACTTATTTTTTCGATAGTTTAATAGATTGGTTGACATAGATTTTACCTCTGTGCTTTTTGGATTTAAGTAGTCTCAAAATGGAAATAAGCCCAAGTTCAAAAGCTTTGACTTAAACAATACAATCTCTACATGTCATTTACAAAGGGACAAAATAAAAAAGAAATAAAGAAAAATAACATTCATCTAATTATTGTTGAATTGGATGGTTCCTAACTTAAACATCATCATTATTATATTGGATATACATAATCTTGCCTATAATACGTGAAGTAGTTCTTTGCAAGAACTTCCGACATAGTAACTGATTTTACCGTTTGAAATGTCAAAAATAACTTCTCAGTTTGTAGTTTACAATACTGGATTAGTAAAAAAAGTGTTCCAACTAGAGCTAAGCCTAGCTTGTTTTCAATTGGCTAGTAAACTTTATTCACAAACGCCTTCACAAGCTTTATCATGATTGATGTTCACAATATAGATAAGAATATCATTATGTAATGTATTTTCATCTATTTTTTAGTATGACATTAGCTCTGGATTTGAACTCTGGTAGTTTTAAACTATCGTTTAAACATTGTATTGTTCACGATTTTTACTTTAAAATATATACACTTTTTTAGAGAACTTTGGAAATGAGGATGGGACAAAAATGTAGTCAAGAATACTAGAAAATAATGGACTGTGCAGTATGTGATCGTAATAACAAAATCATTGCTGGCGAATAGTAAGTTTTAAGTATGTTTAAAACTTAATTTAAACATAATCAGGTTTTAAAGAAGTCGTTGAAATTGAGAAAGAATTCAAAATTTTAATTCATTTTGTTTTAAAACGCCTTACGGTTTTTATTCAGAGAATGTCATTAAAGGAAATTAATTATATTAATTTTCGCTGATTAAAACGATACAATATCAAAAAGATTACCTTAAGATTTAGATCATTGTATGATAAATATTAATATTTTAACCCATTGCTTGTGTAAAACATCTAAAGCTTAGCACAATCATATCTTGACATACAAAGAGTTACATTATCCTCTAATCAGCTTATGAGAAGTTCTCTAATTAATTAGCTATAATTTAGGAATACAGTCTATTATGTCACCCTTGCGTGTGATAAATAATTTCGAGAACCAGATTCCACAATAACGTTACTTCCAGAGAAAATATGTATAATTTTCATACAAATACATGCAAACAAAACCTTATACCTTTAATAGCTTATTTACCGTATTGATTTTAAGTATTTCATATGACCCTAAATTGTAAAAATCCTTTATTCAGTTTTAACTTAATTTCTGTGATTATTATTTTCTGTTCTTTTGAAAAAATAACTGTTTCCCTTCAGTTGATTATTATATGGAAGTTTATATTGGAACTTTCTTTATTCTCTGGTTAAGATCGAAAACATTTATACTTTTTTCGCCCGTATCTTATTTTACATTTTGATAAAGAACAATTCCATCCCTTATTATTATCAGATGATTACTTTTTATTTAGTTAGGTCATTAATTAATATCCCAGTTACGAATTACTATTAGGCCCGGAAACAATACAGTGATCCTCGGATTAGACCTACGAGATCAGCAATTCACCACTGAGTTACTAACCCACATTTGTTTTGGACGAAAATCAAATTTTTGAAAATTTTGAAATACCTGTAAGGTATTTAAACTTTTGATTTAACCTAATAAATTTATTTCTGTAGTATCAGCCCATCTACTAGACCTCAGATTAAAAGGTCTTACATTTCTTTTATTAATTTACTAACAGTAAGCCTTTCATTTGTACGGGTTGTAGGATTCAGTGCAAAAAATAAAGATTATCATAACAAAACAGAATTATGAAATCCTAAACATATAAATGCGACAAAATCTCAGCCTAATTATTTAGAATTAATTTACAATCGGATTAATTTGGAAATTTATTATCAATGTTAAAACTACGTTTTACTTTAAGATGACACTTTAATACAGTATAATTTAGAAATAGACTTAAAATCAATAACCAATGTAAATGTAAAAAACAAATATTGATCTTACTTTACCAGCTGTTGGTTATTTCTTTCAATTATACCACTTACCACTTATATAGACCACGAGTTCTTGGAAACTTAGAAAACGTATATATAATATTGATCAAAACAGGGTTTTTGAGATCTTATTTTATTATTTTGTTTTCATAGTGCATGTGTTAGTTTAAGGTAGACTCATACCTTCTCCAAAAGATATAGAGTAAAGGAATAGTTTCATAACTATGAATGGGTGCTCTCATTTTTACGGATAAGACGAGATAAGAAAGTATTGTTTTTCGTCAAAATTTTCGAATTGATTGAGGTGGATATATCCGTTGGGGTCCCCTGAATCCAAAAAAGTGGGTTTGACGTGATGTCTGTCCGTTGTATGTGTGTGTGTGTTTTGGATATGTTACAGTGCCACAGCCTACCCCGTTTCCGATTTAATGAAATTGCATGTATGTATATATTACGGTATCTCCAGTTTTTTTCATTTTTTTTGAATTTTGATTTAAGGTAGTTCACCCCTAAAAACCCTTAAAAAACGTGAAAAATCCAAATTTCTCAAAAACGGCTCTAACGATTTTATTAAAATTTCGTTTATAGTGTACAGAGTACTAAATAATTTGACACCACCCGCATATCTGTAAAAATGAATCAAAAGTTATGGGCTTTTAAATAAAAAAATCAAATTTTTAAATTTTCAACGAAAACCATAAAAGTAAAGTATAACTTGACTGGCACCATTAAAACCAGCTTAAAAAACTAAACAAATTAGTATTTTGAATTATTTTCTACGACTAACGGTTCCAGAGAAAAGTTAAATTTACTGTCCACGATAAACGCAGTACGTTGTCTGAAAGCGCCCAATGTTATACTTATGGAGAATATAAAAAAAATCAATTTCTTCCTTACTTTCCAACCGTTTTCCATGAAACTTGGTATGGAGCGTAAGGTCAAATCACCGAACAAAACCATCAAAAAAGTTTTACTGTCATACAATTTGAACAATTAATTTAACTTTGTCTCTCTATTAGAAATTGGATGATTATTTTTGAAACAATAAATTATTAAATGATATTTAGATTAACTTTGTAGAACATGATAGTTTTATTACAGATTGTCTTTTTTTAATTTACTTAAGGGAGAAAGTATGTGTCAGTTCACTGGTACCGTTTATTACGGATAAGACGAGCACAAATGGATTGTTTAACGTCACGGAATGATAGACATACAGATAGAAATTGAGACAAGACCATTTTGGATTTCCTGGGCTATGTAACATAAAAATAATCTAAATATTATAACACCAATCAATGTACAGAAAAACTCTAATTTTATTAATTTAGATGCCACCAATTATTACAGTCTACACTTCTGACCCATAACCACTGAGACATGTTTCAGGCAGGGATGACAGAGGTGCCAACTGGGTACACGGAGTTCGTCTCGCGACAGGCGTGGGGGGCGGACCCTGTGTTCCCTAAGGACATCCCCCCTCTCAAGATCCCTGTGGGCAACGTGGTGGCTACCTGGACGAATACAGACCCTTGCACGACCTTTGAGGAGTGTAGCGCTGCAGTACGAGCGATACAAAAAAGGCATATCGAGGAGGGCTTCCCGGATATAAAATACAAGTGAGGGTAACCGATGGTGGCAAAACTGATTAAAGTTATGGCTGAAACAGTTGGCAACACTGGCTTAAGGAAGGTAGAAGCACAGGTGCAACACCGATTAAAAATAGGGCTTAAATGCAGTTGGAAACACTGACTCAAGTTAGAATTTGACAACATGTAGTTACAAAAAGGGCTGAAACATAGTTGGCAACACTGACTAATTTTAGGGCAGAAGCACACGTGGCAACACTGATTAAAACTAGAGCTTAAACACAATTATTGGCCACACTGACTCAAGTCAAGACTAAATACTGTCGGCAACATTGACCTAAGTACCTATGTTTGATACAAACACAATAAATTAATGAAAATCATTAAAATCTTTTAACTATGATAAAATTAACATAAACAGAGAATTAAAAACTATAATGTTGAAATTCTTGATTTATATGGATTAGAGTATGAATAAAGTTTCGATTCATTATATGATTTTAATTGAAAATACATATGTAGTCACAGTTTATGTGAGGAATGTTTGATTTCGACAGTTTCCTTGTGGGAGGGGACGGCAGGGTGTACGAAGCGAGAGCCTGGCGGTACCAGGGTCCCATCTACCCTTCCTCTGTCGAAGACTACCAAGTGCTCAACGACAACTCCATCGAGGTGGCGTTCATTGATAGGACCTGTAAGTACGCTACATCAAATTGTGCTATTCATATTTCCTAAGACACCGACCCATCCTGGTGGGGTTTATGGTGAATATGAGCGTTACTTTCATGACGTATCTTTATATTTTAGTAGAAACAATCAGTGGAATAATTTGTCAGGATCATTAAATTATTCACCCAATTCCCAAAGGGAGCTGGGTTTAGTGTCGAACCACCACAAAATTATGTTAGGATTTTACTCAGGATCGAACAGTCAACCTTCGGATCATGAAGTGGGTACTATAACCACTGATCCACTCAGGCAGACGTGGCAACAACCCTGGTACCTAATCAAGAGAAACACGCTGGACCAGGAAGTCAGAAGTTTCTGGTCTTGTCAGATCAGAACCACTGATCCACTCAGTCAGACGTAGTAACAACCCTGGTACCTAATCAAGAGAAACACGCTGGACCAGGAAGTCAGAAGTTTCTGGTCTTGTCAGATCAGAACCACTGATCCACTCAGTCAGACGTAGTAACAACCCTGGTACCTAATCAAGAGAAACACGCTGGACCAGGAAGTCAGAAGTTTCTGGTCTTGTCAGATCAGAACCACTGATCCACTCAGTCAGACGTAGTAACAACCCTGGTACCTAATCAAGAGAAACACGCTGGACCAGGAAGTCAGAAGTTTCTGGTCTTGTTAGATCTTGAAGTAAGTACTATAACCACTGATCCACTCAGGAAGACGTAGTAACAACCCTGGACCCTAATCAAGAGAAACACGCTGGACCAGGAAGTCAGAAGTTTCTGGTCTTGTTAGCTCGTGAAGTGGGTACTATAACCACTGATCCACTCAGGAAGACGTAGTAACAACCCTGGTACCTAATCAAGAGAAACACGCTGGACCAGGAAGTCAGAAGTTTCTGGTCTTGTTAGATCTTGAAGTAAGTACTATAACCACTGATCCACTCAGGAAGACGTAGTAACAACCCTGGACCCTAATCAAGAGAAACACGCTGGGCCAGGAAGTCAGAAGTTTCTGGTCTTGTTAGATCTTTAAGTAAGTACTATAACCACTGATCCACTCAGGAAGACGTAGTAACAACCCTGGACCCTAATCAAGAGAAACACGCTGGACCAGGAAGTTTAGAAGTTTCTGGTCTTGTTAACTCGTGAAGTGGGTACTCTAACCACTGATCCACTCAGGAAGACGTAGTAACAACCCTGGCCCCAAATCAAGAGAAACACGCTGGACCAGGAAGTTTAGAAGTTTCTGGTCTTGTTAACTCGTGAAGTGGGTACTCTAACCACTGATCCACTCAGGAAGACGTGGTAACAATTCTGGTACCTAATCAAGAGGAACACGCTGGACCAGGAAGTCAGAACGTTCTGGTCTTGTCAGATCTGGAGCGGTTACTCTCGCTATGTTACGAACATCACTAATGTATATAGTTTATGAGCTTTTTAGCTTTCCCCTTAGATACTATGGACCCATGGTGCTGATTGGTTTATACTAAAAAATTTCCACATCATGTTTTTTAAAACTTTGATTTTAAAACTACCCTTACTCTAACCCGACATCACACTCGTAGAACAGTATTGATGTTTTTTATTGATGCATTGATTTAGGGTGAATATGCGTTAAGGGCGTGTGTGATGATTGAAATCTAATTATACCAGGAGCTATTGTTACTCACTAATACTAGCTAAGTAATTTGTCAAGATATTCTAGAACTAGCAGTACGTATTAGACATAACTACTCCAAGACACATCCAATCGACATCTATCTACAATATTAGCAGCTGCAGAAGTTGAAAAGCACTCGTTTGTTTAAGGTGATGATTGGCCGTCGGAAAAGCTATTCCAGAATCTTTCCAGCGTCATTACAGAGGGCCAGGAGACTAACGGTCTTGGAGGAATATTTACATTTTACATAGAGAAGAAAGGGAAAATAAGTCTACTTAGGACGTATGACCCTGTGAAAGATTTCGAACTGATTGTACCACAGGAAGTGAAAGATCAGTGGACAAGGAAAAAGCTAGAGAATAAATAAGGTGACAAAATCCAGTATAAACACTTTCTGGGAGATTGAGTGCAAACCCCGTATCATCTCTTTAGGATGTGAGTGCAACGAATCGTAACTCAGACGACGGAGTAAGAATTTTATAAGACTACGCTCATACATTCCAGAGCGATATATAGTACTACCTAACATGTATGATTCCACTGGTATTGTTCAGGTAATACAAATTTCGAAAGAATTCCTTAGCGAATATCATTACTAGTCAAAATGACCATGGCATCGTGTATAAGAATAAAAGGAAATTTATTTAATAAAATCTGTCACTACATCAACCCTTGTATGTCCTTTGACATCCTAGTTATCTTCAGTTAAAAATGGGCAGTATTCGTTAACCTTTTATCTATAAGTTCGTTTTAAATATTAGCTAAAATTCCTTACTGGCATTAACATAGAGTTCGGAGTTACAGTCAAAAACTCTTTGTGTGGTTGACTTGATACTTCAAAGAAAAATGCGATTTATTATACAGTTGATTAACTTAGTATTAAAAATTATATTCCTAAAGTCATTAAAATGCGATTTTTACTAAAATTAATTTCTTCGACCCTTTCGGAATCTTGTATGCTAAGCACGCTTACGATTTTCAAAAATAACACCTTAACAACAATTAATTTCATATTCCTCGGCATTTTTGTAGCCTTAAATTTACGGATAGTAATATGCGTGCAGTCATATAATTTGAGTTTGTTAATATAAAAATACAACCCCGAGAATGGTTAATAATTGGTGAAAGTATCAGCACGGAATGCAGTCGTTAATTTATGCTATCGACCTGAGTTTGAATCCATGCTGGCAAATTGTATTTCGATTTTGATTTTCTGATACTCAATATCAGAAAATCTACATTGTTTATAGATTAGTGTGGAGATTAGTGTATAGATTACAAATTAGTGTATAGATACATTGTGTATACATAACATTGTGTATTAGTTACTATATTGCATAATAAGAAAATAATAAGAAAATGAGAATAATAAGAATAAAATAATACTAAAATGTTTTTTAATTCGGTCCATCCCATTGCGCGAGTATTTAATATTATTATTAGTAAACAATATAAACTCAGTTACTACTTAAATTAGTAACTGTAGCCACTCTTTACTATAAACGTACTAATTCACTGTCTGGTTTGAGCTATGTGTTATCGGTCCGTTCACTTTAAAGTGTATTGTTTGTAGAATACAGCACAAAAGTTCAGAGATTGAACTGGTTAGACCCCTACACTAAAAGGCAACTATTGGTGAGTTCTTTGGATATCCAGAGTGTCATGCTTTCCACAATCTTGTTTCCTCCTTGCCTCTCCTTCGGATTTGCTTGACTTCCGACTGAACCTGAACACACAGTAAGGGTCGGTCCTACGTTACCGACGCGATCCTTGCGACCAGATAATTCGTGGAAAACATCGGTCCTACGTGGACTCGCGATCCGGGCGATCTCTGCGATGAGGGCGACAAAAATTCCTCAGTGTCGTCATGCTCTAAACAGAGAAAAGACGTAAGTTGTTGATTCTGGATAGTTCGGCGCTCTCATACGCATATAACAAAAGTAACCGAAAGATCTTCCAAGAGTATGTAATATAACTGAAAGGCTAGTCTATGGTGAATTCCATAATTTGTACAGAAGATTGTAGCAGTACCCAGGACAGTGCTCACGTCGCCCATGTACGACTGGGTCTGAAACCAGACTTCTTGGGGAGTCTTGTTCTTTACTGTCTATCTGGGAGGGGTGTCCTGGAGGAAGTATGCTTATTTGGTGTGCTCAAGGATTTTTTGGTTGGGTGTTTGAACTGTGGGAGCGTAAGTGCCCCATCAACTTTACTGGGGGACTTTCGGACTTGTTGAGTTGGAGTATGAATGTGTTGAATGTGAGCCTGTATCTGTATTGAAGTTAGTTTTTGTACTCTGAGAATTAAGTAGACTTACTTTTTTTAGATTTAAATAAAATATATTATTTCGTGTATATACATATACTAGTATAAAGTTTAAGTGTTTGAGACTATTTGGTTAATTATATGGCATTGACAACATAAAGAAAGTTTTTAAAGTTTCGGATAAGAGGTAGCCAGAAGTCGCTTTCCTAAGGCTGAGGCGTACGTCTAAAAGCTTGACACACAATCAACGCAACAGTACTGTTAAAACGCAGCTACCTCTGTAAACGTACTGTCTGTGCCGAGGTTTAGAAATTCAAACGAAGCTAACATTTGCTAGCTACATGAACACCACGAATTTTACGACTATTCTGTTTAGTTTTTCATTTATCAAACACTTAACAAAGAAGATTTAGAGAATTTTAATCAATTTACTTTGAAAGCGATAGTGTGTCAATGAAAGTGCCAGCAATAAAAATAGCATGAGGAATTAAATTTAAAATGTTCTATGTACAATTAAATAATGTTTGTATTTACTTCCCTGTGGGAAATAGGTTAAATCATGGATATGTCTAAAGGGAATTTTTTTCGATCATCTGAACAGCTGTTCTTATGTTTCAAATTTTCGTCTTAAAAATTGCTAACACCCCCCCTCAAATTTGAGACATATTCATGTCAAAAAGACAATTTAATGTATTACTTTTTGTTAGTAAAAGTAGAACGTCTATAAAAGAAGGACGTACGCTATTAAAGAGGAGATCTAAGACATTGAATGCTTCCCAAAACGAGAGTTAAGAGTTGAGGTTTCTCCACTAATATGTACGTGTTGAAGCGTCACATACAACGTCCAAGGGCATGATGCCGTTGTCTCACCTCGTGGCGAAGGGTCAGGAGGAGGGTGCTCTTGCTCAAGGCTTCGCCTTCTACTGGACCAGGTTCGGGAAGCTGGAGAAAGTAAAAGCTTACAACCCGAAAGAAACGTATAGCTGAACAGATTTATGTAAAAATGTTTACTGATTTTTGAATAAATATTGAAAACAGTCTATATTTAATTGGTAAACTTTTCATAATAAAATTCCATAAAACATGAGATGGAAGAGAGTTTAAATACTGTTCTTTATTTGACGAACCTGTTTAAAAAGAGTTACTAAAACTTCCTTGTAAACGTAGCAGATTTGAATGTATTTAATTTGTAAACATTTTGTTGACTTTTGTTGTTTTTTTATTATTGAAAACGGAATTACGTAAATATTTGTCTAGCCCGTGGCAAAATCCACCTCGTTATTACGAAATAACACTGCTGGAATAGTGTTGAAAAGGTTTTTTTTATTTGAGAACGCAAAACAATATTTAAAAGAAACATTTATAGAATTCGCGTTTCACCTATAAGGCCTAAATTTAAATACAATATCATATTTTTTGTAAACCACAACACGATATTTGAAAACATGTTGCTTATTATGTAAGAACGTTAAAAGCCAGCTTGAGTACAGTTTACTGTCCATTAAATCTGTTTACTGTAAGATGATAAAATTAATGCATTCTTAAACAGAATTCTTGGAAACCTTATTACTTCAGCTAGCGGCATGAGTAGACCTATCCCTTACTATTGAACGCAATATAATTTTTATCCCCATCAAGTTTGTTATTAAAAATTTAGTGTTTTATAAATGAAGCTCAAGATTAAAAAATATTTCATGGACTAGTGCAAAATTAAAAACTCAAATTCCAACTCTCGTACTCAAATATATTATACTGTATTTTTATATAACACAGACACACTCACACGTTGTGTGTTAAGTTTTTTGTTTGTAATAGTACAAAAATCCGTTTTCCTTTTAAAGGAGCTTGAACTTGGATTGTTAAATAATGTGTACGGACAGTATTCAACCTGGCGTCTGGTGTCGCGTTGTTTCCTTGCTCTGCAATGTTCATATGCGATAAGTCTGGACTCTTCTGATTGGTCAGTTTTAAAAATGTGGAGTGGAGGGGAAAGACGCTATGCATTTTGTAACGACAATGTTCAGTTCCGCATATGATTTCGTCGCGGCAACTCCGTATTTCGCCCGCTAGTTTATTATTACCGCTTTTTACCCACGTGGTGTCTAAAGTCGATCCGCACTTGTCGTGGTGTACGCCCCCCGCACGTTAATCAGTGTTTCTACAGTGTTAGCTCAATTGCGAGTGTTAAATTCATTCTTATATCAATTCTTTCTAACCTACAACAAGTCTGTTCAAGATCATACAAGTACAATAAAGATCAGCAAGTATTTAAAGTTCCATTAAAGGCCATAAATTAATCATTTTTTATTATAAACAGTAATCTCAAAATTGCAGTTTGCTCTTTGTTTTTTATTTTAATTTAAGACACATAGAAGAGTGTCAGTTATTAATTAGTAAGGCATCAGGAAGAATGCCAAGTGTTTTATGATTTTTTATTACTCGTTTATTAATCTTTTATATCTCTCACATATATAAAAGTAATCAAATACTTAAGAGGAAGTGTTTTTAAATATAATTAATTGAGAAATTTACCATTGTGCTTCATCAAAAATCTATAATATTGTGACATCAGATTCTTCACCTCTACACATCATCAGCATCTTTAGTCATCTCATCATTATCCCAAAGAAGGCGCCTTCTCCCCCCAGCAAAGAGGTCCCTATTCCCCCTGCTGACAGCCCCTTCTACGAGATCTTCAAACCTCTATGCTCCGCAGTCTCCAGTTTACATCACCTCAATCAAAGATATTGGAAATCAAGGTACTCTCATCTGCTCTTTATCTTCACAATCATATCTAATCATATGTTTTCAGCTGGTTCACAGGATTAGTCACTTTATTACATTTAATTACCGGCAATTCACTGCAGTAGTCGAGCGCTGTGCAGTTAACAGATTCCGCACCTTGCGTCACTTTACTAAATTTAAGAAGGTCTCTGCTCTTATAAATTGAAAGTACGCAAAGTAACGTTCAGTATACAAATACTGAAGATTGAACTGAACATTATTTGTCATTGAGTGAATTGTTACTATTGTTACTACAGTATTACCTTTCTGAAATGATTACCTATCGTGAGCGATGCTCGGTGGATGTGTGGATTTTTTTATTTTACTTTATTTATTACTGTTACAAGTACATACATATATTTTTTCTTTTTTATAAATAAACTAAGGTTATACTTAAGGTATGTAAAAAATGTATCATTACATGTATTAATTAATTATTGGGAAATAAATAAATAATTCATTCATTATTATACTAATTCATAATTAAGAGGCCGTGGTTCGGATTCCATGTTAAACTGTAGGTCCATTAGTTGCCATCGGCTGTTGGGCTATTAATTAACAGTTCTGTCTAAGGAACATGTCAGTAGCTAGACTACAATATCGCGTCTTACACTCAATACTCATTCATACTTGGCTGGAAATACCTACTTTGTGGTATGGTTACCACTTCAATCTAATATAATTTAAATCTATCCAGCTAGGAGGTAGTTTAAGCGAAGTATGAAAGAAAAATGAGTGTAAGATGATTGTGGCGCGATCTTGTAGTCTTGTTACTGACTAAGACTGACATGTTCCTTGGACAGGACTGTTAATTAATAGCATAACAGCCAAAGATATCTGAGGGACCCAGAGTTTAATGTGGGATATGAGCAATAATTAATTTTATGATGATGGTATTTGTGGCTCAACGTAGTATTCAACTGTTCAGACGTTAATCAACACCAAAGAACATCACATCTACCGACTAACGCTCAAAACTATCAACAATTAGTGATCTTCAAGTAGCTGGATTACAAAACCGTTAACCCTTTGTACATTCTTGCCGTACTTTCACGAAAAACCAGTGATAAATAATAATCTGTTTACAATCTTTAGATATTTATTTGTTAAAACCCAAAGAACCATTCTATTCATTTCCAATTAAATCTAAAGGCTTTATTCATGTTACAGATTTTTCAAGTGAAGACAACAAAGGCTTGTTCTCCAAAGTTCTAGACTCCCTAATCTATAACCAACAGTCTGAGAAGCATATCACGTCCTCCTTTAAGCTCTACTTCACAACGAAAGGCACCGTGGTGTTATTCGGCACCTATCCCGAAGAGAAAGAGAAAAAACCCCAATAAACAAAATATAAAAATATGTATTTATTATTTTTGTTACTATCTTTTCCTTTGCTTTAATTTCTCTGCTTTAGGTTTTTACATGTTATTTTATAAGCGTGTTTTGAGTAGGAACATTTTTAAACGGTTCCACTATGAAAAACGAGTCTAGTTTTCATAATTTAAAATTAATTTTAAAAACTCCTTATGTATTTTTTAACACAATATTTCTACTCAAAAGGTATGCTAGGGCAACTGTAGATCCATGCGTTATTAAATAAATACTAAGTTTGAAATCATCCCAAAATTTACGTTTAATCTATGAGTGACGTCATCTCTGATAGACATATAATAATATAGAGAATGTTTTTCCAAATAAAATAATACATAATGCACAGTAAATGGACTATTTAAAATCATAAAATTTATTGGTAAAAGTAAGTATGGTACATGATGAAAATAGTAGCCTATTGTTACACAGAAAATTATTCAATTTTGGAACGTTTTGGCGAAGATAAACAAGAAAGTAGGCCTATGTCGCTCTGATGAAATCCTTCATTCGTCAACTAAATTGAATTCTTAACCCCCTAACGTGCAAAAGAGTGAATATTATTTTCTTTAAAAGACTTAAGATTCTACACTGTGTATCAAATACTGTGTAAAGGTTCATAGGAAACGATTTTCCAGAATCATCCTTTATATATTTCATTTAGGCCTACCAGGGTACCGCACGTAAAGTGCAGCCACTTTTTGTTATCATTTGTTTGTTGCTGTTTTTGTAAGCAACTAAGATGGCGGCCTATCCCTATGGTATAGTACTTATTCGTTACAATAAAGGAAGACGCCAGAATAGGAAAACGAGCGTTGAAAAGGTTTAAAAAAGCCAATTTACGACGCATTGATCATGTTAACCCATTCAGGTCTGAAGTCCTTTTTTATCTGATGTTTCGAGAAAACAACCAACTCTCTTCGACGATTAACGTAACCCATTAGGTGGGGACATCCATCTAGAACTTCGTAAACTACATATGGCTAAATGCCTCCTGGAGCGTGACAGACAAACAGACAGACACAAATTGAGATAAGACATGTTTCGGCTTCTCTAACGCACGAAACGTAAGAATAACTAAAAAATTAATAACTCTGAGTAATGTACAGAAAAACTAATTTTATTTATTAGATTTTGTCAAGGATTTAGAAATTGTACTTGGTTTAAAGCTTTTTTAATAATTAAGGTAAAAAGTGTTATAATTTGAGCTAGAATCTTTTTATTTAACTGTGCTATGAGGTGAACCAGAATATTTATATAACTTTCAAGTTTTAATTCGTGTTTGTTGTGTACAGTCATTTTAACCACAATCACTTATGACTGGGACGGTGGCGTCGTCCTGTAATCCAGCTACTTGGAGGTCACGGATTGTGGATGGTTGTGAGCGATGGTCGGTGGGTGTAGTGTTCTCTTGTGTGGATTAACGTCCGCACTACTGAATACTACGTTAATCCGCGAAGACCATCCTCATAATTAGACCAGATCGTAATTCAGAGGCCGTGAATCGGATTCCACGTTAGATTAGATTAGATTAGATTATTTGAAATGGCGACCATACCACAAGGTAGGTATTTTAAGCCAAGTATGAATGAGGATTGGATGTAAGATGATTGTGGCGCGATCTTGTAGTCTTGTTACTGACTAAGGCTGACATGTTCCTTAGACAGGACTGTTAATTAATAGCCCAACAGCCAATGGCAACTAAGGGACCTACAGTTTAACGTGGAATCCGAACCACGACCTCTGAATTACGAATTCAGAGTTAACCTGTAGGTCCCTAAATTCGTTATCAGCTGCTGGGTTATTAATTAACAGTGCTGTCTAAGGAAAATTTCAGCCTTAGTGAGATACAAAAAAATCACAAAAACCTGTTTTGTAATAATTAATTTTTATAACAAAGGTAAAAAGTGCTTTAATGTAAGCTGGAATCTTATAATTTAACTGTGCTAATTTGAGCCAGAATACTTTTATATTACTTCAAGTTTTTGTTTTGTAAATGTTTGTTATGTACAGTCGTTTTTAACCACAATCACAAAAGAAAGTTATTTGTTATAATCCCACCAAACACACAGTCTTAGGCCGCACAACTCGGCGTGCTACATGCTAGAAATACACGAACACAATAAACGAGTTTTTTCCTATTTAAAACGATTTTACGTATTAAAAACGTTAACTTTTACTGAAAAAGAAAGTCTGTAAGTAATAAATTGTAATTCGAAGAACAAGTGAGCATCAAAAAGCTTACGTAAAATACTTTCAAAACAAACCCGCCGGCGAATATTAAACTTTACAGTCTTTGTTGAGGATTTACAGATTACCATTAGAACAAAGGTTTGCGTTTAAGTAAAAAAATAGTAGTATACTACAAAAATATAGCATATTATGCCTGATTTTTAGAATGTTTTGTTAGTTTGTATATACATTTTAAATGTCACTTGAAAAAACCCTAATCATAAAGCTATAACTACACTACCCCTAATAAATCCAATTTATAGGATGTATGAACTTTAACGTTAAATCTTATTGGACTTTCCATAGCGTTTTATTAAGTTTTAAATTGTACATGACGTTTATGGAATTAAAGAAACGTATCTCGATGTCAAGTGACTTTATCTACCTCTAATTTATTCAAACAATAGTCAATTTGTGCGATAGAACTCATAGTTATCTCTTATCGATGGTAATATTTAAATCGTCAGGTATTGTTTGTTAATTATAATTTACTGTGAATTAATAACTTAAATGAAAAACTGCTTTCCTCTGGGAAATAGTTTAGATCATAGATGTGTCTAAAGGGTATTTTTTCACTTTTTCTATTCATGTCAAAAAATTAACTAGAATAATATAAACCGTTGCTAGTTAAAACTACTTCCGCTGCACATTTTGCATTCCACAAATCTGCTTACACCCTCCTTCAGAGCTTAGACATATCCATGCCAAAAATTAATTACTCATCATCATAATGTAATATTAAAACTATCGTAAATTAACTTTAAGTGCATGGTGTTATACAGTGCAATGCTACTGAGTGTATGATATTGTACTGTATTATTAAGCAAATATAGTCCTATCTCTCAAAAATATTCAATACAATATCATATTTGAAAAAAATGTATAAAAAAGAGTATCAGTAAAAATACGTTTTCTATAATATTTTCATTGGTGCTTAATTTAATATATTTCACACTCTTGTAACTTAAACTATTCTAAAAGTTTGTAGTTCAATGCTGTGTAAAACATTCCTCGTACTGTGATTCTGCTTCTTATTTTCATTATGTGATAAACATAAAAATAAATAACGAATACCTAATCTATAATACATTTGTAAAATTTTGGTAAACATTATTAATGAATATATTTAGTAGTTCGAAAACAAAGTTGAAACTGGCTTACAAAGACTTACCTTGACAGATGAATATTACAAAAAGTTTACGACACAAACCACGTGTTTGACTGAGGAAGAGCAATATATACGGTGTTGACAGGACCGCGCCTGTAGCCGCACTGGACCGGAGTTGGGAGGGAACTGCTCAACAATGAGGGCCAGATCAGCTGACGCCCTCTCCTCACCCCACAAAAATGAACCCTTTCAACGAAGCTTTGCCTCTAATCATTCATTGTTTTACAATCCTTTATTCAAAAAGTATTTTAGATTTCTTGATTTTAGAAACAGATGATGTCAATAAAAAATGTCTGATGGTCCATGAGAAAATTCAACTTGTATCTATATTTTTTTTATTTATATTTTACACTTAGTTTTTAATTATTGGTCTACGATATTGATAGTGTAATAATACTAAAAATGCTGTTATTCTCTTAATGCTAATTAATCGATTTTTAAAATGTTTTTTTTAAGTTGACAAGATAGCTAACTGTACAACGTTTAGAAACATGATGTAAATAAAAATAATTGTGAAGAACAATCAGTTTGGATATTCGTTGAATGGTTATTTTAAAATCATTGACCAAGGCTAATGTTCTTATGCTAATGAACAGATTGTAAACCAAACTGACTTGATACAAAATAAACTTTAGATTTTCCAACACACATCCTGTACACTACATCCTTTTATACTCTCTGGGATGGATTCTTCGGACTGAGTTGCACAGATTGTGAATCTAAACAATTTCCAAACCCCCTTGAATACACACAAACTATTTCACTTATAAACACACGTACAGAAGATTTATATATATTAAGAAAATTTCCATAAAATACCAAATGTTCTTTTAAAATTACACCAAAACAGTGTGATGCCCTGATCCATAAAATGTACTGTGTTTAAACTCTTTTTTCTCTGTAACTGTTTCTCATAGAATAAAAAAACTGCAAATAAATAGTAATTTGTTACAAATTTAGATGACCGTGTTAGTCACATTGATCTACCAGGAACTCACAAGTTATTTATTTTTGACATTAAAAAGCCCATACATGTATTACTATTATTTATTTAAGTGCTGTATGGCATGGAGACTATAGATAAAGGAGTACAGAAAGTGATGGGTGACAATAGAATACGGAGCATAGCAGTAGAATTCAGATTGTGTGATAGAAGCTGCTAGCAGAGATGAACGGATAGTAAAGCTTTATAATCCGTTCCTCTCTGCTGCTAGTGATACACAAAGCTAGCATCTAGGCAATGTTTTTATGTGTCAACTGCGATAGTGTAGATGATCTATCTTCCTAAGACCGTGTTTCAATAAATGTGGAAACTTGCCCCAGTATGATACTCGTATTATGCTGAGTGGAAACTTGACCTGAGGATGGGGCACATTTATATACCAGAATTTGTTTATATTTTTATTGACAATAATAGTTAATCTTTGCAACAGATGAAAACTTCTCTAATGATAACCAAGATAATACTGTATGTTATGGATATATCTTCAGATGCTGTAGCTTTACTAGAAAAAATGTGTGAAAACCTGTCTCCGTCTTCCATAAAGGTAGAAGAAAGTAAGTTGGATGGATATCTGTCCATCAGAGCACTGGTCTTGAGCCCATACTGCTGATGGTCTGATTTTTATGGAATGTGATATAAAAATGATTTTGACAATAACTGTATAATCTCTTGAATGTCTGTGGACTCAAAGATTCAAAAGCTAAGAAACTTCACACGTTCATACATTATGCTGGGTCTGCAATAAAATAATTTTCATAATATTTATTTTCACCATTTAAACTGGATCAATAAACTAAATACTCAAGTGTCCCGAATTATGCATCTATGATAAGTGGTTATGGAGAAAAGAGTTAAAACCAGAGTAGGTTGCTTGTACATGCACAATAATATCCACATGGGGAATACAAAAATATTAATTTTTGTACTCAAACAATCTATCTATTACCACAGGAGTGAATTTTTTTGCTATCCATGTATATTACTGTAAAATCTTCATGATTTTAAAAACATGTATTTTATTCAAACTAGAAATTGCTCTAAAAATAGCTAGTTAAAATAGAACAATAAAACGTTGTACTACTTCTTACCTTAAAAACACTAGGCCTATATTAATTCTTTGGTAGCGCCAAAGAATATACTAAAGGAGCATTGTAAATACATGAAATGAATTTTATTTATGCTTTGATAGTACCAACCAAACTAACCAGAACCAAGAGATCTAAGAGTCACTTAAACAAAAATTATGATGTCATTGGACTCATTTAGCTTATGTTGATGTTTACTTTATTTAATGTAATTATAAAATACACGACTGGTCTCAAATTACCATATGTTTGGTGAGAAGTTTGTTCCTGACCCATAGGCTCCACCAATTATATTGTTATTTTCTTTATTATTTTAGATACCTTAGTACCAACCAAGTTTCATCTAAATCTAAATCAATTGAAGGATGGCCCTGCTAAACAACTTACATAAAATTTTTTTACACCTAATATGATTACAATAAAAAAGTTAAGTTCAAATACGCCTTAAAATGAAAAAAATACATATTTACAATACTGTACTTTTTCAAACTATTTCAATATGACTACTTCAATGGTTGTAGGAACCATTTGGCGAATGGTTGTTGCTGTGAATTGTCTTTACATGACTTATATGAATTTCCAACCACAAAAGCAGTAACCAGATCTATTTCAGCTGATGATAGTACAAGAGTGGTAGCCATCTCTTTAACTTTCTCTTTTTAACTGAGAAATAGGTTCAAGGATCAAGAAAACAGTAAGACATCAACACTATTTATTTAACAAACTAACCAAATTACTAGCTCAAAGTTCTACACATATTTATACACAACATCCTTCCTATCAGCTACAGTTTGCAACTCTAACTTTAACGGGCATTGCAACCAGTAACTTAAGAGTTCTTCGGTGTAACCAATCAGAAAATACATTTTTCTGGGGTTTATGGATCTGTGAACAATTCCAGCTACTCGGATCATGTTGTGTTGACGTTTAATGATTATTTCAGAAACAAACAGATTGTGCCATGTCCCTGTCACAAATCGCCGTATGAACACGTCTTCAACAGCAGTTTCAGCTGGGCGTAAACCTCCGACAAGATTCGCTGAAATCATAGAGAAGATTAAAAAACTTAAAATATAAGCCAACTCCAATCACTCAAACTTTATCTCAAAAGTATTTAACCCAAGCTAAACTTCTCATTATAAACAGAGACATTGAATAAACTAAATTTATTGGATCTGATACTTAAAAAAGAAGACAACAAAATAAAATACAGCATATTTCGTAAGCCTACAACTTCTACAATAGTATGGTGCACAGGCTTCCGAATTCTCTTAACCAAAATTAATACAATAGAGAGCTAAATACAATAAAATTCATTGCCGCTTCAAATGGTTACAAAAGTAGTATAATAGATTAAATAATCACTTAACATAATAACAATAATACCCCCATC
Organism: Nephotettix cincticeps; assembly: GCA_023375725.1. Lineage (NCBI taxonomy): Eukaryota > Metazoa > Arthropoda > Insecta > Hemiptera > Cicadellidae > Nephotettix > Nephotettix cincticeps. Next base: position 71,858,137 of record CM041790.1, on the reverse strand, counting down.
AAAGCAGTCCTGCACACTCAGCGAATTTCCAAATGAATAACAATATATGCCCCAATAACAGGTTTGATCAATATGCATAATAAATAAGAGAGTTTGCCTATTCTCGAATAACACACATATATATACAGGGTGTTCATTATAGTCGGGGACAAACTTCGAGAGATGATAGTACTAATCAAAATAAACAAAAAATTTCCTATAAACATATGTCGAAAAATCCTTCGTATGGCCGCTAGCTGCCATTTTGTATTTTATACAAAAAACTTTATATATCAATAATTATTTAAGATACAGAAACCAAACTTTGCGCGCCTATTTAATGGCTGAAGAGAAAAATATTCTCAAAGTATCATTTAATTTTATTCAACATTTTAAAAATGGCGGTGGTTAAAAATCTTTTAATTTAAATAACAAAAAAAACCATTACCGGTACCTTTATAAACCTCTATAACATTTTTACAAGAAATGAAAAAGATTGCAATTTAAATTTTAATTGAACGGTACTTTGGCAAACGAAATCCATGCGGGGATAAGCGGAAAAATGCACTTTCAATGTTAGATTATAGGGCCCACATGCCACAGCGGCGCGGCTGTGGCGAAGAATTAATTGTTGTGGCAGGCGCTTTTTCGCCACGCCCAAATATATATATATTTTTGTTAAAGTTTTGTTTAGTGTTTTATTAAAGTGAAAAATCAAGAAATAAATATCCTTGCGTCTGATGATGGCCTAATGTAGGCCGAAACTATAGTTGCGGAATTACTTCAACTACTAGGATTGCTACAGATAGAGGTATTTAAACCATTTAATTTATTCTCAGCAATCCGGAGGCTTAATAATATCATAATAAATACATTTCTTCACAAATCAAAAATACACATGCTGTATTAAACCTAGACCAGGGATTCTCACTAGGATTTCTTAGAGAGCCAAGGCCGCAAGCAATGGCAACTCTTGGGGGCTACACATTGGGGGTATAGAATAGCCCTAAAAAATGGGGGTTCCAGGAAAAGTTTTGAAAATAATAGCCCAAAAACATGTTTTTAACACGTTCACTACTAAAGACAATGATGAGGTGTTCTTCAGGTGCTGACATACAAAGACATTAGCCATCACAAGGAACCGAAGGCGCCACGTTGAAACTACCAGTGCACAAAATCTAACCTGTAACCGGTACACAATGTTACACCACGGGGAACATTCGCATACCAGTGCTACTGGCAATGAAAAGCAATAATATGTTGTTTACAAAGAGCAGGATCTCCGCATGCCGCGTCCTGACGGCGGTTGGCCGCACAGGATTTCCCGTGCATAGCAGAGAAAGTGTTAAAATTTACCTGAACACTTTTCTTTAGATGTGACGAAGAAGCCCGCAAATACGAGAGGCATCAAATAACTTAGAACATTTTAACTAAAACATTAGTTTAGTAGCCTATATCAATGAAATAAAAAAGTTAGAAATGTCTTCTACTTAGATTAGGAAATAGGCTACAGTATATATTTATAAAGTTTTTTTGTAATTAATTATTAAAGTATTTTGCGGCCCATATAGTGAGAATCTCTGACTTAGATATTTAACAAACTGAATTCGTTGTTCTGTAATAGGCCTTTTGTTAGTGAGATAAAAAGTGATACTTACTAGTATTCCATGAATTCCATGACTTTGTATGAGCGATAGCTTCAGGTCTCATAGCCATTTCATATGTGAGAGGTTTATCCCCCTTGGGACTTTTCTTATATCGACCTGATTGTTTCTTTTGATATACTGTAGAAGTATGAAGGGACTGTTTGAACAATTCTGCATTGTATCTCATGAAATTTCCCTGTAAACAAGAAATATTTATTTACTTCATAGGTAGGTAACATTTTGTAGTTAGGCTCACTTATTTAATAATAGGACTATTATCAGTCTTTCAAAAGCTTACCCAAAATGCTGAATTACTCCTCAAAGTAGATAGAGTAGCGTTTACTGCCATTATAAAAAGAATCAAATTATGTATTTCGTGACAGGAAAATGTATTATTACATATTATTTACAAGGTTTAACATGAAATAATTAAATGTTTTCTGAAACTATTCCATCGTCCTACACTCACACTCCTGACCTAGACTGTTTGTTTACAACTAAAAGTTAGGTTAAGTTTAGGGTTTAACTTAATAGAAAATTACATAGAGTGAAGAATTTCAGCTCGAGGCAGGATAGCAATGTAGCCTCTATGCTTAGAATCATACATGCTGCCATAGATGATAAATGATGCTGCCCATTTATATAGTAATAATAGAAAGCCTGGTTTTACAATTAATACGGTATTTCAATCATTTTTGTACTCAAAACTATATAACAGGCATAAATTAGGGAATAACATTGATTAATTAATATAACATTTCATGTAGTATAGCAATCGAGCAACGACATTTTATCCGTTATCCCTGAATCACATGACTAATCAGCTGACAGCGGAGTAGGAGTTGTGGTAGGGTTGTTAAGTCTGTCTGTCTGCTCTTTCTGGAGGAATATTAAGAAGTATATTAATAAGTATTAACTTTTCATCTGCTTAGTGCTTATAGCTATTCTTTTCCTAACGCTGATACTCTAACTGAATTTTTAATTAAAATGAAGTTAACATTAATCCTTAGCCTGTTCTTATCCGTTGGAGGTAAGGCAACACATATGAATTCTGCACTAGGCTTGAATAATATTTTAAGTTTTCGTTTTGAAGAATGAGTTATCTTAGTTTTAAGTGATACTTTTATGCTGCTTTATGATTTACCCCTCTCAATTGATTTAAATACTTTTTTTTAATTTTTGGTAGGCCTACTGCTTCTTGAACTTATTGTATTTGATGTTGACTATCTTAATACCATCATGTTGAAGCCCAGATACAGCATAGGCCAATGGTTAAAATATTTAAAAATAAGCTTAATTTAGTAGCAATTAAAAATAGTAATTAAAGTAAAGACAACTGAGTTAAGTAACTACTGGTAAGCATATAACTTACTTTAGTAGGTACTTCCCTAATTTAATTAAAAATTATTGAACAATACTTGCATACTGACTTTGTCTAGGCCTATACTCTTAGCTAGCATAATTAGCATTTCATGAATTGTGTTAGTTATGTAAAGAATAAATGTAGCGTCAGTGTGATTAGATTAAATTATTGAAATGACAACCCTATCACAGTGTAGGTATTTAAAGCCAAGTATGAATGAGGATTGAGTGTAAGATGATTGTGGCACGATCTTGTAGTCTTGTTACTCACTAAGACTGTCATGTTCCTCAGACAGGACTGTTAATAACTCTAACTAGCCCAATACTTGATGCCAACTGAGGAACCTACAGTTTAACGTGGAGTCCGAACCACTGCATCTGAATTACGAACTGGTCCAATTATGAGGATGGTCTTTGTGGAAAAACTTAGTATTCAATAGTGTGGACGTTAATCCACACAAGAGAACACTATACCCACTGACCATCGCTCACAACTAAATTATGTACCATTCGTGATCTCCAAGTAACTGGATTACAGGGCATGCTACCGTCCCAGTTGCCATTTCAATAATCTAATCTAATCTAATCTAATAGCCTACATAATTTTTCAGTTTAAGCTGTCCATAAGTGTTAGTATTTTCAAATTTATCTTTAGTGTTTTTTTCCTCAGTATTTGGAGATGGAGAAGTAACAATTTTGAGTAAACCTCCAAATTTGGAGTTTCGTGGTCACGAAGAATGTGACTCCAATATCATCAAAGATATCTGCTCTACCAGTCTAGGATTTACCACGTATTCAGTAAGTGTTTGGAATGGGAAATCTGACACACTCCTCTGTGGCAGTATTTCTATACAGATTATTGTAATATTGTAAATTAAGATCGCTGACATCACAAAACGTCAGCCATCTTTAATGTTGTTTCTGCTATCCATGTTGGCCAATGATATAGTAGCCTAAGCTATTGAAACTACGGTAGGTTGTGCATCCTCATAATACATATATCGCCTAGGTATAGCGCTCTACAGAGTTAACCCTGAAACTGGCAGTGACTTACCCTTTGGTGGGAGGCTGAATTCTGAAGTTTCGCAGTTAATAATAATTACTTAATAAATCCTATACATTAAAAACATTCACGCAATGTACACTACTTACTACTAAAACACAAATAAACACATATCGACAAATGTCAACAAACAAGGGTAGCAAAAGTGAAAACAGCTAGCCGTAATGACTTGCGTATATAAACTTTAAAAGCAGTACAGGAGCAAATACTGGCCAAAGTCGCCTAGCAACTGATTTCAGTCACTAAATATTCCAATAAAGCCACCATATTGGTTTTGTGAGTCCATTGAGGCTAAAGCAACATCGCCCTGCACTCTTATTGGTGGTTTCACGAACTACAGCACAGTAAATGTGGCTAAATGATTGATTGTTTCTAAAGACGTTAGCTGCACCGTGCAACCCTACTGTGCTGCAGCTAAATCCGTCAGCTGCCCAGTAAAATACCTTCTCAGCTACCTTGTGCATCCTAAGAAGGTAACTAACCTATCGGTTATTCTTCTGACATGACACGTTAAAAACGCCATCATGATTGTTTGAATGATTTATGTGTTTTCAACTCATAAATGTCAATAAAACTGTTTAAGACCGAAATAGTCTCAAGTGTCCAATCAATATAGAAGGAATTACAAATTAACTCCATAAAAATCCTAATATACTTGCAGAATTTATGTATATTATGCACAACACAATAAACCAAATACAATGAAACTATTTTTTTGCTATAAATGTTCCCAAAATGTTCTAGTCAATATCAAAACAATAATTTATAGGTTTCTTGCCCGCTACATATAAGTTTTCAACACAGTAAAGTTTGGGCCTACAAATATAATTTTCGACTATAGTAATATGTACCAATAAAAATACCTATTGTTTAACATATTTATAAATTGTTTCAGAACTAAAAGCACTTATAACAACACGAGCAATGGGCAAAGATATGTTTACATCAGAGTCACTGAATCGGCAGACAACCGTGTAAACACAACCACAACTTATTAAATTAGGCTACTTTGTCGCTAACAGCTGTCATATTATTGTAGAGGAATAAAATTCATGTACTAAAATTAATATAAAAAACTCATAGAACAACTCTTTATCTTTCAGTTGTGCATAAATATTATCACCAATGTTTATTTTCCATGATATAGGCCCGCAAAAATAGATTTTGTGAACAATGCACATCGTCGATTTTGTGATGACTGCCACCACGATGGCGGCCGGTATTGTCTATTTTGCGACAAATATACTGCCAGTGCAGGCGTAGTACAACTGTCAGTAAGTACAAGGGTAAAATTTTTAGTTTAGATATTTTAAAAGTTGAACAAGAAAATAGTGTACAAACGATCATTAACAATTTCTAGCTTTTAATCGTTGAGTAACTGATTAAACATTTTGCAGACATGCGACTGGTCAGGAATGTATATAACAAGCCCCTTCAACTTTGCGGAGTCAGTGGTCGTGATTGCTGTTCACGGAGTGGCCTCCCTCCCAATCAGCGATGGTCATAAGTTTCCATACAATGCTGACTCTTCTTCAGAGCATCTTTGGAGCAACCTTGAAGCCAAGATTTTGGAGCGTTATCCTTTTGGCGACAATCAGTCCATTATAGAATTTGACCTGGAGGAAGATGTGAAAGCGGTAAGTTAAGTAACTTTAACTTATAACCAATAAAACAAAATTCAGATTATAAGAATAAGAATGTTTTATTTTCTCTTATAAAAATTTGTTAACAATGCAACATAAAATAAACATGGTCTCAATACAAAAAGATAGATTACAAATAATAAATAAAATGTTCTTTTGTCAGACTGACTAAAAAAATAAAAATAATAACTCAAACTAAAAAGCTTCTCTTATAAAAAAATATATGTCTTAAATTATTTGCTTACAGTCTAACTCTAAAAAAGTACAAAATATATATTTTCTAAAGATTTTATACAAGTTCATTAAAACATAAAAGGAAAATTTATAACACGTTTATATATATAAAAAATAGAAAATATAGGGCCTCCAAGGCATTGCCTGTTACGAGGTTCCTTCATTTTATTTTAACAATATCAATAAATTAACAGCGATCAGATAAAAGAATAACAAGAATTAAAGAAAAAAAAGATCTCCTTTACAATGAAAAAGTGCCATTGCGAAATAATTAAATATTTAGCTGATAAAATGACAATTCTTAAACAACTATAGTAAACAAAAAATCTACTTCATCTAAACTAAAAAGCCATACTTTTAACCTTTTTACAAAAACCAAAATATCACTTGATTGTTTAATTTCATCTGGAAGAGTGTTAAACAATTTAGGACCTAGAAAATTATAAGATTTTATAAAAAATGTATTGTTTGGCCTTGGTAGCAAGAGATAATCAGCATTCCTTAGTTTATTTTTATAAGCATTTTCATTAACATTTCTATTTCCACTAATTATAAAAAATACAGTGGAACTTGGTTATAACGTCATTGAAGGGACCACACAATTAATGACGCTATATCCAAGTGACGCTATAAAAGAGGTTACATAATTTTAATTTAAAACCGAGGAAAAATAGGGAAACACATTTTTTACATGAAATTACGACATTTAATGAAGGTAATTTGAAATACACCGTAAGTTTATGTTTATGACTGACTGACTACTCTACTATATAAAAAATCGAATTTGAAAATATTGCAATGAAGTTCGGCTTGGTGAATTCAACTGTTGGTTCGATTTTAAAAAAACAAGCCCGAACACACGTCTGCTATCTTACGTCCCTCCTCACACGCTCTTATAACACACACCTTTTCTTCAGCAAAACCTTTCTCTTAACACCTGCCATTATTTTTCAATACTGTATTCGTAAATTAAAATAACGAAAAACAAACTGTAAAAGACATACACTGAACTGACGATATCTACACGAACTGTAGGTACGTACGAACGGCATCACAGTGCTTTGATGCGACGTGAGTCACTGACACTGACCTTGATGACCGGCGACAGCGGATATAGGGTAGGGGAGGGGGTTGGGGTGGTTAGCGGTAAGACAGCAATAAAATGCCGTTTCTAAAAATAGAATGTAGCTAAACAATAGCCGTAGCCCTCACGTTGCACCACCGACCGAACTTTCTCTATTTAGCTATATGTTGCCTTCATCTCGGCCCGATTTTCTTGACGTTATATACGAGGTTTGAGAATTTACTGACGATATATCCGAGGTTTTTTCCTATATAAATGCATATAGTTTGGCGGGACCTAAAAATAAATGACGTTATATCCGAGTTGACGTTATGGCCGAGGCCGCAATAACCGAGTTGCACTGTATTTTTAAAACTTTAAATACAAATAAATATTCTATTGGAAGAATTTTATTTTTAATAAAGAGAGGATGAGATGGGTCAAATTTACCTTTGCATGAAATTAATCGGACAAGCTGTTTTTGTTGAATCTTTATGGAATGCAGGTGTGTCTCATAAGCACTAGCCCAAAAAATTATTCCATATTCCAGTCTACTTTGTACAAGAGTAAAATACAAAATACGCAAGACGTTTGAGGTTTCCATATCTTTTAAAAAGTAAAAATATCGCAAAATACTATTGAGTTTATTTTTTAGCTTACTGATATGCACCTTCCAACTAACTTCTAAATGTATTCCTAAGTATTTTATACTGCTGGTTTGTCCTACAGGTGCACATTTTTTTATACATTCATTCTGCTGGTCAATGCAATCAGCACAATGATATACAATTTCACTATCAAAAGTTGTACTTTTTCGTAGACTAAAATTCATGAATTTAGTTTTCTCAGCACTCAGTAGCATATGGTTTGAAGTGAACCACCACTGAAGTGCCTTTAAAATCATTATTTATAGCTAATTGAACCAAACTTGAATCTTTTTCTACATAACTAAGAGCAGTGTCGTCAGCAAAAGATGTTAATTTTCCATGAAATCTTGCATTACAAAGGTCGTTTATATAAATAATGAAAAGGATTGCCCCAAGAACAGATCCTTGTGGAACACCGCTCTTTACTGGACCCATTTTGCTGTAACCATAGTTTATTCTTACACACTGTTTTCTGTTAATTAAATAGCTTCTGAACCAGTCATGAACAACACCTCTAATTCCACACTGATACAGTTTATTTAGTAATGTATTGTGATCTACAGTGTCAAAGGCTTTGTTTATGTCAAGGAATAGTCCACTTACACATTTGCCTTCGTTTAATCCGTCATAAACATTTTGCAAAAAGTTTAATAAGGCATGTTCTGTATTTAATTTTTCTCTAAAACCAAATTGATACCTACTGAAAAAATTAATAGAATTAAAATATTTAACAAGTTTTTGTCTCATAACCTTCTCATAAATCTTAGCAAAGCAAGACAACAGAGATATAGGTCTATAGTTATTACATTGCAATTTAGAATTATTTTTGAAAATAGGTATTACGACAGCATTTTTTAATTTTGTTGGAAAGACACCACTTTGAAAACTGAAATTAATCAAATATAACAATACCTCCGATATTTGGCCTGAGACTTCTTTTACTGAATTTGAGCTAATTTCATCAATTCCTGGGCTTTTATTATTTTTAAACTATTTACTGCGGCCATGAGCTCTTTCAACTCAACATAATCTATAAAAAATGATTTTTCTGGAATTTTGACTGGAAATTACTCTTTATAGCCCAGAGAAAGTCCAGAAAATGCTTGGATACCGAACTATTTAATTTCAATTCGTCTACAATACCTAAGAAAAAATTATTAAATTCATTTGCCACAATAGTTGGATCAGAAATTAGTTCACCACCAACTTCCAGTTGAAAATTACTATTATGACTTTTGGATTGACCTGTAATTTCATTCAATACTCTCCATGTTGCTTTTGAGTTACCTTGACAATTCTCAAATTTCATCTTAAAGTAAATATCTTTTAATTCCTTTATTTCTCTCTGCAGGTTGTTCCTATACCGTTTATAATAATTTCGTAAATTCTCATTACTTGGGTGTTTTTTTACCGTATTAAAAATTGTGTTTCTTTTCTTTATTTTAAAACAAATTGTATTATTTATCCAAGGTTTTAGCTTCTTAATTTTATAGCAGGAATTGATCTTTACCCTACATTGCTTTTCATAATTTTGAAAAATATTTATAAATATGTCAAAAGCCGCTGAAGCATCTTTTTGCGCATATACGCTAGACCAATCCTCAGAATCAAGACGCTCTTTAAACATAGCGTAGTCCGTGCGGTACCTCTCAGCAGGAGGAGAGGAGGCAGGCTGCCCCCCTCCGCCCCTACCGCTGCCCGTCACCCGCACGTCTACTCGGCACATCGCATGGTCTGTATGTCCGGCATGTACAACCGAGGCATCGACAGCTATCACGTCCTTACACGATAGTCTAACATAGCAGTGGTCGATACAGGTTTCAGAGCTAAATGTAACTCTGGTTGGCTCTTTAATTAAACACTCAAAACCATGTGCAGCCATTAATGTTGATTATCTCTTAAAAATCTTTATAATTGTTCTCAAAGTGTAAAGTGTAGTGAAATAAATGTAGGCCCTAATAACCCATTTTTTGTAGGCTAATTCAAAGAGGACATTAATAATAATGACCACACGTAGGCCTACTCACATTAAGTCTCACCTATAGTTAATCATTTTTTGAAAAATGCAGAAATAAGTTTCATTAGGTATTTTGTTTTAATGAATAAAACACTGTTACCTCATAAGTATAACCTCTTGTATTTTAAGGAAAAAATATTGACCATTCTGGTAGGTGTGAGGTCCTATGTGATCTACAATCAATAGTTGTACCATACCATACCTATGTTTATTTGGTAAACTATTTTATTACAGAATGAAATTAATCTGAATAAAGGCAGTTTGAAAGTGAAAAGACCAATTGTCAGATACCTGAAAGAAGGAGAAGATGATGACTCCAGCTTCATCAGTCAAATTGGTACTTGGAGAGCTGTTCTGGACAAGGTAAGCCTACGGTAATGAAATGAATATTGATTTGTTGATATAGCTCTCATGCACAAAATTCTCATGGAGTTGTTCAAGAAAAGTCTGTAAAAACTGAAAAAAATTTGAATATGAGTGGGTGAGCCCTTCCTACACTGTGCCCTAACTGAGCGTAGTCCTCATATAAGAAATGAGGAGTAAAAAAACCTTTTTGTTTATCTTTTGTATTCTGTGTTGTTTCTTGGTTATTTGCGAATAGTTGAAATAAAATGTTGACTAGCCCAGCTATACAATCCAGGCTAAGTGCCAAAAAAATTGTAGGAAAAAACCCTTGCTTAGACCAGTGGCGCTAACCACAGTGAACTATCTTTGAACAGTCATTAGAACTATTTCCACTATGAATCATAGCCCTAGATCCCCCCTAGCCCTAGATAGATCATAGCCCTTTTTATACTGACTAGTGCTTGGCACATAGCCCATATTTTGCTATTAAAACAAAAATTTTCGATTTTGGCACTTAGCCTAGTTTTTATAACCAGTCGACAACTGTATTTATGCCATAAATAATTTTTTAAGTAAAAAGAAGAATCTACAAAAAAATCAAGAATATACATTAATAATATATGTACCTAATTTTAATCAATAGTTTAAGTTCCTATTGATCAAAAATGATCAAAATAGTTTAACCTCAATTAATTTTAATTATTAAGTTAGTTTTAATGATGAAAATGTAATACATTATTTACCACCTCAAATTTGTCCACACTGTTTAATCCTTTCTTCGTCCCCTTAAAAAGATGAAAACAATTATTTATTATTTATTTATGTTTTGAAAGTTCATAGTTATCAAAAAACGTCTTTATAGATTAAGGAGAAAGGCGTTCCTGTCGATGGACTGCCAGATTTGTTCTGGTTTAACTTACGAGGACTTCATCCCATCATGGATATCTACGGGGAAAACTCAGATACTGCTATAGAGGCAATAAACCTTGTTACTTCAACGATTGATGAGACTAAAAAAACTTTTGACAATGCCTACAGCAACAAGGCAAGTATTGCAAATCATTACTACATGCATTGACAAAATTTAAGATAGTATTTTCAATTCATGATGATCTTATTCCAGAATTTTTCATTTTGACTCAGAAATGAATGTTTTGATTATTGGTTCCTATCTACAGGCTACACTATTTAGGCCATAAATGAAAAGCTCAAAATCGGCTATTTAATCATATAATTCAAAAGTAAGGCCAATAAAGTTTACCACAATAAAACATAATAATACTTTCAGAACCTGAATAATAGTTAAAAATAGTAAAAAACAGTTTCTACAGGCTGGAATCAATGTTAAATATGATTGTAAAAGTGTGTGTGTAATGATAATATCGGCCAATGAACCAATTGTATCCAATATTGGTTAATTAGCTGTATTGTGTAGTATGTAGTGTGTTTCATCTTAGAATTGAGAAGTGTGTTCATTTCAAAATTTTTAAAGGATAGAAGGGGGAAATTTTTATTTACGTCAAAAAGTAACGTGTATTTTCGTACGTTTGCATTAAAACTGATAAATTTGGACAGGGAAGACACACAGAAAGTGTTTTTCCAGAGAATTTCGCTGTGGAAATATTTTTATTCAATGTAATTTTTTTAAGGTCTTAATTTTCTGTTTTGAAATATTGCAGACTCTGGTGATAGTCATATCAAGTGATGCTGCTCATACAAGAAGGTTCAGACGGTCTTCCCCTGAGGTGGTTGTAAGTTTCACTAATATTTTAACAAAATTTTGAGTAATGGCAAAACTAGGCCTATATATTAGGAGTAGTATATTTATAAGAGGGTGTTGCCGAGGAATGCTCATTTTTGACAGTACCAAAACTACGTACAGTGGAACTTGGTTATAACGTCATTGAAGAGACCACACAATTATTGACGCTATATCCGAGTGACGCTATAAAAGAGGTTACATAATTTTAATTTAAAACCGAGGAAAAATAGGGAAACACATTTTTTACATGAAATTAAGACATTTAATGAAGGTAATTTGAAATACACCGTAAGTTTATGCTTATGACTGACTGACTACTCTACTATATAAAAAATCGAATTTGAAAATATTGCAATGAAGTTCGGCTTGGTGAATTCAACTGTTGGTTCGATTTTAAAAAACAAGTCCGAACACACGTCTGCTATCTTACGTCCCTCCTCACACGCTCTTATAACTCACACCTTTTCTTCAGCAAAACCTTTCTCTTAACACTTGCCATTATTTTTCAATACTGTATTCGTAAATTAAAATAACGAAAAACAAATTGTAAAAGACATACACTGAACTAACGATATCTACACGAACTGTAGGTACGTACGAACAGCATCACAGTGCTTTGATGCGACTTGAGTCACTGACACTGACCTTGATGACCGGCGACAGCGGATATAGGGTAGGGGAGGGGGTTGGGGTGGTTAGCGGTAAGACAGCAATAAAATGCCGTTTCTAAAAATAGAATGTAGCTAAACAATAGCCGTAGCCCTCACGTTGCACCACCGACCGAACTTTCTCTATTTAGCTATATGTTGCCTTCATCTCGGCCCGATTTTCTTGACGTTATATACGAGGTTTGAGAATTTACTGACGATATATCCGAGGTTTTTTCCTATGTAAATACATATAGTTTGGTGGGACCTAAAAATAAATGACGTTATATCCGAGTTGACGTTATGGCCGAGGCCGCAATAACCGAGTTGCACTGTATTATGAGTAGTATATTTATAGGAGAGAGTTGCAGGGGGATGCTAATTTTTGACCATAGCAAAACTATATATTATGAGTAGTATATTTATAGGAGATATTTTCTGGGGAAAGTACATTTTTTGCGCTCATTTTGGGGATGCGCATATGTTGTTTTTGATCCAGATTAAAATTTGATACTATGTAAAAGGCAAATTTCAAGTTTTCCATTGGTTTCTTTCCCTTGACAATAAGACTATCCGAAAAAGTTGTATAAGTTTTAAAATTACGTAACTCGAAAAAGCTGGCCGTTGCTATGTTTATGCTCTTGAGTAGATGGAATTCTTGGTTAGACTTGTATTTTCGTTGGGTTATTCTTATAGACATTTTTTTTAAATGGATAGCAGTTATATTTGAAGTTATTTAGAAGGTAATTTGAAGTGTATGAGGATTGTTATTAAAAACCTTACTTTTTAAATTCCCCCAAAGAAAAAAGTCAGCTGGAGTAAGATCTGGGGATCTTGGCAACCACAATCCTTTTGATATCACACGATGGTCAAAAAATTCTCGTAACATATTCATCGTTTTAGCTGAGGTATGGCATGTTGCATTATCCTGCTGAAACCAACAATATCAATCGTCAAATTCTAACAACGCTATAAATTGTTCAATAAGGTTGCGGTACACAACACCATCTACAGATTTGTCAAGAAATAAAGGCCCTACAATACGACGCTGGGAGATCGCACACCAAACACCAATTTTACGTGCATGTAATGGTCGTTCTTGAAATGCGTGAAGATTTTTAGTGCTCCATATTCGGCAGTTTTGGCTGTTGACGTAACCATCTAAGTGGAACCACGCTTCGTCACTGAAATAAACACGATCCAATATTTCAGTACTGTTGTCATTAACAAGAGAACATATCCAACGACAATACTGTATACGTTTCCCATGGTCAACATCCTTCAGTTCATGAATGACTCCGATGCGGTAAGGACGCAGATTCAATTTTTTAGTAGCCCTAAAAGTGGAAGATAGTGACAATCCAGCCTGTACAGATAACTTTCTAAGTGATTTTTTGGGTGAGGTAGTCAAACGTTGTTTCACATTGTCCAGAACTTGTTCTGTTAACACTGACGGTCGACCTGTGCTTTTCCGATCCTGTACACTTCCAGTCTCACGAAATTTATCGATCATTCACGTTATTGTGGCGTTATTAGGTACTGCAGAATTGGGAAATTTCAACCTGAATTCGTCTTTCACTCGTTCGTAAGATTTATAGTGAAATAACTTTCAATAATAAACACACGTTCATCCTTTGAAAAAACCATAGTTGAACATACACAGACACTACAGATTACAAATGAATACTAACAAGCACTAGTAAATGTAAAATTGTGCATGCCGGTTCAACAATGAGTACGGTAGTGCCAACTGTTATTTGGGGGAACAAAATATTCCCTATACAGAAAATGTATTCCCTCAAACTTCGATGTGCGTCCTTTTTGAAACACCCGGTAGATTTGACTGTAAACAGTTATGATTTTGACTCATATGTTTCGTTTGATTTCTTCAGGGATAGCAATATAGATTATGTACGTTTGTATATACTCTTAATCCTCATTAAATGTTGAATAAAGTGCCTATTTTTTAAACTGTTAATAAATTCAAATTAAATGATTGCATGCAAACCTTTTGACGAAACTTTTACTGATACTAAACCTAACTTAACTGCACCGAACACTGTATGTTTGAATATGAAAATAAAACATATAGATGTGGTCAGTTTTGTACGAAAAATTAAGTTTGGTGTGCAGTTATCTGTGGCTCCTCCCCCATAATTACTATTTTTATAAAATCCTATCTTGTAAAATGTTCAAATTTTTCTTTCTTCCCCAGTCTGATCTGAAGTTGGCTCCTGTGTACGATGAGAACTACCCGGTCTTCTTCAACATCTTCTTATGGTTCACCATTGCTTTTATCATGACCATCATTGCTACATCCTGTAAGTAGTATTATTATTAAAATTTCTTTTGGCAATCCCTACACCAACGGCATTTTTACAAGAGAATATTCAAACACTTTTTAAAGAAAGCAGTCCAAACCTGTAAAATTTTGCATTGTCATAAGTATATTTATTCCCAATTCTCTATTAATTGGGTTCAGACGCTGTTCGGAATACCAAGTTATTGGAATTATCCGGTAACGCCCTACAGTAAATATGTGTTAACTTTAAAATTGGCCATGTTCAGAAGTCAAAAGCATTACGGCTTTGCTGTGAAAGATTTAGATATTCTGGGTTGCGGTATAGTTATAAGCCGTTCTCAAGTTATAAAATGTGTAACTAACACGACTTTGTTTCATTATTTAGATAGATAATAAAAATAGATCAATCAATATACAATAATATGGAATTTATCAACATATGACCATTGTTTATAAATAGAAGTAGATTAATAGCCTTACGGAAAGTTTGTGATCTAAAATTATGATGAACTCTGGTGATATCTATTAGTAGACTATGTTCCAGTGAGCTCCAACAACCATATAAATGGGACTGGAAAAACAGGATCCAAAATTATTAATCAGAGTTAGACCTATGCGTAGTCCTTCAACTGCAAAATCAGACATCAATCATCACCACTAGAATTAGGCTCATCTAAAAGGTCTCTCAGGTCATTAGACCTATCCTTATAACTGTCAACCATAACCAGTGTTAGTTCAAATCACCTCTTACACGTTAACTTATATACTTTATTAGTTTGTTGGAAATTTGAAACTAAGTCTTAAAATAAATATCTTGAAACACAAAACACATCGGTCCACACCTACTCCTAACCTATCATTTTAAAATGACTATAACAATCCACAGTTTTAAATCCATAATGATACTAAAAAGTTAGAAATACAATCTAAAAAAATCAGTAAACCTATGTATTATTAAAAAAAACAAGAAACTGTTTACATAAAACCCCATTTTCAGTAAAGCAACAATGTTTTATCAGACTTATTTGAAACAGAAACCAAATGATAGATGGGGTGAATAACACAATTTAGGAAGTGTTAAAGTTACAAGGTTGAGGTAGGGTTAGGAAGATGGGATGAGTGAAAAGTGGGAATTTCAGAATCCAGATGTGGGGTATCTATCTTTCAAAGGTAGCGACATTGTGTACAACATGTCATGCAACGCCTCTGGTGGCATATATCGGTACTAAAAGCTTCCCAAACATATAAATAAATATATTTTATATAAGCTTAGTACCGTATTTAAATAAATAAATGAGTTTTTTTTAACTTTTTGTTTTAGGGCAGATCTTTGCTCTAATTGTAAACCTTTTTTAAAAGCTAAGTCTCCCTATCACGTGCTACCTTTTTTTTACTATAGTTTCTTATAACTTATTCTGTGTAATCCTGTTCCAGTGGTGACAGGCGGTATGGATCCTGGCCGGGACTCTATCATTTACAGAATGACAAGCACTCGAATGAAGAAAGACAACTAAACCATTGCACTTAACGTGTTCATCTGTTATAGGATTCCGGTTCTTCATCATTAGGCAGTATTTTTCTTTGTACATAAAAATAGAACAACTTGTACCATTCCATGTAAATGTTGTTTCATGTAGCGTAACATAGTGGTCATGACTACGGTGTTGGTTGTAAATAAAACTATTGATATCTTATAGTCATAACACAATATAGATTACTTTCTGCTCTTGTATATTAAACAAATTATTTAATTATAGAAATTGTTTTGTTTTTAATTTTTATCGTTAAGGTTTAAAGTCTTAGTAATAAAATTGGTTGAATCCCACTGTTAAAATATTATTTGAAATCCTATGAAGTTATTTGAAGTCCTTTCACATTATATTATCTAGTTATAATGAACTAAAAACCAAAGATTACAGTGGAGAAGGATGAAAGGGTTATCAGCGGAGCAGATTTGGGAAGGGATTGAGATATCACGGTGAAGCTGTTAAAGAGAGTTCTATTGGAGGTACGGATATATATTGAATATCAATATATGTCAATATATATATATAGTCAGGTGGCATTGTCCTGTAATCCAGGCACTTGGAGGTCATGAATTGGGGTTAGTTGAGAGCGATGGTCGGTTGGTGTAGAGTTCTCTTGTGTGGATTAACATCCACGCTGTTGAATACTACGTTAATCAGCAAAGACCATCCTCATAATTAGATCAGATTATAATTCAGAGGCCGTGGTTCGGATTACACGTTAACCTGTAGGTCCCTAAAATTGTCATCAGCTGTTTGGCTATTAATTAACAGTCCTGTCCAAGGAAAATGTTAGCCTTAGTCAGTAACAAAACATGACTACAAGATTGTGCCACAATCATCTTACACTCAACCCTCATTCATACTTGGCTTAAAATAACTACCTTGTGGTAAAGTTGGCCATTTCAACAATCTATTCTATCGTGGCAACTTGACTGGTTGATTTGTACAGTACATAAATTAAATGTTTACAATGAGTCTAGATTGTATATTTTGATAGTAATCAGTTCCTTTGCAGTAAACTATAGTGCCTCAGTCTTACCTCATGTGCTATAATCATGTGGTGGAGGAATCACATTTTGTGAATCTATGAATCAAAGACTCATTTACTCAAGGCACAGACCACTGACCTAACATAGTCATCATCATTGATTTCCTGAAGGCAGCTGTATTGTGATTTGTAAATCATTGATTTAGTTACAGATACAGCAGTACATTTAGTATTTGAAAGTTTTATACATGGTGAGCTGTAAAAAATTCTCTAATATTCTAATAATCAGTTAAGTCTAGCTGACAGGAAAAAACTCAAACAACATGCTTCTGCTGATTGATTATGAAATATATATATCAGTCATTTCACAAAATGACTACGTACCAAACACTTGCAAAGATCTTGTTTGAAGACCACTAAGAAAAATGCATAAACAATGTGATATCTGTATTCTGAAAACCTCAAAATGAAATTGTACTTGACACGACTGTACTGTGTGGCTCCTTATATTGTTCTGTACATGTATTACCATATTTTTATTTTTCCTAATATTCATTTCAGTATCTTCTTAAGCTTTCTATTTTTATATTCAAGATTCATAAACATCGAGGCTTTTAAATGAAAGAGATAAAACCAAGACATACACAACACTTCACTCACATACAACTCCGCAACACACTATTACAAGATTTTTAAGATGACTATACAATTGCAAGGATTATACATATTGTACTAAGCAACAAGCCTAGTACACCTAGTACACAACAAGCTTAGTAAATAATCCTAAGCAACAAGTTCAGCAAAAGTTGTGTTATTGTAGACTTATTACTAGGTAAAAATAAAACATTGCTACCGATACTTTTACAAAATGGTTTAATCTACAACAGTAATATTAGGTAGTTATATAAAGTAATAAAAACTTAAGAAATAAAATTAAAATTACCAGTAATATAGTTTGTACATTTTTATCATTACAGTAAGTTATAGATTCAACTGTCTTGATTTTTCAGTTTACCCATGCCTGGCATTTCATCGTAGCATTTTGAAAGTTTTGCACGACTGAAGTCCATGCCAGGATTCTGAAAAAATAATTTAAATTAGAAATTAACAAAGTATAAAAACTTCTCATTAACCTTTTGCAGTCGGATGGACCACTTAAATGGCCCATCATGAATTCTGTACCAGCTCTATGTTAGCTGAAGATGCTTTGTCTTCTCTGGTCAGGTCGGCCACAATTTTAGCCGCTGCTACTTTCACAGGCAGGTCGGTCGGAGAAACTTTTGTTTGTTTAGCGTCTTGAGGTCAGGTGGGCCAATATAGTGACCAGTAGTGCTTTCTCTACGCGGTAGGTTAGGCCACTTTGATGGCCCTTCAAACTATTTGTATTGTCTATATTTTGTTAATAACCATCCAGTTACTGTAGTAACAAATAATTTGTGGCCATGGCCACAAAAGTGGCTGTTCCGACCTTACAGGACAATAAGCTTGGTGTAGTAATTGAGTTGCCATGGAAACAGCTCTGGGCAGTAAAGTGGCCCATCCGACCTGAGAGGACAGAAAATCTTTAAAACACCCATCCGACGGCAAAGGGTTAAAATATTCTGACTGATTCTGACCAACTTTTGCCGCACTTAAAGTGTTAAAGAGAAATAGAAAATGGCACTCGTCATTGTCACCAACGGTGACAGGAGTTTCAACCTCAAACAGTTGATTAACAAGCTAAATGAGCACACTTATGTGCAAAAGCTTTATTTTTAAGTGGAAGTTTATAGCCTATTTATAGTGTAGCCTATAGGGCTATACTTGCACAGGTAAATCAAGAAATTTTATAAGTCCAAATTTTGAAAATATGGATTGCATTTTATGAGGCCCCTGTCTACACTGCATAGAAAAAAAAGAAAAGAAAAATATCTGTATTTTGAAAAGGCCGGACTGAAAGAGAAGAATAAGAAGCTTGAGACCAGCATGTAGCCTAATTTCTTAAAGTTGGATTAGATTATTGAAATGGCAATCTACCCAGGTAGGTATTTTAAGTCAAAATTAATTTTCAATCTTAATTAATTTTAAACAACCCTTAACAATATCTATCCCCAGGAATCATCCTTAACCCATTGACCACGATAGACGGGCATTGCCCGTCACGGGATCGCCAGCACGTAACTAGGGATGACAGGCGGTTTCCGTCATAAATGTAACTATTGATTTATTCTTGTATTTAGCGGTCTTTGACTGTTGTATTACAGTATTTGACTCTCGATCGTTATATTCAAAACATCACATCGCAATATTTTGACTCGATTGTTTTTATATCCTTCTTTGTTTACAATCGTTCTTTGTTCGTTTACATCGTCGTGTAGTATGCAGTTTGATAACAATGGTCATTTTGCAGCAATGCATTCCTTGTTTCTGAGGATTTTTCTGATTTTGCTAGACAGATTTTATATAAAAGTGGTAATTTGTAAAGAAA
This sequence comes from Nephotettix cincticeps, assembly GCA_023375725.1. NCBI lineage: Eukaryota > Metazoa > Arthropoda > Insecta > Hemiptera > Cicadellidae > Nephotettix > Nephotettix cincticeps. The sequence continues at coordinate 71,838,443 of CM041790.1, read as the reverse complement.
AGATAGATAGATGAATTGAGTGTTTTCAGCTGTGAAAGTAATGTAGAATAACCTAAAAGTAGGCCTAACCTTCCTAGTAGTAGGCCTAATTTTTTAGGCCTATATAGTGTAAATAGGCAGTGAAAAAATTTAAATATGTGTAGTAGGCCTACTAAATTAGAAAACATTCAGCTAGATATATGGGGAATAAATATTCATTTTCTGTGTGTTCATTGAGTATTAAGCTTAAACCCTGATAAATGCTCATATAATTCAGTACTGGTATGATTCAGTAGCTAATAGGTCAAACACTTATACCATAATTTTTAAAACGTTAAGAGAAACATACGGTCAATTTGACCGTCACTGTGCTTTATTGGTGTTTAGTGTGTTTATTATTGTTTTTATGTATCATTTGGCAATCACATGAGTAACAAATGATGTTTTACAACATTTTATGACAATTCATATTTATTACGCATAGATCATGTGACAGAAAAAAATGAAACTCCAAACTCCACGCTTCAAGACGACCAGCTCTGGCCTCGGGAAAAAATCCGAATAGGATTGTTGCCCAAGGCCATATTTGTGGTCTTATAGTGGGTAATATAGCTGTTATTTTACTTCTAGCAGGTGTTTTTTTGTTTGTTGCGTTTTACTACAGCCTTTTACCGCTTATACAAGGTATATTCGACCGACGATTGCCAGCAAATAGCGAAACATGCGGTAAATCTGACCGACCGTATTCACACAATTCGTCCAATATGAACGACAACGTCGCACCAACTAGTTGGAAATGACCAAATATTACGGAGAGGGGTTTGGGGGGAAGGTACTGGGGTTGACAGCCGTCAAGGTCAAGCTTAAACCCTGATAAATGTTCATATAATTCAGTACTGGTATGATTCAGTAGCTAATAGGTTAATTTAAGGTTAAGGTTAAAGTCTATGTTTAAAAAATTGAGAATGCAAAATTTGTAAAGGCCTACAAAATTGGCAGTATCAAAATCTGACCTCAATTTGAAATTTTTCGAGATCCAATTTCTTTCTCATTTCATGCAATGTGACAGGATCTGGTCTGAAGCTCCCATCCTTCAATAAAGCTTCCCATAGAGTATCCTTTTGGTCATATTCTGCTTTAGATAGAATTAAATCCAGGATACATCCATCTTCAATTGTCCAAACACTATCATCTGGATGAACTGGTTTGAACAGTTGACCCTAAAAATAACAAAAACGTTTATCAATTAATTACTGAATCTTATTACTGTCTTCAGTATTCCTGTCCAAAATATACATTTTTCTAAATGTCATAAATATCAGTACCGTATACTTTCTCAGCCTGATTAGTAGTATTTGCTTCGCCATGTTCTGGTTAAAGTTGTCATTAGTGACAACTTTTATCATTAGTGACTTTAAGAAAGTCTACTTCTACTTCACAACTCTGCTGCTTAACTAAGCCAAGTTTACATAGCTTGGACCAAATCTCAAGGCACATGGTAAGGCTGTTTGGGTTTGGGCAGCTTTCCCAACAATTTATATGTATTAACACTCTTCATTTTTTAACCTCGACTTCCCATAACCACTGGCCTAGGCCTGTGCGGTGAATTTAAGAAAGCTAGGTATCGTAGTGAGTGGTATTAGTCGCATGGGCTGACCAAAGGTGACTGTTCATGATCTGACAGGAGTCACCGGCCGCTGGTTTCAATCCAGCAACTTTTAACTTACTAGGCCAGAGCGTTATACATGAGCTACCGTGCCGTGCCGGTATCTCTGCAGAGTTAAGTTAGGTTGGTTATTGATATTATTATACTATGGATATGTATATTATCAATAACCAACCTGACGTAACTCCGCAGAGCGCTGATGAAGGAAAGTACAAAGCATCGTATGGATGGGGTTGGTATTATAATACCAAAGTGCCCAAAAATCTAAATCAAGACTTAGTACCGGCACAGTAGTTCAGGTGAATCATGAGTCAAAAATTCATGGTTCATAGAATCAAAACATTTAAAATAGACTGCCTTATTTGAGAGACCGAAAATAACCTCCCAGCAATATTATTACCTTAAAAAGTGTGTTGCCATGCACAATGCATTCTATATTATTAGTAGCTATATTCAGTTTTACATTTTTCGCTTTGGTATTGTTAGGTAAATTCACTAATACATGGACTTCGTTAACAGTTTGCCACCAAGATCCCCATTCAGTTTTAAAGGAAACCACACCACTTTTTTCGTCGAAATGACTCAGTGACATTTTAAAAAGATGATAGATTACCACATTTATAATACAGTTGTACACAACCTAATCAATAAAACGAGCTAATTGAATTAAATTTACACGTTCGGCATAGTGGGTTAGCAACATCGATTGAGGTTAATATAAACAGACATCTGCCAGTTTTTTTGGCGTGTCTTTGCTTTTTTAATTTCGTCTTTCAAGCAATAGGTTTTTTTGAATCAAACTTTTATTTACAACTAGCTGACCCGGCGAACTCCGTAACGCCTAACAGTTAATACGTGTTAACTTTCAGATTGGCCATGTTCTGAAGTAGAGTAGCATACGACTTCGTTGTGAAAAATTAGATATTCTGGGTCACGGCATAGTTAATAAAAATACTGGACCGATAAGACATTAGTAACATTCCCACAAAACAAATAAATCTGAGTGGATTGATTCACAATTTTCTAATCTAATCCAACCTAAAACCAAACAAAACCTAACTGTAGTACGGTAGTTTATAGGAAATATATACAACAGCTGATTATTATAACAAACGTAATAAGTATAAACACCGTAATTAATTTTACTTGGCCAACATAACTATAAACAATGACTTTTAATCAGACAGAAAATAAAAAATATAAATACATAATCCCCAAAAACCGTTAACTATTAACGTGGTGAATAAATCTGTTCATTTTGTACAGTACACATTAACTCCATAGTTTTACATTAATGAATGAATCAGATGGCATTGGATAGTAAAACATATTGCTATTGGAAAGTAAAACAACAGCTGAGTAACTTAAGAAATCAAATGTTTTTATTGTAGAACATTTGTATAAAAACTTAGTCCCCATAAGGTTAACATTAGAAATTTAAAACGCTATAAAATTGAAACTAATTGAATTTATGGAAACTGAATATGCCTAAAGCATGACCGGAGCAGAGACGAATCCAAAAAATCAAAGATCGTTAAAATCGGCCCAGCCGTTCTCGAGTTATAATGCGTGTAACTAACACGACTTTTATACAGAGTGTTCATTAAAGTTGGGGACAAACTTCGAGTGGTGATAGTACTCATTAAAATAAACAAAAAATTTCTAATAAACATATGTCGAAAAATCCTTCGTTTAGCCACTAGCCGCCATTTTGTATGTTATACAAAAAACGATACCGGTAGGCCTATATATAAATAATTATTTAAGATACAGAAACCAAACTTCACGCAGATTTTTAATGGCTAAAGAAAAAATATTCTCAAATTATTATTAAGTTTGCTTTTATATTTTCAAAATTACGGCGGTTAAAGATATTTTTATTTAAATAACAATAAAACCATTAACTTTAAGAACCGCCACCATTTTGAAAATATAAAAGCAAACTTAATGATACTTTGAGAATATTTTCCTCTTTGGCCAATAAATATGTGTGCAAAGTTTGGTTTCTGTATCTTAAATAGTTCTTTATATATAAAGGTTTTTGTATAAAATACAAAATGGCGGCTAGCGGCTAAACGAAGGATTTTTCGACATATGTTTATAGGAAATATTTTGTTTATTTTGATGAGTGCTATCACCCCTCAAAGTTTGTGCCCGACTTTAATGAACACCCTGTATATTTAGAAGATGTTCAGTATATGTTGAACGATAAGTAAATATGATACATTTATATAACGTGAATCAAGAATAAACCAGTATTTGCACTAATGTATTTCAATAATTTTAATCTTAAAATATGCTCAAAACCGTCCCGAGATTCAATATCTTTTGAGTTGATATGAACGTACATTCACTGTTGTCTAACATGTTGAATAACAGAGCGGAATGCAGTAGTTTGAGTGGTCTAGTAGTTTGAAATAATGATACTTTTTGGTCAATTTTGATATTTCATCTTTTACAAATGGAATTTTTGGAGAGGCCTTTATGGAAAACTAATTAATTGATCAGTTACATAACGATGCGCTTGTAAAATCTTGCGTTAAAGCAATTGGTGATCTAAATAACACTTTTTTTGGAATTATTTACCATTTAATGTTTTCATGAAATCAATCAGAACTTTATGTAAAAATTAAAAGAATAAAAAACAAAACTATCTTATGGTTTTTTATTAAAATTTGAACAACCATCATACATTACGAACGTAATTAAAATTGTATAACAAAGAATAATCCATTTATTTATAATAGTAAACTGGTATAAATTATATTTCTATTATGTCAGATTGAACCCCTTAAAGCGCCTAGTCCGAGATATCTCGTGCAACACGTGTGCTACTAGAAACCGTCTATGTATTTATATGAGCTGTCTCGTTTTGTTGAAAAACGTCTGTAACTTGGCTTTGGTTTTCTATTTTGTACTGTATTTAGTGCTACAACCTGGTGATTGGTGAACATGTCTAAGACATTTGCAACACCCCTTGTTGCTGCTTTGCGGCATGCGTTGTATCCACTCAGGCGCTAAAGCATATGTAACAAAAATGTCACGAGTGTAACGAAAATACTGCTGGGCCAATCGATGTGAGTAAAAAACAAAGACAGCAGGGGTAATCAAAGTGTGTGTTTATACTTCTTATTTGTGTGTTTATGTTGTAACGTAAACTTTGACAAATAAATATTTCTTGTTTTTACTATTTTGAAATAAAACTATGTTAATTTTTTAATTTCCAAAGTAAAAATCAATGAAGCTATTGGACAAAGATATTTCAGTTTACATAGTGCAGTATTTAGAGAAAAGTAGGACCTAATCTTTTGTACAGCAGGTAGAACTCAGAAATATGCTGTTATTGTTTAAATTTATCATTTTGAGAATTCTGCAAACAATGAAATACATAATTAATTAAATTGCCAGCAGTAAATAAAATGTAATAAACTTTCATAAAAAATAATATCTACATTTTTGACCAAGAAAGACGGAGATGATACATTTTCTTTTTTACTTGTGTACTCTTTTGTAATAATCATCCAGAATCCTACGAAAAGGATGAGCAATATTCATCATTCCAGACAACTTGTAGGGGTTCCGACACTTGACTGTGATGGAATGCAATTTAGCCGTGGGGTCTTGGCATTCCTACTCAGGGAAGACAGTCGATGAGGAGGCACTTGTTTAAGTATGTCAATAAGTTAAAGTTAAACGAATTTCAGCAGTATATTGTTTTTGAAATGTATTTTGGAATCCCAAATTCGAGAATTGTCTCAGTTAAATATGAACGTACTAACTAGCGTTTCAAGATGTAAAATATTTTATGGAATTTAATTACATAAAACTGTTCGTAGTTTGTAATTTATAATTTTTGTTTATACAAAGAAAGGCATGCTAAAATAGTATTAACATACCTACTTATGATTTTTACGAATGATATTTAGACCTAATTGAACATTTTATAAAATTTGACATCAGACTTTCATTATATTAGGATTATAACATTAACTATGTGAAATCAACCATTCATCATGAATAAAATTAGTTTTAAGATAAGAAACAAAAGTAGCTTCCTAGAATAGTCTCTAAAACAGAATCGTGGCATTTTACATTTAAATGCAAATAAAACTGAATTTTGCTATGCTGTTTAACAGTATTTTTAGTTAAACGTGTTTTATTAATCAATCATTTAAAACAGTAGTATGATTACACTTTCATAGAACTAACATTTAATTTATATATTTGTAAAATACCAACCGAACCGTTAAATGTGATTTAAGGTGAATATGATTGAAGGAAGGGTGAGTGTGATGGGTATAATGGATTATAACAGTTGGTACCTTTTTGCTGACAAAAAATTAGCTTATATGATTAACACTAAAAAGTAAAGTTCCGTGTAACCTTCTAGCCAAGGTCTAATGTTAGAGTTTTCAGGTCGCACTACTGCCTCTAACGTGACCTAACGACTACTTATGTAGCCGGGACCAACGGCTTAACGTGCCTTCCGAAGCACGGTGGCAGTCTGAGAAATTAAATTTCATGTGTCAAGACCGGGAATTGAACCCGGGTTTTTTGGGTGGTAGGCCAGTACTCTACCCACTCAGCTATGACTGCCACATGATTAACACTATCACAAAATTATAGAAAAAATTAACAAAAACATAAATGGGCCTAGTATTAAACCAGTTAAAATAATGAATTATGTGTCACGACTTTAAAAACCAGAAAAATAATCCTCAAGTATAAGAAAAATTACAGTCTAACTTAAGAAACTATCTGCATCAATTATATTATTAGTTATACAAGTGCGCACAAAATATTACTACGCTGAATGATGAGACATAAAATTCTAATTATTGCTTTAATAACAACTATTCCACGTACTCTTTTTTGGTTAACACTATACTATTTCAGAAGTTAAACCATTGCAGCACAAAATGAAACTTTCAACGCTACGCAGTTGTGATTGCAACGTTGTGGATTGCTGGAAGATTGGGTATTACAACCTCGTTATTTGACTTCACAATCTCAAGAAAGATTTATGGTTGCCGCAGGGTTGTATTGTGGCATCCAAACATATTTATCATTTTAGTTTTATTATTAAACTTTTAATTTAACATTTTTTTACAGGGGTTTATAGATACTTTTACATAGATACATTGAGTAAGTTACTTTCACGGGGTGATTCAGGGCAGTACTTTAAGCCCATTTCTGTTCCTTAACAAAAAATTAAACTCACGTACTGTACTTACTCCTTTTATATGAGTTATGGATATAAGTTCCCTAGTGTAAAATATCTATATCTTATACGTTGTAGTTTCTACTTAAATAAGATTTTATTTTGTTCATTAAACCTAAAACTAAATAAACAATTTTTAATTTAATTTCAAGTAAATAAAAATAAATAAAATCACGTTTTGTGTTTGTTTATTTTACGCAGGCTGATCATTCCTCCACACACGTATTAAAGGTTGCCCCTCGTACTCACCCTCCGGAAGTAAGTGGTTCAAAGTACTGTAGGCACAGCAAAGAAAACATCCGATATTGCCATTTATATACTAAAGCGAGGTATAGTTTTATTTTTTACCCAGAATTTTTACGTGAAAGCTGACAAAAACTTTACAAATGTACACTTACTTTAATAACTGATGGCTTAAATCAAAACATTTACTGTATAGAATTTTTATAAACTAAAACCAAGTGTGGACAGCAATTTTTCATGTTTATTTCTTTTATTTCTGAAAGTGTCTGTTACGAAATTTTTAGTTTTATATCTGGAGTCCACTACTATGCTAGTAGACAGACAAGACTTGAAAAATCCAGAATGAATTTAGTTGGTAGAAGAGAGTACTATCCCAAGCTAAATGCTTTGAATCTTTATTGTACTAACCATTCCAAAACGTAGGCAGGTCTTAATTTTATAATTGTAGCTTTGGTTATTAACTTTGTTTGGCCTTATTTAAATTAAGTTTTTGGAGTTTATTGTCAGCATTATATATGTTATGAGTCAAAGAGAATAGAAAAAGAAAAGAAGAGAAAGAGTTTGTATGTGTACAGAGGTCGAAGATCAAAATTAGTATTAGTTCATTCGTATGTATTTTGGGTGCTGGTTCTACACATAATACTTGAATATTTTATTTCCAATTTCAAATTGAAGCGGATAAAATATGTTTATTATAAAACTCGTATATAGTAAAAGTTAATTTCATATGCACTTTCAATATTTTGTAAATTAAGTTAAAATCAATGCTGAAGAAATGACATTTTATGCGTTCACTATTCAGATGATGACTTTGTTCATCTATTCATAAAACTTTTATGTTCAGTCAAAGGATAAAGTATAGAGAAAAATAAAAGTTAATATGAAACGATTGTTTTTGGATTGTTATGAACGTGTTTGAGTAATCTTGTTGGTTTGCAAAATGTTAAATGTAACTGCAAATTGGGTAGCTTCGGGGTAGCCATTGCGTTGTACAACCCTTCGTCGTCAGCATTGTGAACCCCAAGGGACAAACGGAGATAACTATCTAGCTCTATCTAGTATAGTGTTTATTTGATGTTGTTACTTGAACTTAATAAAAATAAAATACTGATAGTTGTAATGATCAATGTATTCGAAGCTTTATAGTGAATAGTACAAGTGTCAGGATTTCCTCAGTGAATCTGCCACGAAAAGTTCATTATGAGGTAGGCTAAGTACTACATTTCCATCAAACTTATAACGAGGTATGTTTTCGAACGTATATATAGGTTTTGAACTATTCATGCTTAACTTACTGAGCCCTGGGTAACTGGATAACTTACTGTTACCCCTTTGCTTCTCTTATTGTTACTGTATGATCCATGGTGATAACGGAAGTAAGTATTGTATCTTTCCTGGCCGATAATAAGGGGTATATCAATGAGCACAGAACAAAAATAGAACATTTCTTCTCTGTGTTCTCTGGGATGTATTGCCTGAAAGGGGAAGCAACGGGTGAAAAGGTATTTTTATCGCTTTCACTTTGCAGTAGGTACCTAGTTAAAACTGCATTGTTAAATACTCCCGTCGCAGCAGACCTTTGTACTCAGTGAGTTTCCAAATAAATAAAATAATATATAACAGATCAACCTGTTATATATTATTTTATTTATTTGGAAACAGTATATCAATATTATTAATAAATAACCTCCTGAGTAACTGAAAAGTAGGACAATTAGTGATGAGTGAGTGAGGGCTTTCACGTTTATATATGGAGATTATGGAGAGACTGGGATGGTGGCGTCATCCTGTAATCCAGCTACTTGGAGGTCACGAATTGTGGATAGTTGTGAGTGATGGTCGGTGGGTGTGGTTTTCTGTTGTGTGGATTAACGTCCGTACTATGGAATACTACAGTAATCCGCAAAGACCATCCTCATAATTAGACCAATTCGTAATTCAGAGGCCGTGGTTCGGATTCCACGTTAAACTGTAGGTCCCTTAGTTGCCATTGGCTGTTGGGCTATTAATTAACAGTCCTGTCTAAGGAACATGTCAGCCTTAGTCAGTAACAAGACTACAAGATCGCGCCACAATCATCTTACATTCAATCCTCATTCATACTTGGCTTAAAATACTACATTCACTACTACATTCATACTTGGCTTGTGGTATGGTCGCTCGCCATTTAATCTAATCTAATCTAATCTAATCTAATCTAATCTAATCTATTATAAGTATATTTTTTATTTAAATTAATAAATTATGAGGTCCACAATCATCTTACACTCATTTTCTCATTCGTGCTAGAATTAAAATACCTACCTTGGTAGGTCACGATTTCAAAAGGTAACCTAATAATAAAATTGAAGTTTGACATCCATCCTTATCAAAAAAGGAAATTTAATTTTTAGCTCTCAGAGCTCCAATAAATCAGACGTAATTAAATATCGTAATATTTTCCTTATTAACTCTACTAAGACTAAAATCAATCATTTCATTCATCGGTGAGGTGGGATGTTTAAACACTGCATTTGATCAGAGGCGCTCGATATCTCTACTAAGACTAAAATAAATCATTTCCCTCTTAAGAATTTCATTACCATATTATGTTATAAATATTTGTCCCTTTTAGTTGAGATACATCCTTGTATAGTATATAGTAATTGTATATATACGTTTATATATCCTTACATAATAACTATTAGGCTTAATCCGCATTTTAACTCCTTTTTTATGGACAGATGTTGATGAAACTTGGTATACATGGTCAAAATAAACATTTGTTATGCTATAAATGCCTTCTTGAAGTGTTTCTCACAGCAGCAAACCTTCATACTCTTTCCCATGTTATTATTCTGGCGAATAGGAAACCTCACTTATTTATTACGGATATTGATTAAACCTGATATATATTATTATTGATTTGGAAATTTGCTGAGTACGCAGGTCTGCTATGATGGGGGTATTTTATATTTCACAGCAAATCTAAACCTAATAAACCTTGGTTTATACATCGTTGTAATGCCCTACGGGTAACACTAGTCATACATAAATTCTAAGATCAGTTCCAGAAAATCTTTCTTTAAAACTACATTACAAACAGAAAATGTAAAATGAAAAATCTGTTTACCCCTCCCACTCTCCTTGAGTCAAATGGCTTTGGTTCGAATCCTGAAGCTGCTAATCAATTTTTTCATTAGTACTGATGCCTAGTACTGTGTCAAAACACAATTGCATAAATAAACTTAATAACACACATATGTACATGTATGGTTTTTAAGTATGTTGGATAAACAAAACTCCATTTCAATCTGTATTTCTCAAACATAATTCAACAAAATCCTTCCGGGACTTGTTAAAACTTCCTAGCAGTGAGCATTCCTTCTCCCACGAGAATCAGAACCGCAGATGTGCTGAATCGTCCATGTTCATCTGTTGGCAGAATTAATTTGTTTGCTTCCTCATCGCATATTGACAACATTCTGCAACAATATGGAGGTTGAACAATAATGAGTGATAAAACATGTGGAAGATGTATTTGTAGTGATAATATGCATAAATACAATTCGAGTTTTGTCTGTAACTTACGTGAAATTATATATTTTGTTGTTGTTATGTTTAAGTCAATTTCTGTCTGTCTTTCTGTAGTACTAATCAGGTTTTTTTTGTAACATTTCTCCGTCAAAACGACAGCACCCACTATGATGAAACTTATTTCTATGATTCTACTTTTTGGATATTCATAATAAATTTTGAAGAAGGTTTTCGTGTACTTCAAACTGACTTTCAATAATACTGTATAAGCTCTAAAAAACTTAGTTTTGAACATTTTTAGGCCTATATACCTACATTTTTATTTAAGGTTTACTGAACATGTCAATATTAAACATAATTAAAATCAATATTAGTTTATTAACATATAAATGATTTAAACGTATTAATAAATATACGTTACCCAGCGCACGTTGCTGACCAGATACTGAAAAGATCGCCAAACATATCCAATAAACACACTGTTCATGTACTATGGTTTTTCCAGAATCCAGTCTGCTGCACAGGTAATATATTCTCACATTTGAGGTAGTTATGACGAATGACAGCTTTTCTGGTAATCACAAACTTTTGGAAAAAATTTACTTTTACACCTACATCTATCACCTTTTCTTAGAGTTTGGCACTTTACTTGAGGGCACACTCTGTACTGACATAAATCAAACGTTCAAAATAATTTTGTGAATATTTTTTTTCAAAAGGCTTATGAAATCAAGTGGGTGTGATGGGTTTTGTTTTTTTTATTTATACAACTAGTTGGGTCGGTATCTCTGTTTTCAAATAAGAATTAGACTAAACAAATGACATGCTTACCTTGATAAGTTCATTACAAATTTTCAATGTAAATTCTCTTCAACGTTTTACATTTTAACACAATAAATCACACTAGATCATCATAGGCTATCTCATATCTGACGTTGTAGGGATGTACGCTTCAATAGCGAGGGTGATGCTTATTTTTAGATGAAATTGGCAATATCAAAAGAGGATTACCTCAGATCTCTGATTCGTGGTGAGTATTAAGACTCCCTGCAACAAGTCAGGGGTTGCTTGGAGGGTATTGATTCCCGGTTACCACTTATAATTTCCTTCCTCCATTCATCGTAAATCGTAACAAAGTAATGAATGGAATGACAAAGTATTTCATTTAATCTGTTAAATCATTTATCAATTCAAGACAAGCTTTCCAATCGAAAATTTATGATTCATATTAAGGTCTAGCATGCTGGAGATATCGTCTTGGGTTATAAATATTCCATGAATTATGGCAGTTATATTCCAATGGTCTGGGAACTGTTCTAGTTGGTTTAAACATAAGTTATTATATGTTTTACAAGCTACAAGAGGCAAGGGTGTTTTGACTTGTAATACACACCAATTAGTGAATAGGAAAACTACAATATAGGAACAATAATAAACACTGCTACGAATCTATCATTTAAAAAATTAAAATCGCGCTCTGATAAATTTTTCGTTTTACAGTCTCTACATAAATTACTCTACAGTCAGTACATAGATTACAGTCCCTGCTCTGTAATTTATAGGTTATGCTTAGTAAATAATTTGTTGAATAAAATTTAAAATCTGATTATCAAACGGGTATTACAACACAAAACAAAATAAGTATAAGGTGAAACACTTATCGTATATTATAAAGTAGGTCTGTTAATTTTGATTTAACTAATTTGAAACAGCATTTTGTACGAGACAGTTTAAAATCTACCTTTGGACTTTAAAGGAAAACCATGTCCATCATTTTTATTAATTTAGTTATCAACCTTCTGAAATGGTGACATATCCAGGTTAGTATTCTAAGCCCAGAATGAAAAATGATTATAAGATGATAGTACGATCTTGTAGTCTTGTTACCGACTAAAGATTATGTGTTTCTTAGACAGGGCTGTTAATTAATAGCCCAACAACCAATGGCATCAAAGGGCATCTAAAAGAAACCAAGAGGATATCTAACTAAAGGGCGTCCCATAGTTAAACGTGAAATAAGAATCACAATGTTACCTCCGAATTGCGAAGTGGAATGATTAGAAGAATGATCTTAGTAAATGAATGTAGTATTTAATAATGCCATTAATTCACGCCAGAGAATATCACATTCACAGACACTCATTGGCTCATAACTATCCACAATTTTGATCTACAAATAGCAGGATTACAGTCCCAGTCATACCTTTTAATAGTATCATGGGTCAAAATTTTGCTTGGTTTTAACTAACCAGCTCAGGCCTACATAAAACCTTTCACAAGACGTGTTCAGTTTATAGTAACAATATTAATAAACAAACTGGTATTAAATAGCTAATGAGTGTGCTGTATTATTCTGTCATGATATAAAGGTTTGTCGTTTTAATGGTTGTTAACCTGCGTGATGAAGACAGCAGACTTGATGTATCACATAAAGTTGACATTAAAAGCCCATAAACCTTGTGGTAATGCTGTGTTATATAAGTTTTATGAGGGTTAAAACCTCCGCTTTTCCGGCGAAACACGTGTGGATTTAATTTAATTTTAATTATTGGAATTTTATTAAGAATAATTAAAATTATATATTAAGTATTATAAAATAGTTAAAAATTTATAAATAGTCAATAATGCTTTATAGTCCCATAAAATAATGTTGTTTAGGTTTTAAAGTAATATAATTTGGGTGTGTAATATAAACATAATAATAAGTGCTTTAGTAATGGAAATACTTTAATACTATTTGTAATTAATTGATGTGTAATGTTTTAATTTAATATAAAATAATAATTATTAATTTAAACTTGATTGTATCACTGATTATTAATTACATAAAACATGTGTTGTGGACTAGCCGTTATGATTTAGGTTTGGGAACACAGTTGACTTCAGACGCAGAGTTTTGTTTATTTTATGTGTCGAGTCAAAACCGATTTCAAACTTTACCAGCTAATCACTGCATCTGGTTATCATTAATTAAGCTTTGTAATCGTCCCTTTTGACATGGATATGTCTATGATCTTGGGGTGTTAGCGTTGTTGTATAACGCAAAACAGCGGCAGCGGAAGTCGTTTTCATAGAAACTACCAGAACTATTGTATTTAATTTTTAACATATAGGAGTAAGAATAGCTGTTTGGATGAAGTGAAAACATTCCCTTTAGACATATCCATGGTCTAACCTATGACCCACAGGGAAGTAAATACATTTATTACATGGAACAACATAGAGGGTGTGGGACAACACTTTGTTCTAGTGCTTGGATGGGGCTAGCTAATATATTAAAGGGAGAAGCGCTTGGAAAAACTAAGTATAAACGTATATTAATAATCAAATGAAATATATAAATTAAAACTAATTTTTACCTCACAAAAATATAATTTCGGATATAAAGAATAAACAAATATTTTTGTTAAAACTTAATTTCAAAGGTAAGGCCTAGTAAATATCAAAATAAAGCTTTATTAAACTATCCAAAATAAACTAAATGTTTCAATTGTATTTCCCTTCATGAATATATGATAAATTGGAACGGTTATAGAGCTTTCTGAAATATCATGTCAAATACGAACTACTGTAATTATTTACAATTTTGCATACTCATATAAATAGAACAAAAACAAAAAAAAACTTTTCTATAATTTCAATAAAAAGACAAAAATATGAACATTTACATTTGTTAGGAAATATATATACTCAATATATCAGCTAGAAAAGAATTTTTTGGGTTTTTACCGAAAATCACCAATAGCACACATCTTCAAAAACTTGAAAGATAGAACACTGAAAATTAGTTTGTTTGGTTTACAAAAACTCCAAGACTTTCAAAATCTTTGAAATGCTATACAAAAACAGGAAACACATAATTTATTGGATATAAATAAAAATATATCTATAAACGTATTCGGCTGAACAATGGTAACCAAGCGACCGGTAAACAGATGTGAGACAAATTGCTTTGTTTGTAGGCGTATGATATGAGAAATTTTCATCACTTTGACCAACTGCAAGAACTAAAATATCACTATCGAGATGTTCAAACTATGCTTAGATTGGTAGAGGATTTATTTCTGTTGATTTCCATTATTTTATTTTATAGAAATAACCATAAAATTTCCTTAAGTCTAAAATAGACGTTTGGCCATACAGAAAACTTTAACCTCACCCGTTTACGGACGCTTAGTAGAAAACTCACAATTGGTAAACTATTGACTATAGACAGAATCATTCAACGGACGAAGTATAGTAAAAGAATCGATGCTTTCCGGTCTTGAAAGTTAAAGAGGATTGGCAAAAATTAGGGTCTTTACCTCAAATTATACAAAATGGCGGCATTTTGAAAATTATGAACCTGGGTGGTTATAAAGTCCCTTCGCCATTTGATTTTGGCTACAATTTACATATAAAGTAATTTTTAATGATAGGATTTATTGTAATAGATACATAATTATAACCTTTGTAGTAATTAAAAATGTTGGGAGATACCTAAGGCCTAAAATGTAGGATTCAACTTCCGAATTCCTTATGACCCTTAAAAAACAAAGGGGGAAGAGCCTTTATAACAACCCAGGGTCATAATTTTCAAAATGCCGCCTTTTTGTACTGGTTTGAGGTAGATACCCCATTTTTCCAATCGTCTTTAACTATCAAGCCCTTTAAAATTAGGTACACTTCAATAGGGATTTACTTTTAAAAATTTTGAGCTGTCCCAAAAATCCCCCATTTCGGGGGGCACCTACAATTTTTGATAACTTCAAAAGATACTTTGGGTTAAGTTGTTTATGGTTTTCCAAATGTTGTTTATTTCTTCTAACAAATAAAAAAGATAATATGGGGGAAATAATCTTATAACCATCCTGTATATCGGTCATTACTTTACACATCTTTAGGCAAAAAATATAAAATTTGTTGTTCCCTTATCGTAGACATTGAAAAAAAATCCAGCATAATAACTTATAAAGTAATCCAAACTATAAATAGCAGTCATTTGACTTAAAAATATCCATGTTAAAACTAAAAATTGATTATGTTACCAATAAGAAGTAACCACATTGACGTCAAAATTACAAAGTTAATTTTATAGGAGTTAGGAAGGAAGTGAGATTATCAAAATAGAGTTAGCGTTCCATTACGTTGGTAATATCGAAAGTTCAATATGAGGAGGTTGGGGCTGAAGTAGAGAATACTGTTATCTATAGCGTCCTCTACCTCTTCCCAGTTTGTGCATAAGCTGGCTGATCCTTATATACCCGTGTGGTTACAGGTATAAGGAAATCAATCCATTACATTTGGAACTACTGGATCTATTTTTTTCAAATTTAGAATCTTTAACACATAAATTTTATTGAAACACTGGTTCAACCCTCTAAATGCTATCGTAAACTCTTGAATGTAATTGAGATACGAGAGGACCATCAATTTTAAAATGAAAAAATGTGTTAACATTAATTGAAATTAAAAAAAAACTGTATATAACCGATCATTTATAAATCTGTTTTGTAAACGTTTCTTTTTTTCTATTTATTGTGTTTTCTTGCTTGTTATGTACAGTAAGAAAATGCTAGGAAAGAATGTTACATTATTGTTGATAAAGAAATTAGAAACATAGTACCCTATTAAAAAAGTTAAATTTTAAGCGACATGTTTAGACTTTTAGGTTGGTTATAAAGCTTAATTAAAATCTTAACCTAACAAATAAACATTCAATTCTGAGGGATAAAATATGGAAAAATTTTTGGAATAGTCGTTTTAAACATTATTTTTATTTATTTTATTTTTTTAATGGGGTTGTTATTATTACTTTTTAATGACTGGAAATGTTCCTGGAATCTTGATTTAAACGATCTGCCTCCAGTCTGTACAGTGTCAAGGCTTTTACAGTCTGTTGATTTTAATCTGTATATTCCTGACTGATCAAATTTATCTTCATGATTTTTATTGGATTTGATTTTTTATTTATCATGTTATTAGTTTTGTAGCTCAATACGTATTTTGTTCTTATGTCAGAATACGGGGAAACTAGCGTCGTGCACACGAATAATAAACTTCTAAGTTAAATTATGTGGTTTATCTTACAGAAGATACAGCATATAAAATATAAATTGTACTTATATTACTATTCTTTTTACGCTGCAAAAGTTTAATTTTTTCTACAGAATTTTTTTATTTTATACAATATGAAACATAATCAGTTAGGCGTTTCATAACGTGGTAAATCAAAACAATTGTATATACAGTGGGGAAAAAGTGATTGGCCAAACATTATTTATAAAAGATACTTTGTAACTGAAATTTTGTATTCATTCCGAATGTAAAGTTGAGAAGTTAGAAGCTAGTGTTGGGGGGATAGGCCATAGGGAAGGACATATAGAAAAAGAAAGGATTTAGGAGAAAAGGAAGTAACCGTCGTGGTATCTCAAGGGTAACGCACTGCTGGATCAGTAAATCAGACGTTCCTGATCGAAAACAGTAGTGGGTGACAGACAGATCATGAGTTCACGTCGGAAACTTCACTGTCTCTAATGTAACACACAGACCATAGTGGAAATCTCAACGATACAAAACCTTTTTTAAACTTCTCGGCAATGATGGAAAGTTGAGGTTTTTACAAATGAAACAGGCATAAATACCCCCGTCGCTGCAGACCTGCGTACTCAGCGAATTTCCAAATCAATAATATATGACAAGTTAAAAAAAAATCTGTCCATAAACATGAGAATTATTTGCCTCTTCTCCATAAGATTAACATGGCAAAGAGTGTGCAGGTTTGCTGCTGTGAGGAACACTGAAAATTAGGAATTTCTAATAAATAATTTTTATCTTACAATACCAACTTTATCAACATCTGTCCATAAATAAAGTTTTGTATCCTATATGATTATATGAAAGAGTTTTTGCTGCCATGATAAACACATAAACTATGATTTTTAAGCATAAATGATAGATTCAACCACATGAAGCTAAATATCAAGTTTTATCCAAAAATATTCATTAAATGGGAAATATTAATTGTATCCTCCATAAGATAACATTGGAGCACAATACAACGTACTGTGTTTAGATTTTTTAATATCTCGGTAACCGTTGGAGATAGAGAAAAACTTTAGGAACTTAATTGTGTAGTTGTTTAAGCTGATTCTAATGGTGAAATATAAATTAGAAATTTTTAAAACATGTGAAAAAGAAAAAAACCCATTTTGGGGTACAAAACCCCCCCAAACTACCCGTTCCCATTGACCGATATGTCTGGTTTACGAACTCGTCCGAGCATTTGTAGGAATACACGTCTCTACCAAATTTGGTCTCGATCGGACCATTTTTACGAGAGTTATCGTGTTCGACACACACACATCACACACATATATATATTATATTTATAATAATATATATATATATATATTATAAAAACTTTTTAAACGACTATTAGAATCTGATGAAGATTGTTTTTACAAATGAAACAGGAGTAAAAATAGATTAACCTAAGTCTTTGTGAGGTAAACAAAAACTCAAAAGATTCGCCCATTGGACAAGAAAAATGTGTATCATAGGAAGCCCTCGACCTCCCGCTTTAGAGACTCCCTTTACGAGAGAACTGTAAAGTGGTCACCTCTGCCAACTATATATCTTTAATATAATGTATTGTAATCTAAAGTATAGTCTAGGTGTATCTCGACTAAAATGTAAAAAAATAGTTGTGTCTGGTATTTATTATGTTTTATGATTCGTGTATTTTAATGAAATAGCTTGAAGTTAGTAGCAATGTATATTGTCTACGACAATACATGCTATTATTATTATGTATCACACATACCATTGCGGATATCAACGATACAAATACAATTGATGTATGTCTTAAAAATACACAATATCATGGATTGTCAAGGTTTTAAAACTTCTCAGTGATTATGGAAAGTTTAAGTTTTTAAAATGGAAAAAGAGTAAAAATAGATTAGTCTAAGAGTTGAAGTAACTGTTTTTTTTAATAACTTTAGATTTGAGCTCGGTTCATAAAACTCTCCATGGATGCGCGTTCAATCCAACAACCCCTTCTATTGGACAAGATATATCTGCGATAGTAATCCTCCCCATACTCTCATTGCACCCTCACAGTGTTCCAAGAATAATTCCCTTGGATCCCTGGATACGCCTTCCTAGTGGACAATAATGGACAGCAAGAAGCTTCTTTAGGATCTCCGATTAGGTTTAAAAACCCTTTACTTACATCAAGGGGTTGTTTCCTGCAGAATTTATTATTTGTTTCCGTACATGCTTCTAGTCTTTCTATCGATCATATAACACTACTAGTTTCGTTGATGTAATCTTAGTGAACATTTATTCTGATCTAGTACCACCCCGTAAGAATTCGTGTCATACTGTGAGTTAAGGCATACATTTCCTTGGAGTTAATTCTAGTGGTTTTAGCTAGTTTTAGTTGTTCTAATACCTGCTTTCACGTACGGTAATCCAACCTGTTGTTAAAAAGGCAACGTAATCACAATCTTGCAACAAATTAGATTATGTGAAAGTAGATATTTAAATCACTTTTAAGTAATATCCCCTTGGAGAAACCAAAGGGTTTGGGGGATGGTAGATTTTTTACCAACCCGATATTTCCGTATCGAGTGTCGAAAACCAGCTTTAATGACGTCAAGGGCTCTATTATAAAGTTAGTTTTCTCGAAACACTGGTAGCCAGGATAAACTACAAGTTCCGCGAACAAGATAAACCATCAAACTTCAGGAGTAGTTTGATTATAGAGCATGAAACGTGATCCTACACCTTGACTCATCACTTTCTCCAGGTAGAATACACAAAACAATACATACTTGCTAAAGCTTATCATCCAAGAGAACAATGAATCGCTTCTATTGTTGCTGCAGACAAAGGACAAAGGATTAAATTTATTGCCTGACTTTCTCCAGTTTAGAAGTTACACCGAAACTAATAAACAATGAAAAGGAAAATTCATCGTCATTTCGAATAACATCATAGTATAAGTTTATATAATTTGTAGTTTATTGGTAAATCATTGAATATTGTCGTTTTTGTATCTAAATTTGATTAAATTGAAAAGATGGTTAGAAAGGTAATGAACGTTTTTTTTGTTTTAAGTAAACATTAGTAGATCAGCTGGTACATTGTTCATTGCACTGAATCTTAGAGGTATTTGCGTTATCTTTGTTTGTTCTGTAGGGTTATTTATTTACTATATTACTCGTTGAATTTGTTTGGAAAATTTTAATTACAAAAGTTACCATAGATATGACAATAATCTTATGAAAATAAATTGTTTGTAAAGTGCAGCTCGTAATATACTTTTTTATTTTCTAAACTATTGGCATGATGTTAAAAGTTTATTTATAGTTATATTTAAAGAACCTTTTGTTTTTTGGAGTATAAACAAGAAATTTAAAGGAAAATAGTTTAATTTCCTTCTTGGATCTTTTAGGTTCCTTACTAGTAATAAACCCATGACGAATATTTATTTCTTTTTTCATTAGCATTCTAGGTTATCAAATGTGGTTGGTATTAGAACAACGACATTTTATATGCATTAAAGATTTTCATAATGTTTACTAGTCATCAATAAAAACAAATATTGTAAGTGGGTAGTACATAAAAAAAGTCTATGCAAAGTTATTTGGCTATACCTAAAAAATACTAATTTAATTTTTATTTTATTAATAAACATTTAAGGGGTTTGATGTAAGAAACCAAATTACGTATAAATATAAAGTTTAAAGTTTCTAATACACTCAAAGATAACAAAATAAGGGAGGAATCGACTATATTAAAACGGATCGTGCAAAACACATAACAGTAAAAATAAGAATTATGTGATTTCACGAAATAAGGACTAACTTTAGGAAAATATTATTAATATAAATAAATATAATACAATACATATTTATTATTTAGGGCTGATGAAAAAATATGAAAATCGGTTCTTGAAGAAAGACAGTTATTTTCGTACGGGAATATCAGTCCCTAGACAGCCTGTGCTTCGTCTCTGCCATTGGGGACCCAAGTCTTACATGAAATCCTATCAACAAAAATATCTCAGAGAAATTTTAAAATAATTTAATATAAATAATATAGTGAGTACTTAAGTAATGGAAATTAATATATTGTTCTATTTGGAATTGAATATAACTGCTACTTCTAGTAAAAAACCTTAATTTATTCTGTATGGACGAGTAATTACCATATTTATAAATTGGGATAGTGTAAAAAGTCACCCCCTTTATATCTTGTGTATTAAGAGTAGATTATGAATAGTTATAATTTTAAAAGTTTTGTCTTAATTTTGTAAAAAGAGCTCACCAGTTCTACCACAGTAACAGAGTAGGTAGCCTCTAGATTAGTAGCAACATCCGAAGTATTAAAATAGTTGGGGGTTTAGAAAAATGTGTATCTAGAAATGGATTCAAATTTGCTACTGCATTTCATTTGTATATTTCCTAATTGCTGACTGGCTTGTTTAAATTTAAAAGGTAGTAATATCTTACTCTACAATAATTAATTACACAATTTTCATTCGTATAAAGTTTAGCAAACCTAACACATCAGTAATGAATATCTGGCGAGGAACTTATATCATTCATAGAGTAATCTTAAAACTGGAGCTAAAAATAGACAAAATGTTACTGATATGAGAAATATTTTCATATTTAATTTATTATACATGTTTAAAATGAATACTTAATTTCAATGGAAACACTTCCATTAAAACTTATTTTTACATATCATGTAGATTATATATTCAGTTTTACTCAGACAATATTGTTTTAGTAATGAAAATAACGTTTAAGCGTATTATTATCTTATTAGAATACACAAAATGAGGCACTGATTATTTGAAATTAAATTGCCATCTTCAAAGAGCGTGCGAGCTTCTCTTGGATCTCAGATTTGCAAAGGGGAAGGTTTGGAAACCCTTTGCAGACGTCAAGGGGTTGTTTTGTACAACACTGATCATTATTTACCGTACATGTTTTAAATCTGTCTATGAATTATGTAACACTGCCATTAATTTTTACGTTATTTTAGCAAACCTTTGTTCAGATAGTACACTGACACATTACTCAATGTTAGGGGTTTATAAGTGTATTTTACACCAATTATAGTTTATATCCTGATATATACTGCAGCGATAGCGTGTCCTAGAATCTAGCTTATTGGAGGTCACTTATTGTGGACAGTTATAAGCGATGTTCGGTGACGTTCGCATGATTTAATACTACGTTTATCCGCAAATACCATACTCATAATCAGACCAGATTAATTTAGAGGTAAAAGTGGTTCGGAACCTAATTAGTTAAACCGTAAGTCTCTTAGATACCATAGGCTGTTGGGCTATTGATAAAAAGCCATATCTAAGGAACAAGTTAGCCTTAGTTAGTAACATGGCTACTAGTCGTGCCACAATCATCTTACACTCATTATTCATACTTCCATAGTTAGCTCAAAATACCTACCTGGGTAGGTCATCATTTCCAAATGGTAATCTAATTTGTATTAATATAGATCTACCAAAAGCATACAATGTGAAGTTTGAAAGAAATGTAATATGAGCCTTCAAGGTAGAAGTGAAACATGGTTGATGGAATATAACTTTATATCCTATGCCAGCTAAGTGTAATTTGTAATTTGAAATTTCTTGGAATTTGGCTTCAACCTAACCCGTCTTGGCTCACACATGTAAACTATGTTGCATCCAAAATGTCAAAAGGAATCTACTTGATAAGAAGACTCAGTCCCTGCGTCCCTCATGATGTCCTCTTAAAGGTCTATTATGCGCATGTCCATAGCATAATGTCTTATGGAATTGTACTTTGGGGCAACGGTACACATAATAAAAAAATTTTACTATTACATAAAAGAGCAATAAGGTTTATTCTCAGTGTTTCACCCCGTACCCATTGTAAGCCATTATTTATCCATCTTAGTGTATTGACATTTCCATCTATATATGTATTGGCTTCTCTCTGTCTTGTCCATGAAAATTTAAGCAGTTTTGACACAAACAGTAAAACCCATACTTATAACACTAGAAATAAAGAAAAAATTAAAATTAAAAAGTACAATTATACCACTTCTCAAAAAAATCACAGCTATATGGCAATTAACTTCTATAGTTATTTACCTACCTCAAAAAAAAACATCGCTAATGGAAAAATTTAAAATTACTTTGAAAGAAATTTTTACCAAAGAATGTTTATACGAAGTAAAGGAATTTTTTTCTATTAACTGGAACATTCATATTAAATGAGAATATTTTAAATGTATATGTATTGAATATTAGCTTAATTAAAATATCATAGTTTGTATGTAATCTTACTGTTGACAATGTCAATGCATTTTGCAATGTTTTACGACAAATCAATTTCTTATTCTTATTCTTAACAAATAGAATATTAGTTTGGGCTGTAAAAGAATAGTGTTAGCAGATTCAGGCTGTTTGAATTAAATAAATAAAAATAACATTTAATTAGTTTAATTAATTTATCAAAACGCTATTTCAAATTAATTGTCACAGGAAAGGAGTGTCCTTATTTTTTAGGTCAAATAGTTTGATAAATACCTGTTTTATAGATAATAAACTTTTTGAAAAGCTAGGTTTTTAATTTACACTAATATTTAAATAAATGAAAATAATGATAACCCTATTAGAGAGGCTGAGTTTTATTCTATCTACTTCAAGAAACAGCAAACGAAATAAATTTGAATTTCATCTGTTTAGTAATTTTGCTTTACATGTTTCTTGAATTACAAATTTGCAGAAAGCGGTTGCATCCATTTTAAAACAATATAAAGCACTAACGGCTTTTGTGACGAAAAATAAAACGATCCGGTTTTAATAATGACATTGTTAAAAGTTTTGAATCATTCATCAGTTTAAGCAGAGCATTCGAGACGAAAGTGTGCGCCTTAGATTAAGATTCAGCATACATAAAATATCGTCTTGATAAATTCCTCTTCTGGAGTGAGACGGAGCAAGCAATGCATTATTAAATGTATTTTTGTATCTTAGCAACGCAAATAACAGTGCTGTTATATTTTCCATTAAGTCCGACTTTTTTCGAAGTATATTGGTATTTGTAAAAGTTGGACTTATCTGAAAACTGAATATTTAGTTTCGTAGAAACGAGTAGATAGGAAAATCTGTAAAGAATTGTCAGTTTTATCAAATATCGTTCACTTTAACCCTCCAGGTGCTAACATCTCACTGTGAGATGTCAGCGAGGTGCAATTGTATAGCGCTATCGAAGTCAAAAATTACTGTTACGGTGCTGCCATCTGCGAGCTAATACATGTAACTACTCTGTAGTTCCCTATTCTGACGCTTGAGTTCGTTATTTTGCCGCCAGAATATGCTTTTATAGCCAAATAAGTGCTTTCTCAGACGGTGGTCCTTTATAGTGTAGTGGTTAGACTGCTGTGCTGACGAGTACAACAGTTGAAGCCATTCGGAGGGACGAGGGTTCGAATCCCGACCATGAGCAATCCCAATTTGGCTTGCAAATGTGTGGTATAGTGGAGTGGAGGGCCCACCTTAAATAAACGGTGACCGGCTTGGGTGGAAGTTGACGGCATTTGTAGGCTTAATTGGGATTGCAGTGGACACCTATTTTGCTTTTATGGTTACTGGTTATAAGGGGGGCATGTTTTGTGTTTTTTTTGTGTATTCTTGGTATTTTATGAAGAGTTGCATAAAATAACAAAATTTAAATAGTCATAGCACTTGGAGGGTTAAACATAATAAACAAAATAGATATTTATTTTTATATACGTTTTCAATATAATGACAAAGTTAGGATATACATCCAGCTAAATAAAAATGAATCATGATGATTGTGAATTAAAATAATTGTAGGCCTGAGAGTTGTAACGGATTTCGTTCATATAAAATTAAGTAGCTTTATTTCTATTATATATTTTCGGTATGAATATTAATGAGTAATCATTTCAGAGACGTACAGTATTTTATAATACTGAAATAAGAATATGCTTTTTACTTTATTCTATATAAAATTTTTACCCATCAGTCTTTTTCCATGAACAACACGATATTATTTGACTTATATATTTATTGTTTCAGTAAAAATATTTGTATTTTATAAACTGTCCATATATACAGTACATTTTCCATGTTGAGATTTTGAAAAATCATAAGGATGATTTCAGAATTCGTTAAACGTTTTTGTATATAACTAGGTGTATACCGTATCAGATACCCTTAAACATCGATATGAGTGGGACCAGAATTAATAATAAATTACGATAAGCTTATTTATGATTTTCCATATAATCAATTAAACAGAAAAAATGATATACATGATAACTAATTATATGAAATATATGCACTAGTATGATTATAGAGTTTTGACAATACAACCGAAATCGTCTCGTAAAAAAATATTTTCAAATTTCTTTCAATTTTACGATTATCAAAGGGCAAAACTGAATCGTGCCGGTTTTAGAGAAGGTTGGGATAAGGAGAATAGTTTTTTGTTCCAGGAAATGCGTCCCTTGAGTACCGACGACCAAAGACATAGCAGAATAAACCGTTGCCGAGGGACTGGCCTTATTGTGAACTGGGGAACGGGGAAGTCGTCTGCCATGTTCAATATCGGAACTGTTTGAGAATCAGTTTCGATAGATTTTCTTATCGAATTAAAAATACATGGAAAAACATAATCATTTTTACAGAAATACTAGAGGAGAATTGAATCTGGTGAGCGTTTTAAAGTAATTATGAGTAGTTTCGATAGAAATAACTCAATACTCTGGCATTTATATAGCACAACAATACCTTCAAATAGATATCCAATGGAATGGCTTGAGAAATGGAGAAACCAGTTAAACTCTTCTAAATGTGAAGCTAAAATGTTCACATTACGAAGACCACAATTTCTTTCTAATATTTATGTTTGGAATGCTATCATTCAATGTGTATTCCTTGAGTACCGCGAAGCCTTTATCTAGGCAAAGAAAAAATACATTTGCTGGTTTTTTGGAACATCTACAAATTTTTCCTGTTATTTCGTACGATATGTCGATGCTGGTAAGTATACGGTTTATTATTTTAAGTTTTGAAAGTTGAGTGTTAAAGGTTAGTTGCTTTACATTGTTCATCACTATGCTAAATCTTGAAAGAATCCCTCATATTATAAATAATTTATCATCTTAACATTAATTTTTAGCATAGTTTTTAGATTATTCAATCCATCTAGTGAGAGAATTTAAGACTTATTTAAGAATACGATCTGAGAAGCTATAAAAATGACAAACCTGAATTTAAAATTTTATGTTTGATTTTTTTATTGATATAACCAACAGGAGTACTCTTTAGGTGAAATAATTTGGGGTTTGTTTGAATTAAATTAGAAAATCACTGAAGTTAATAGTCACTCACAAAATTTAACAGACATTAAGCCCAGAATGAGATAAGCTTCTTACGTCATTTTTAATTTAGATTCCAAAATTTTAATTTTACACAATTACATTTGATAGCATACACATTACATTCTTAGTAACAAATACATTATTTGGGTTATCCTAAGATAAATATGAGTGAAAGTTAAGAGTGCTGTAGGTTTGATTAATTTTAACAAATAAAAACATCTTGGTATCCCACTACATATTTAGAAAAATAAATTGTAAAAATATTGTCAGTTCTGGTTGGTTTATTTAGTTGAAACGGAAGCACATTATAAACTATGGGTAATATTTCAACCATAATTGACTAAACTAGATTAAAGTAAACTTAAATACAAATTTAAATTCCACAATGATAGATATGAAAAAATTGATGAAAAACGATCTAACAATTTCTTTGAGTTGATCAAAGTAGTGTTCTAGATCTTATTGAGAGATTCACATGTTTATTTTTATCATGTACGTATTCGGTTCCTCGCTTAGGCTGTGTTATGTGCAGGAAGAGTCTTGAGATTGTTGATGTACCTCATAAAACTGGCACTAAGAGGTCTTAACCCTCTCGGTTACGTCATGTTATACGCTTTACGAGAGGGTAAAACCATGTGCGTCCTCTCTCGCATTTACAATACTCTTGTAGCTTCACTATTAAACATTGGATGTAATATTAAATTGAAAATAAATAGCTATGTGATCATACAAAAGTGAAAGATTGACTAATGAAGAGACAAATTCATCGTAGATTTGTTCTGAGGGTTATGGAAACACTTTCTTAATTTTTTAAAATCAAAATTTAACAAAATCATCTATAATCTATAGTTTTTGTAAAAGCATGTATTCAATGTATTTTTCAAAGTTTCTGCATCCTTTCTATACACAGTAATGCAGCAAGCTTGAAGATTTTTCGAAGCAAGTGATGATTGATTGGCTTTAGTGAAAACATTTGTATCATTACAGGAACCTTTCATTTACCGACTGCCGCTGTATATTAGGAATGGTCAGTGGATGTGATATTTTGCAGGTGTGAATTAATATCTGCACTATTGGATACTGTGTTCATCCAGTTCATAATTCAGAGGTAAAATTGTGGATGTTGAGTTGTCAATAAAGAGCCCTGACTAAGGAATGTGTCAGTCTTAGTCACTACAAGATCACGCCACAATTATCTTACACTAATTTCTCATACATATTCATTAGGTCACCATATTTGAAAAGTAATAATGATAATAAAATTCCAATCGTGTGGTCTTAATATGACAGATATTTGTCAATTCGATACCTTGTTGCTGATTTCTAAGCTATTTTATTTTGTATTTTTATGATCTTCTAATCAAATTAAGTATCGTGACGCATAATACCGGCCAATAACACACTATTTCAAATAAGCACTTATTTTACTAATTTTCCTTTATGTACACAATATGCATATAGGCATTTAATTGTTGAATCGTGTTGTTTTTCTCTCTAAATGTGGTTTTTAGGTGAAAATGTATCGACGAATTGACCTTTAGTGGGACTATTTTGAACCTAAATTATTGCAAAAATAACGTATATTTTGAAACTGCAATGGTTTGAGTTTATTAAAAACCGTTAACACTAAAGCCATTTCAAATAATCAAACCAGTATTATTATAGTTATCTAAAATATTCAAGATAATTTAATATCCCACTTTTAAAAACTACAAATTAATCATTTGTGAAGATTTCAGCTATTTCAAACAGCTGATTTATTATTGTCTGACCAGTCGATTAATTTTACACTAAAGGTTTGGTAAACCTGCAAAATTAACAATCGGATCAGTTTGGTAAACTGTAAAGGAAAATTAGTTGGACGATTGGAATTGCAAGTTTGTGCAACGACAGGAAATTGGGTCCGAGTCTAAGGATCTCGTTACAAGATTTCAATCTCCTTCTAATGTAAGGGTTCCCTTCGGGCATTGCAAGTTGTAGTTGGGGAATGGAAACCATTAATAATCTATAAAAGTTAAAAAGAATATTAAAGCTTTTATCTAGATAAAAAAAATTAAGGAGTTTTAATTGTATGTATAGTTTTTATTTAGCACTTTAAGAGAGCTAAACTTAATTTAGTGGTCAATTTATTTCATGGTTGTTTTTATTTAAACTCATCATACAAGGCTTTGTTTTAGCACAATAATCTATTATGACTTGTTTTATAATCTATTACGTGACCAATTAATCATTAGGGCTAATTAATAATTATTCGTTAATTATGAGATGGATACTAATTTTTTTTAGGTAGGGCTATTTTTTAAACTATTTTATATAGTAATTTATTAAACGTTTCATTAGTAGCTTAATATAAGGGAATGAGGTTTATCATTTCAATCAATGAAATGATGCTAACTAAACTTTCATAAGGAGCCAGCATCTCTGAATGAAAGATTCCCAGCTTAAGTAAAAAATGTGGTGGTTTTATAATCAAACGACTTGTTTTGCCAAACAAATATTAATTATTTGGTCAGATTTTGCAACAGATCCAGTTAAAGATATATTTCAACATTTTCTATATATAGTAGAAAATATTTTTTGCAGTTTTGTGATCTGATTGCTAGTGAAAAGGTTCATGCACATTGAGAGATACTGATAAAAACTTTTAGGGATCACAGAGAAACAAACCAACAATGCCACTTCATAGAGTCCATCACGCTACCACCTAACTTCCTTTTCTAGTCAGTCAAGAGGATAAAAATTCTGCTTACTTTAGTCTAAAAATCACATCACAGTACGTTATCTAATCAATGGACAATTTATTAACACCTATTTCATATTTCACACTTCCTTATGTACAGATTTCTTATGCTCTGTTCGCTACGTACCAGTGACAAGGGTCATGTGTACAGATATATTTTGGTCCTTTGATTCTTTGCGAACAACTTCAGAGTTCAAAAGAAAAATATTCTTATAGTCATAATTGTCGTTTATATTTAATGGAAAATAAATTCCGAAACATATTTATATCTCAGTTATACAAAGGTACAACTGTAAATAATTAGGCTCTTAACCACAGACAGTTGAATTTTTTAATTAACGTAATTTAAAGACGAGTAGGCATTGAAATGTACGCCATGATAAAAGGAATCGAGGAGCTGGAAAATTTAAACTGTCTTTGTAAGGAGAACGTCTTCCCAGCAGTAGGAATCGAGTCTAAATAATGAAGGCCGTGGAAAACCCAATTTGCATTTGTTAGCAGTTCAAATAAATCAGGGGCTACACGCTATAGTACCATACACATAAAACGTGTAAGATCTGTTAAAAAATATAGTTGTAACGCATTCGAAACATTTTAGTATACATTTTTGAAAAATTTAGACAATTTATCAGAAATTATAATTTAAGTGTAGTTTACTCTGTAAAAACTCAACAAACTTCCTTTAGGTTTCTAATAAACATAATACTGAGAGGTTCACAAAAATATTTATGTGAAACTACAAGAAATGAATAGAGGGGGTGCAACAATATTTTTAAACATAATTATTGTTTAAAGATTTCCATATCGATCTAAAAAATACTGTATTTCTCTACCTCATCTTATATACTTATCAATCAAATTTTAAACCAGTAGATTCACATCCAAAATTCAGTTGTTAAATTAGTTCTTTTAAAATTATTATGTTAATTTAGAAGTGTAAACTGAAATAAAAAATGTCATAAGATATATACAAGGTTGAATTTAAAATTCAGTACTTGTTTGTTACATTATGTTTATACTAGTTTAAAACATTTAGTATTGGGAACCTCAAAACTAAGTAAACTGTACGAAATAAACATGTTTAGAATCTTATAATATTTAAAGGAAACGGCGAGTCTTAAAAATAGAAAGAAAGAAATTGTATGAAAAACAAGTAATAAATAATTAAATAAAACGCTCTCACTATTATGCGTTACTAAGGATTTTGTAAACATTTTAAAGAAATATTAATACAGTCAGTATTCCACTTAACTAGCGTAGGTAGTTCAATGGTTAGTGATCACATCAGAAAGAAGCTAGTTCGATTCCGGGTCACAATTTGTAATTGGTAATTTAGTTATTCATCCGTCAAATTTGTTAACGTTACCCCAAGAATATAATAGGGTTTGGAACTTACTATATCAAAGTCTAAATAAATAATTGCATAAATACATAGGACAATGAAAATAAAACTGTACAAATTATATATTTTAATGAATCGTCAACACTACTGTGGCTGGGTGGCTCCCGCAAGAGTCGAATCTGGACCCAAGTTGCAATTTTATCATTGGGCTATTAATTAGCTATGCTTCCTAACAAAAAGTTGACTTTAGGTAGTACCACGACCGGGGTTTGGACCGTTCCCCATCAAAACGTTAAAGATGTTGAGAGGCGTTAAAAGTGACAAAACAAAACAGGTTGGCTGCAACGTGAGCCAATTATGGTTTACAGTATTATATGAAAGGGTGTCATGTGAATCACATAGTAGGTTTTAATTATATTGTAGGCCTAGTCTTACGTAAGTCAACTACTGGCTATCATACAACGTTTTTTAGACCATATGATTTTATATGAGCCATCAGGGGGACCAACCACACACAGTAAATGCATAAACATGTAATCCAATAGCCATGGCCAAACTTAATACTATGGTAACCTATTAGCTATATTCAATAATAGTTTTCGTAATTAAAAAAATAACAAATTTGATATGTCCTTACAAAAGATATATACTAATTATTATGTGGTCTGTCTACCACCTAACCAAAACCTGTAGTGACAGCCAATATTTTAGTAAAGTATTTGTAAAAGAATAATTAAAATTTACGGTATAATAAATCCAGTGACGCGAAGGCTCAACTTATGAGAGAAAATAATAGTCTTTCAGATATAGCAATCTCATCTTGGCTATCGGGTTTGATCCTCATGATCCTGGTTTTAAGGGTGGATAATAGAAGGGATCAAAGAACCAATCTCGTCTCCTGATAATAACGATTTAATGGACTTTCGATAAAGAAACTGTTAAGTGCATTGTAAACCCGACCAGCTGATCAAGTTAGACTTAACATTAGTGTATTATTGTTAAAGGGTATATTGTTATATTACAATAGTCTTGTCGTAATAAATGATCAACAGTTTAATGGTGTGAACTTACATACTATATACCACTTATATTATAGATTTTCTTCTCTATATATAAAATTGAATGTATGTCTGTCTGTATGTATGTATGTCCTTTATGCGTTGCCAAACTACTCATCCGATCACCATGAAATTTTAGGAAGTTGCTCTATATGTGTCCGGGAAGGTTTTAGTGAAAAAATATTTTCGAAAACCCCATAAGTTTCCATTTTATGGCGTTTTAAATTTCTAATGTTAACCTTATGGAGAGTAAGTTTGTTTACAAATTGTCTACAATGAAAACATTTGATTTCTTAGCTACAGCTGATTGGTTTACTTTCCATTAGCAATACCGTATGCTTTACTATCCAATGCCATCTGAATTATTCATTAATGTTAAACTATGAAGTAAATGTGTACTGTAAAAAATGAACAGCTTTAATCACCACGTTAATAGTTAACGGTTTTGGGGGATTATGTATTTATATTTTTATTTTCTGTCTGATTAAAGTCACGTGTTTATATGATAATTACAATGTTTATATTATTACGTTTATTATAATAATCAGCTGTTGTATATCTTTCCTATAAAAGCCGTATTACAGTTAGGTTTCGTTTGGGTTTGGATTGGATTTGAAAATTGTGAATTAATCCACTCAGATTTATTTGTTTTATGGGAATGATATTAATATGTTTTATCGTTTCAGTATTGTTATTCACTATGCAGCGACCCAGAATATATAACCTTTCACAATGAAGCCGTATTGCTTTTCGACTTCAGAACATGGTCAATCTTAAAGTTAACATGTGTTTACTGTGAGGCGTTACGAAGTTTGCCGGGTCAGCTAGTAATTTATAAAAAATGTATAAATTATTAAAATAAATATGTCTCAGATAATTTAAGACTTTATAAAAGTTTACAGAAAAAAATCAAAAAAATTGAACCAAAATGAAATATGTACCATTGAAATTTGAGTAGCAACATTGCGAGTGTTTGGACAAGTTCAATGTAAAAAAATAACGAAGGTTGTTTTGAAATGTATTTCAACTAATACATTCAGATTTGAATTTTACCAAAGAAATGTTTTAGGTACCGGTATAAAGAGAATTATTTAGGAATGTTAAGCCACTTGCCGGGGTTTTGGTTTAAGACATCTAGGAGCAATAAAGGTCAGGTCAAATGATATATCATGAGAAGAGCACTCTGCTAGGAGGTGTGTAATGTCACACTTGGATCTCCAAAGTCTCATGTTCAAATCCTTCCTATATCCATTGATTTTTCGTTATGTGAATACTACACAGTTTTGAAATCCTAGCCTAAAATCACGCGAAAAACGAATCTATGTGATGTGCTAGAATATCCTGGTATGGGAACGTCAGAAGCAAAAAACTTCTCTGCTGATTGTCAATGAGAATATTGTGATTTAAATTAATATATTTGAAAATAATCCGTTTAATGCTTTTATAAGCATATAAAGTATTTTGATATATAAATTATACTGATGTTATTATTCATTTACATGTCTATATACTGAAATTGTTTACTTTTCAAGAGTAAAAATTTTTTGGTTGAAAGCTTTGTGATTACATTACGATGAATAAAAAAAATCAAACTGACAGATAATGAGTTAACAAGCTCCTATGTAGCTAATTAGTATTTTAATTAATTTTTATTTGTTGTTTTTTCCTCTGACTACAGTAAAAAATTCCAGAAACATTTGCACTTTCATAACTGGAAAAGAGCGTAATACCAGACAATGCCTAAACGTATGAAGTGCTAAGCCTTCTGTTATCAAGCTCGTAGTATAACTTGCTACATGTCCTTATAAAGGCTATAACCATATAACGATGCGACGCATTGGTGCTTGAGACGCCGTTCTCCGCCATATAGCCTTACTGTCTCAATATTTAACCTACTATAAAGTAACACCCCTTTCAAAGAGCTGCGTCATTTCACGGGAATTTTCTAGAGTGAAAGAAATAATTCAGTTTAGACACTGTTTAAAAATAGCTAAGAATGGATAAAAAATCTGAATATATTTTGTTGTATTAAAAAAAAGTTAAAATTAGGATGAACAAATAAGTAACGAAAGCACACTTTAAAGATCTACCCATTCTTTCTTTTATGAAATTATAGTGTAACAGCATAGTGCTCTAATTTTATTATAAAATTTAAAAAATGATGATAATACTGAAGAGTATAAGCCAGTTTACATATAATTCATTGCACACATTAATCGTGTTGGATTTAATTAGTAATCGTCAATTCCACTTCAAGAACTCATGTAATATGCTTGTGTATCACACTATACACTCTACAGATTGACCAGCTGACAATGGATTAAAAATTGCCCATGAAGCTATTGTACGGTTTTTTATAAAAGCATTCCCATAGGATAATGTACGCCTAAGCAAGAGAGGCGTGCTCATTGAATCGCCTTTAGATCCGATCAAAATTCTACTACCAAAAATAAAACCATAACTAGAGTAATAATTTAAATTTTTTAAAATAATGTAATAAAAATTACACACATATGTTCCTCCTACTGAAAATTGTATTTTTCATACGCTTAATCTAAAACTTGACAATGGAATTAAATTATTTAGCTAAAAAAATTACAAAACACAATAGATTCTTTTTGTTGACTAGGACCGTGGCGTGTCCTTTAATCCAGCTACTTTGCGGTCAGGAATTGTGGATAATTGTGAGCGATGGTCGGTAGGTGTAGTGTTCTCTTGTGATGATTAACGTCCGCACTGTTGAATACTAAGTTAATCCGCAAAGGCCATCCTCATAATTAGACCAGTTCGTAATTCAGAGGCAGTGGTTTGGACTCCACGTTAAACCGTTGGCCCCTTATATAGACCATTTAATGTTGGGCTGTTAATTAACAGTTCAGTCTAAGAAATATGTCAGCCTTAGTCAGTGACAAGACTACAAGATCGTGCCACAATCACTTTACACTCATTTCTCATTTGTACTTGTTTTAAAATACCTACCTTCGTAGGTAACCATTTCAAAGAGTAACTTAATCTAAACTACCAATGAAGAATTAGATATTTGTTTGTATACCCAAACACTCTATGATTTATTTTTAACTGTGGAATTTATTTTATAGTTTCACGGACTACAAAATTTAAGTGTGAGAAGCTTAAAATAATGAAATTTCATATTCATATTTCCAATCGATTAAGTAGTTGCGGATACTGTCAAATACGTTTCTATTTTTGTTACTCCCAAAATATTTTAGACTAAAAAGTATAAAATAAACACTTTATATTTAACAATAAGAGAATTGTTTCTTGTACGGTGTTTATGGAAGCATTTCCATAAGTTAGTCTACACCTAAGCAGGAGCCCTCTTCAGATATAGTTTTGGTCTAAAATGATGTTATTATAAACGAAAGACTTTTTTGTTAATTTGCATGTAAAATAAAATTACTGGTCAATTATTGGTATCCAAAACTTATAAATGAATCAAAAGAATTTTATTTTGTGTTAAAATATAATATAAATCTTAAATATATTATGTATGTCTCCTGACAAATATACTAATTTTTCATAGCACATTTAAAAATACATGTTTTTAAACCCTTCAATTTTCAAGTCATTTTAAAATCAAACTTTTTGCAATTAACTGAAACATTTCAATA
This sequence comes from Nephotettix cincticeps, assembly GCA_023375725.1. NCBI lineage: Eukaryota > Metazoa > Arthropoda > Insecta > Hemiptera > Cicadellidae > Nephotettix > Nephotettix cincticeps. Next base: position 71,803,644 of record CM041790.1, on the reverse strand, counting down.
TTGCGAGATGAAGAATAGTTTTTAAAACTAATTATACGCTAAAGAAGTTGAAACTTTTTCACGAGCAAGTGTAATTTGTTTAGAGAGGACGTGATGTATTTATTTCTCTCTCGGCAACAATAAATCTCCCAAGCTTGTTTCCAAACCCAATTCAATTTGGGTTCATATTTACGGTGTGTCAGGCCTATATACATCGGCATTATCCGAGCTTGAATATATTGCATATTGAATAGGATCTAGGTTGAAATATTGATTTAGGGGTTTTGCTAATATTTGTATATGTTAATGTGCATTTTGCTTTACAGTGGCACAAGTTTATTAATCATGAGTTAATTTGTTGAAATTATTCAACTTTATACTGTAGCAGACAAAGTTAGATCAAACTATAATATTTTATTACTATTTTCTCTTTAAAATTTAAGATAGTTATTTTAAAATATTAAATGGTAATACAAATTCTAAAATTTTATTTTGAAAAAAATTTTCAGAATAAGGGCCAAAAGTGATTCTTTTCGTACAAGCTCAAGATGCCACTATGTTACTGTATAGATAAACGAAACTACACCGGTGTTATGAACTATAATTTTCGTCAGACTACATAAAATGTTGAGCCAACTATTGTACAAAGCAAATATTTGACAGAAGAAACAGTTTCTTAAATCTCGTTCTTGTAATTGTACTGGATCAGCTGATTGTCTTGCAATACTAGTAATCGATTATCGCTTTCCAAAGTATCGATAACCTACTATTGTCAAGCATGTCTGTTCATCATTGTAATAATGAATAGTAGATATCAAGTTCATAATTTAACTCTTTTCCTCCCAAGGGTGAGAAAGTATTCCTTTTGACTTACAAAGAATATATTTAACAAAGGTAATTTTAGCAGTAGTATGAAGAAATAGTTATTTATGCAACAAGAGATTAAAGTAAAACTTTTTCCCATGAAGAAAACTGTTGTCAATTTCCTAAGGGTTAAAAGGGCTTTTTTCTATGTTGCATACAAAATAATTTCATCCACCTACACATACAAGTAACACAAGTTAAGAATTGCCCACTATTAACTAACCTGAATGACTATAATTTTTTAAGTTGGTTAACATAACATTAAGTTATAATTTTTTTCAAATTTTCTCCCTTAGAACTGAAAGTAAAACTTAAGTATTCTATTCCAGAAAGTAAAGTACGGATTATCATGGTAGGTGGAGAAAAAAGTTCTTTGCTTAACATGCGATTAAAGTCAAATTTTTTGTCCACAAAGGAAACTGTGGTTTAATGTGGTTTTAATAAAGTACTTTAATCCCATAATGCACACACATTTTTTCCTTAACCTACATAAATAAAAATAGACTTAAGTAAATAATTTAATCAGGCCTTTTAATTTACCTTCATATCTCATATCCATCATATCCATACTTCATGAATCTTTATTTCAATGATGCTATTAGTAATAATTAATGAAGTATACAAGTATAGTAGGTTATTAAAAAAAACTTATAGTCTATTCACAATTTAAAAATAAATTTAAGCCTTTGTTTTTAGGATATAATTGCAAACCTAACTAAAACCTAATTTTAATTTTCTTACCCAAAATCTTCACTGCTACTGTCCATTTTTTCAACAACAAAATGTCCGTCTATCAGAAGAATACTGTTGACACAAAATACAATTCTGCCACGACAAAGAACTGTATGTTGCTTCATTGTTGGGATACGTATTGGAGTATGGAGTGTTTCCGGATTCTTCCTATAATATTCTTATGGAATTACTTTTCGTCCCTTGATCCTAAAAATGTCAGAGGGTCCCATTGGATGGAAAATAGTTCTTTAATACTCTATTCAAAGGGTAAATTACAACTTCCATAGTACGTTGAGGATATCAATTGTTCTTTAATTTGCAAGTGTTAATTACAAATTTAAAAAAGTATATTGGCTTTATACGTATTTACATGTTCAACAAATAATCTGTTGGTAGTGAGATGTAGATTAGTAGAAAATGTTTGCAAACACGCAGTAATAATTGAATCAAATTTTTCAATATTTAACAAAGGTCAATAATCATTTGTAGTGTCAATTATAAATATAAAAACTCCAATTATACGGGTTAGCAAACAGGATTATTACCGGAAACAGTTAACGAATGTTGGAAACAATGAAATTTCCTATTTTAATCTCCTAAAAATTAAAACATACACATTTAAAATACCGAATTATAGGATAAATGGATTAATTTTAATTCCTGTTTGAAAAAGCTAGCTTTTGTAAAAGTACGCGTTTCTAAGCTGTAAAAGCTGAACTAATTTATTGATGGAGGTTGCGATCACTACAGTCTGTATACTCGATGGTTTGAGCATATAACATTCAGAACACGACTTCTCATTGAGAAGTTTAGCGCCGTTCACTTTTTAGCACATCTCCCGGGAAAGAGCAAAACAAAGTTTTTACCGTACCTTGAAGAGTCGGAATACAAAACACTTGGGTGTTGGAAGGTGACGTCATAAATTGAAAAACAATATTTTTTAGAATTTAAAAAAATTTTACATTTTTGGAACGTATTGTATTTTATGGTGGTGGAGACGAATTTCAAAATCCATTCAATGACAAAATACGACGTTAAGCCTTTTAAACAAAACCAAAGTGGTTGTTTTCGGGCCAAGATCGAGTTTACATTCGAGGCGTTCAGACGAGCATGAAATTCGATAAAGGCAAGGTAACACTATTAAAAACAGTTATAAACGATATTTTTGACTACACTATCATCGTATTATCATATTAAATCGTATCGTAATGAAATAACTAATTAAGTAATTCAATTTTGCAAACTGACCTTTAGTTGCTCATTTGATTCTCTTAGTAATATTGTTTTTACAGCTGATTTCAATTTTTCAACCTACACTAGCATCACTGTTAAGCTCTGAGCGCTACTAACGTCAGAAATCGTAACTAAATACTTGTTTGGGAAAAGTCTTCAGCTGAATTTCCCTGACTTCACCGAGAAAAAATATTATTTTCTGTACTCGAAACTTACGTTAAAAGCAGCTGGTTTCGGAAGAGTGTAATAAAAAAACATTTTTTTGTTACGATGAGAGTTTGTAAAATAGTTTTTTTAAGAAAATAAATCTATAATAGTTCCTAGATTTTCAGTCGATTACGAATCAACCTACTGGTTCAATTTATTATTACTAATTTAATCACCACAAAAACTGAAAATTAAACTAAGAGACAATAGAATATAGCTTCGTATTTATTTCTTATAATATAGCGTTTGTATTTATTTCCCTGTGGGAAATAGGTTATATCATGGATATGTCTAATAGGAATATTTTCAGTTCATATAAACAGCTGCTCTTACTCTTATATTAACCATTCAATACAATAGCTCTGGTAGTTTCTATGGAAACCTGTTCATTTTTTCCATCTTACAAATCACCAACATCAACTTTTCAACATCTGATTATACGAGTGTGAATAAAACTTTATAGTATATAGTTAATAAGGTCCCAAAGAATATGACATCACCCAAAACTTTATAATCAAAAGTTTATTAGAAGGTATTAGAAGGTAACCTTTTAAAAGTAATAAAATATTGTTTTTCATTTTATAGCAAAACAATATATATTTTTTTTAAACAATCTCCATTTAAACAAGCTCAAAAAACGAAACAAGTTAGTCCTTTGAATCATTAGTCTATGACTAATGGTTCAAAATTAAATAACTGTCCGTGGTAAAAACAACACGTTTTTTGAGAGCACCCAATGTTATTCTTATGGTGAATATTTAAAATTCAATCTCCTTATACCTCAACCAAAATCCTTGAAATTTGGTTTTCAGCTTACTCACCTAAATAATACCCTCGCACAAGTATTCATAATTATCTCAAAGGCATATCCTACAAAATGTTTAAACTTGTGTTCAGATAGCATGGGGTATAAATTTGATGGATATTTTTGAAATAAAAAATGCGTTTTTTCGTTGATGAGAGTTAAGTAATAAGTATATAAAAATTCAGTAATGTTTCAATTCACCTTAAGAGGGAAGTATGTGTCGGTCTCTTGATAGCAGTTTTTTTGTTAGAAAAAGGAAACGCTAAAACTATAAACATTTTGGATATGGATTGCTGTGGGCTGGGCTGGGAGGTTCTGGTGATTTACAGTCCCAAAGGTGTGGTTGGAACCAGTCTGGCTTATAGGCTTAACTACCCGGTCATGTATGTTCAAGAGCTATTTATATGAATGCTGGTAGGAGTTTCACATTTCTGGTAATTCTGTAGTTTGACATTTAGAACCATTTTCAACATTCCCCATATAAGTTAGTTAAAGTAAATGTTTAATTATGAATGTTTAATTTATAATACCTACCTAAAAATGTTGCTTAGTATTTTTGTAAAAAACAAAACAAAAATAATTAATTTCCCTAAAATTTACCCCACCATCCCCAACGTCAACTCAAACTAAGATTTTCACGACTATATTACGTAAATGTATAATACAGTCAAATATTACACATATTAGTATAAAATTATTCTTCCTAACAGTGAATTACTTTTCATTCATATTTTTTTCTAAAAAGTAAAGCCTGTATAAAATGTATAAATATTTGTATCACAACAACAAAACCTTTTGAAAAATCTGTTACCACCATTTAAGTTACCGGACGCATTTTAAAGTAATTTAAATTAAAAAAACTTTAATTTTAATAGTTTTTCACTTGTTAAGAATAATATTTTAAAGTTAATTACAAATACCACAAACAACTTGCAGTGTATTTGGTGGGAAATCCGCGCTACTTAATAATAAATACTGTTCATTCAAGTGAAATACACCGTCTTCTTCTCGGCCGCTAACAAATGCAAATTGGTTTCTCCGGAGGCTTTATTATTCAGGCTACCACCGCAGACGCCCAGAAGTTTTGATTTTCACACGTTTCAACGTTTGTGAGGGTTTCTACTTTGAGAAATTTGTTAGAAACCATGTGTGAAATAATGCTAGACACACTGAGTTGTGTATACAATCATCAGGGTTTTAAATCCTATCATGAATAATTTTACCAAACATATAGATTTATTTTCATACATTTAAAATTTAACTTTTTATTTAGTTTCATTCTGGTTCTTTTCATGATGTTGCTAAGTTTAAAAAGGTGAATGAATACTTTGATGTTTACAATATTAAGGTATATTTTCCTATATTTATGTTAGAAAGTTTCAGTAATTGTTAAGTATATTCACAAAAAACCTAGGCCTGCTATTCTCATTTCAAAATGTTAGGTACGAATATATTATTTCTTTATTCAAATAGCAAACAGTAAAATAATATCAAGATGAATATTTTTTTATCGCCATATTGTTGGTACTCCTATATTATGTTTCAGCGAAGAAAATAATTATGAGTTGCATACCCATGGCAGTGCAATACGCCTAAAATGCTCAACACACACTTAGAATTGAAATAATATTTTTGGAAAATATACATCCTTTATTTTCCGTTATACAACAATAAATATATATCGTAAATAACCCAAAGCCTACATCTACTCTTACTTTCCTTATCCCTATTATACGACACCCAATTTCTGCAGAATTTCAACCTAATTCTATTCCCAGAATGTCTCAGTAAAGATACAACTAATTACAGGGTCTTAAAATAAAAAAAAATAAAAATTTGTTTGATGATTATGTATTTTTAGCTTTGACGATAAATAAACAACACTTTTAATTAAAACATAAGTTTTAAATAATACATATAAAGAAAATCTTAACTATATTTATAAATATTTTTAACATATCACAAAATTTAGAAAGGGTGAAAAAGTTAAATATCCAGCATTATTTGCCCTATAATGCAATTAGCAAAGAATTTCACAACATGTGGCATCTGAAAACAGCCATATAGCAAAATAACGACTCAAAATGTCTGTTTCTATTGCAGTCTTTGCATACTTGCAGAGTTTTCCACGTCCTTTGTTTTGTAATTCATAGGGATCATCCTATTTATAATTTTATTGTAAAATAAGTTAATTATTCCTTGAAGGGTGCAGAGTTACTTAATTTCCTACATTTATAAAAAGAAAACTATTTCTTAAACTAAGGAACGAATTATGAAAACTAGAAATATTTTTTGTAACTATCTCTTGATTAACAGCTTAGTCAATATTTCGTTGAAGGTTCTGAAAGCTATTATTGAAATATCTGAGTTCATTAGAATACTTTAGAAATGCCAATGGAACAAGTTATTCATTTTTCACAACATACTTTGTAAAGTTTAAAGTTGAAAAATATATATAATTTGATTTTATTGATGGAATTCAAAGTCTCTGATTTAATTTTAGTTGGATTAAAAAAAGGAAAGGGATAAAATAAGTTTCCAAAATATTTATCAGTAAAATGAAAGCCAAGGGAAGTAATTGAATTGCATAGATGAATGCAATCTTCTGTAAAATTGCTGGAATGTGTTTCTCTCGTGTAACAGAATATTTCGACTAGTTATGTTCGAACAATGTTTCGAAAATCGTAACCCTTCTCAATGAAGCCAACTGGTAATTTCATTGTAATAGTGCTATTCCACTGAATTTACCATTACGACATTGCTTATTTAAGAGATTAAAGAAATTTAAACTTTAGGATAACTTTTAATCCAAATGGATTTTAACATTAATTTCCAAGGATTATGAACCCGCTGTTGGTTGAGGTCTATTGTGTTACGCGGATGGTCAAAGGGTGATCAGGACGCTCACGTTTTTAAATACCTTACTAATGGTATATAATTCATGAATTTCGAGCAAACTATATCATAAAATTTTTGTTCAACTATTTTTTATATAGTCTTTAGTTATATACAAAACTAAAAATAACTAACTTCAGAATAAAAAATATTAAAAACTCTTGAACATCGTTATAAATTTATTTAATAGTTTTAATTAATTATTGAAAACAATTAATACATGACGCTATTTAAAAAGCATTTTGCAAATACTCATTGCATTATAAGAACGAAAAAAATACAAAGCACATGACTTTTACTATATAAGGCCTTTTTAGTTGTGCAAGTTGTGCTTACTGCATTGTAATTCATCACAAAACAATGGTGTCAGAAAGACTAAAGGCTACTTAACCTCCCCCCCACCATATTCCCTTACTACGGTTCATCAAAGATCACTATTACCTGAATAAAACAGTTTCTTCTTATGAAGCGAAAATTGACAACTAATATTATTAATAAATAAATAAAGAACTTAGATGATAAAATTTATTAAAAATACCCTTATATTTTAATAGAATATTGGTAAATATGTGATATTATTACATATTTTTCTACATTATTGTTGTTATATATAAATTACGTATTGTTAATTTGATTCAAAACTAATACTATTCTCATGAAAAACTGATGGAAGTATGAATTATATGTCAAATATAGACCCAAAATAGTTTTGATTTTGCTAAAAATTAAACTAAAAATTACATTATGTAGTTCAAAATTCCAGGTTATCCATTTGGCTCAAGTGCCGAAAGTGGTCAACTTTGATAAAAACATTCGTATAACATTAATGCTACTTAGTGGATTATTTGACCCAAAAAATTACTATTGCGTAAATACTCCCCCACCCTAAAAATTTCATGTCCTCAGAATTCGTTTTAATATTGCATCCAAATAAAACTTCATGTTAGTGAGATGTTATGTGAAAATTAAACCCCTAAAGCAAGTGGGAAAGTAATAAGTGTGAAAATATGGAAAACAAGTGAAGTTTTACAGCTGCGACACAGATGGCTGGATCCCCCGGCCCATTTGCGCCGTAGCTAACTGCCCACACACGAGTTGTCACGCTCTACTTTTTATGATTCCTAAATTGCGCATATGATTGCAACCTTAACCTCATCAACTCTATCTCCGTCTCCATGAGGGGTGTATTTTTCAAGCACTGTTTACGAATAAAACTAAAACTATAATAATAATGCTTTAAAATAAACTGTAGTATTCGACTTTTCTATTTAGTTTTCTCCAGTTTAAAGAAATAGTTTCATGGTCTATTTTTATTCCTCTCTCAAATGACCTAGCCACTAAACTGAAGGAACAATTTATACTGACGGTTTTAAATACCTGCTTTACGTAATAACTTAATAATAAACGTCAATTTTATGTAGATTGCAGATCTCTTCATTTTTAAATCGTCATTCCTTACAAATATTTAATAAATTGAAATACGGACTAAAACAGATAGATGACGAACAAAAGTCATAAAGTAATAAAACAATAATTAATAATAATATACGTCGGTCATATTTTTGTGTCCGTATGTCAAGTTATTAAATGTTAGTGATCAATGACGATCTTTAAATGAAGACATTTACAGTACATATTTACATATTATTGATATGCAAAATGATGGCTACTTATAGGAACCGGTAATAGTTGTCTCCATGAACAACAGATTGGATTACATAAAGCAGATATTTAAAACCGATTTTAGTTGTTACCCATGATTTAGAGGCACTATACTGCCACACACTCAGTCGTGTCGTAGAGCTCTATTTTTTGTCCTCTGATTTATTGTTCTAACCTTTATCAACACCTTATCTCTTCTCCTAATGTTTTTTCAGCACTGTATTTAACTATTTAATAATCTAATAATTCTTTTCTTTTCTATTAGTTTTCTTTAAGATAATTCTCTGTTTTTTTTATTCTCTTTCAAACTGAAGTGAGATTGAAAAAACTATATTTATTTACTTTTTAAAACATATTTACTGTACAATAATGTGTATGATGTTTGTATAGTCTAAATTTGTACATCTATACATTTATGTAGACTGTAAAAGGTCTAATTTATTTTTGATTTTGCATTGTATCGTCATGCTTAATATTTACATACAACTCAAAATATTTATTTCTACACAATAATAATCAATAAATTTACGTATGTGTGTTTCTCATTGAATAATTTTAGTTTTGATCTTCGATTTAAATGAAACATTTACATATTTTGATTAAAATGATGGCTACAATAAGACTTTAAACTCATGAACATAATTCTCCAAGCATATTTTAGTTTAGTTTAATACCCATGATTTAGAGGTTAAAGACCACTTATATGAAATACTTCACTGTGAAGATGTACTTCATCGTGTTATGGTGTTGACCTGCCATATTCCTCTTAGTATCGGTGGTTTATACATAGTACAGGTTGTAGTCACGATTTTTAACAGAACACTTAAAAATTAAATTTTTCGTTAAAAACACTCCTCTTGTAAGAAACGTTCAATTTCTTTTGTTTTAGAATGTGTGTCTCAATGCTGCTGGTTGGCCATACGAGACAAAATCCAGTAAAATTTTCTCTCCCTTAAAGATGAGAGCTAAAATCAAAGAATACTTGACTTAACTTTTTAAATAAACTATACATTTTTGAAACGTATAGCGAGTGTTACTACGAGGGCTCGTATCTTGAATTTAAGTACAGCTTTTTGGCTCAGAAATAAGAATACCATATCCATTGCACTAATATGAACCGATAAATATAAAATTTCAATGAAAACATGAAATACCATAGTAGGTTTATTGTGTTTTCTCTGGCTATTAGCCTCAAGGGACCAGTTCTCAACGACACATTATTTCCAGTAAAATAGCTTACTCTGAGTAAAAACTTAGCTGAAAGATAATTGAAATATAATACAATCAGTTTTAACTATTTATCTTTACCAACCCTATTTACTAACCAAAACTTCTTCAAACATTTACATCTTATGAAGTGGTATCTTTCACAGTGCATATGAATTGCAGCATAAATATTCAGACTTGTAATACTCAATAGAAAAAAGCTTATGACAGTAAAGTTTAAAATAAAATCAAATGATATTAAATGAATATCAATAAAACTTTACACAGCTCCTGTGATAAGCTTTCTTCGAGCCTTTAACATTTTTTAATTCATGTAGTAGTATGAACATAATGGGAACTAGAATGGATCAAATTTAAAGACTCCTATAATACGGGGTTTCCCATTGATCCCTGAATGGCTTAGGAAATAATTTGACATGCTGAGTCATAACCTTTATCCACTTACAAGTTTGGTCCTTTTTAGCTAAGATTAGGAGTGGGAGGGAGGAAAACATTTAAAGTTTTCAGACGTGATTGCCTTTAAACATAAACGATTATAAAAATTTAAATCTTTTGTCGATTATAAATAAGAAACCAAATGAAATATGAAATTAACAACGAATCGCTTGGTTTACAAAAAATTTAAATTCGTGTAGTCAATATTATTTATAAAACGAGAAAATTATTTTAACTTAATAAAACTATACTTTTTTTAAAAGCAACAATTGAAAATATAAACTTGTGTACTGTGTTTACAGAGTTCTCATTACTTAAGAGCCAAGTTTTATTTCAAATAAAGTCGCTCAAGTTATGGAGCGGATGGGTCGTTTTTTGTTGTTGCATTACTTCACAAACAGCATCGCTTAACCCAGTTTTTGTGCAAAGAATGTTTTCAAAGCTTGAGGTTGGTAACACTTCCTCATTAGAAGTCTTAATGGGAGCTCAAAATACCTCTATTATTGAACAATAATAACAGAAGTAAATATCGTAGAATGAATTAGAAACATTGCTAATTAATTATCTTAATAGCATTTCGTTCGATATTGCTTGCAACATAAATTATTAATGAATACTTCATATTTATCTTGATCTGATTGGGCTTCTTTAGATTGATCCCGAGAGAAGGCTTAACTATTTAGATCTCACAAATAAAATGTCACTCACTCTTTCAATAAAATAAAATTTAATACATCAATGGATAGAACTTTACAATCACTTTAAACAGTTACTCAGTATTTAAACGATATATGATGTTGTAAAATACTAATTCTATGATAATATTTTACATTTGATTTTATAAGACTTAACTGTCTAGTTTAATTGTGCTATATTAAATTGAATTGTTGACCTAAATTTTTTGGTTGGGTTGGGGTTTTAGGAATCTTATAAACCTTGTAATGAGGATTGGGAATGGAATTTTAATACTTAATTTTGAAAATGTAGGAAAAGTCTCCCTAACGTGAATAAAAAGTAATATAAAAATTTAAAAACGAGAGTGTAATGTCTGTACTTGTGTAAAATATTTGCATTAAATTATACTTTCCCAAACATAAACATTAATGTTTAAATTAATTAATCTTTGTCTATTGATCACAATGTTCAAGTTAATATATATCCAACTGTATTGCCAGTAGCTTTCCTTCAATCTTCGCCAAATGTTTTCTGCAATTTTTATCACGTACCATAGCAAGCTGGATGTATACTTGCAAACTTCTGCTACACGTACAACTATTCCTAAAAATACTGCTATTATTCCTAAAATGTTGTGTAGTGTAAAATTAAGTTATAGTAATCATTTAAATAAAAATTTGTATCGAAATCCAAGGAATATTCCTATAATCTAAATAAATAAATACGCAGTTTACTTTCCAGGTTTTATTTTATATTTGAAAATTTACAGCCTTTATACGTAACAATACTGTTATAATTATTGCAGTTTCTCCGATGGAACCCAGAAACTTCATCCCTAATTGCTCTTGAGGCGACCCTCAAGGATCCAATAAGGGGTTATCCATGTTTTTGTCCTCAGCGAGGGTAAGGGAAATTTACGGCAAGGGGATGTCTGGATTGTCTCTCCTATATAAATGGTTATGGAGAGGGTTCGTGTACTTGTAATCACAGACTGTGTACAGTTTCTCATTGGGAATATCTTGTACGAGTGAAGAGACACGTCATTCGATCATTTGAAAACAGATTCAATCATCATTCAATCAGATCATCATACTCTCGTTTAGCTCACTTCAGTTAAATAAATAATTTACTGTTATATAGCACTTTGTACATCCAATATTAAAAAAGATAATAATGAAGGTAAACGTTTTGTTTGCTTATTGTTTGTGTTAGATTCGATTATTGAAATAGCGAACATACCACAAAGTAGATATTTGAAGCCAAATATAAATAATGATTGAGCTGTTGAAAACACTAAATATAACATTCTACTCACTTTGCTTAGCTACAGGAAAACTTTATTGCATCAACAAAACTAAACACCAACTAAATAATTAAGCTAAACATTCATGCGTTTATCCTCTGTGGAATTTCGACGTGGTTTTCTTTGAATCTTGAATCTTTGTTTAAGTGAAAATTTTTTAACTTGAAACTAAATCCACAAAGGGAGATTTTACTACCATTTACACCGAATATATTTAGGTTAACATTAATACATTTAGTACAGGATCTACAAAATACTTTACTTAAAAAAGTCACAGATGAGACTAATAGTTCAGGTTTCCAATAAAAACACTTCATTTACATGTTTAATAAAATTAAGATAACATGAAATGTTAAAAGACCCGAGTTTACGTAATACTTGGAGAGAAAACATGAAACTCGCTAATGCCTTAGGGACGTGCGAACAAGACGTTCAATAAGAAATAAACAGTTTAGGGATACAGGGGAAATGAACCGTGAAAATGAGAGCATCTGGTGAAAGTATATCCAGAGCACACCCATAAAATATCTTACTATTAAATATATCCTCTCCTATTTTTGTTATTAAAAACTATTTCTGAGATAATAGCTACTTGTGTAGCTACGTTCTTCGCTCTTTAAATATACAACATAACAGTAATTTCCTCATTGATTTCACCTCTTTTAAGGTGTGTAAATTTTTTTTTCAGAAAATTAAAAAAATTGTGTAAGATTATTTTATTTCCATTACATGCAAATAAAGGGAAAGATGCATTCAAAGTAACGTAGTTGGAATGCAAAACGTAACATTTTACATTACAATAATGCTAAAGAATTTTTTTGTATTTTTAAGTTGAACACTTATCTAACCAGGGATTTAGGTCCTATGTGAATTAAAGACAGCGAGGTTTCTTAGCGGAGTGAGTCACATAGGCTAACCACAAGGGACGTTCATGATCTGGAGTTGCCCGCATCTGGGTTCGAACTAGGAACGTTGGGCCTGAACGTCAACGCTGCTACCGTAAAGGTGTAAAATAACCTGGGGTGGGACTTAATAGAGAAATATAAACGGTATAACTCCTTTATCCATCTCATGTGTAGATATGTACCACAGGTTATCGCAAAATAATAAGTAAATAAGTAAAGGTTTTTATAGATAAAGACAAAGCAGAAACATAAATTTTTTATAATTTGAAAAATATTATGATCTAGAAGCACGAGTTTTTTTGTTATTAAAATTTTTTACGTTCAGGTTACCAATATACTATAGTATATTTTTGAAATAATATTAATTTAAATTTGAAAACTAGTATTTAATTAAATTATTAGTTTTTATTTCATTTTACTTGATCACATTAATAGACAACGTCTTTAGCAAAATAAAAAAACCCTGTCTAAATAGTCAGGTTCATTATAATAGTCTAACTACAAATACTGACTTATTCTGGGATATACTTAAACCCCTTACTTGCCTATAACCTCTTGCTCAAAACTTTAAAACCACAATATACCAGGTGAATGACTGGGATGGTGGCGACATCCTGTAATCCAGCTACTTGGAGATCACGAATTGTGGATAGTTGTGAGTGATGGTCGGTGGATGTAGTGTTCTCTTGTGTGAATTAACGTCCGCACTATTGAATACTACGTTAATCCACAAAGATCATCCTCATAATTAGACCAATTCGTAATTAAGAGGCCGTGGTTCGGATTCCACGTTAAACTGTAGGTCCCTTAGTTGCCATCGGCTGTTGGGCTATTAATTAACAGTCCTGTCTAAGGAACATGTCAGCCTTAGTCAGTAACAAGACTACAAGATCGCGCCACAATCATCCTACATTCATTTCTCATTCATACTTGGCTTAAAATACCTACCTGGGTAGGTCGCCATTTCAGTTAAAAGTAAAAGTATAAAGTATAAAGTAAAGTGTTTAAAAAAGAACTCCCCAATTTTAATCAATAATACATTCCCTACTAAGTGGTCTACATTTTTCTAGTTTCTTTCTGTCATTGCTGAAAAATGGGTCTCATTGCTTTGTTAGGGCCTATGCTAGTTGCTCTCTTTTTGAAGAAGAAAAATAAAAAATATCTTTTTAGTGTTACAGAAAGATATAACCTTTAAAATAAAACCAATTTCGGATATTTATACAAAATCTAAAAATAAAGGAAAATATCATAGATAAACAATGTTCAGACAGAAATTATATATTTTTATTTATATAAATGTCTTATCTTAATACAATTCATCATAGTAAAAATATTGCTCTTCATTTTCATTTCGGCAAAGGATGAATTGAGTAGTATTTGCTAAACAGCACATGAGTCGGGCGCTAAGGTCCAGGACACTGTACCAGCCTGATTGCTTGGGTGAATGTCAACATCTGGACCCTTTTGTACTCTCACTTCCAACGTGACCTGGATCTGCGTCCCTGGAACTATTGATAATCCATTGTATCAACCTCAATTGTATAAATTAATCTATTCTCTTATCTGTTTGGAATACGGTAATTGAAAAAAAAGATATTGCATTTACTCCTTTTTAGGAAATTGCTTAGATCATCTAAATGAAATGAAGGGCACAGGGAATAAAGGGGCTAAGTCCAAAAAAAAATCTTTTAGTTATCAATGGTAATTTGTAGTGTTTTTAATGCTGAATCTAATGTGTTATACGTTTTTGGAATGAAAGAGCTATGTCCATGTTAAAATACCGTGGGAAAAACCCCTGTCCTGGGAATGAAGGGGTCAAGTCCACGGATTCATGGAAAGAACAGGCTGGAATTTTTCCTGTACTGACATCAATCTTTTATCCATTGATTAATTTTACTTTTTTAAACATTTTTATAACGTATTCCTTTATTAATAAAGACGTTTGTGAGAAATTTTCATATTGTGTGTGTTATTAAAACATTGGTGTATACATTTTTTGGGAATAAACGGGCTCCAGGGTCTTTAGTCCCTTTATTCCCTGTATTAAGTGCACTTTTACCTAAAAACAATTTTTTGAATTATTCTTCAAGTGTAATATTTAATTTTGTACTCCTAATAACAATTTTAGAGGATATAACTACAATGTTAACATATCAAAAAACATTTTAAACTTTTATAATGGATGAGATCGAGTTTTGAATCTAAAATTTAAAATTCTGCAAATTTATGAAAATGTGACCAAGCTCCCTTATTCCCTGTACCCTTCAAATGATTCCAGTTTCTCTAAATAACTGTCTTCATAATCATTTGACGTCACTTCCGTTAAAATTTTCACGTAACAAAAATAGCCTATACCTCCCTCAGAACTTACTATAATTAATGAAACACAATAAATGTAGTAGTGTTACAAAAAGAGTGCTCTATGTTTTTATAATATGTTATTAATTTTTTTTTATTTACTTACTACAATTATGTAAAGTTTTTTTAGAGAATGGTCCAAGCACAAGTTATGTTACTATCGACCTTGAACTGTTATTAGACCCAAATAATAGTCTAACTACAAATAGTGACTTGGTCCGTGATATACTTAAACCCTATTACTTTACCTCTTACCTCTAACCTCTTACTTAAAACCTTAAAACTACAATATACTGTGGTTCGGAATTTAACTTATAGTAGAATATCAATACACTGGTAATAAATTTGTTAGTATTACTTTTGAGATCCTTTAGCACCTCTAGCTGCGTGTGCAACCGTATATTACTAGTATTTTTGTATATTATTATTAGACATTACTTTTAGATTTCCAGCATATTCTTTGCAGTCATTTTTATATGATGGTATAAAAGTTGAACGAATAAAGTATTATAAGCAATATTACTTTTTATTTAGCTAAACTTTTCACAAACTGTTAACATTCTTATGAGAGATTAAATTAAGAGAATTACAATGAAAATTTTTAAAGGTTTAGCAACTCATAAGCCAATCATTACCTGTGAAAAGTTAATTTTTTTTATTTAAAAAGAGTTTCTTCAAATTTGAATCATTCAACAATGTTTTTTATAGTCACTGAACTGATTTGGATGAAGGATTTTACATGTATATCGTGCCAGAAACTTAAAGCAAGTATGTAAATAAAGTTAGTTTCAGTTTAGGAATATGGATCCCGTTTACATTTAATCAAGTTTCGTATTAGGTTTGTTGATTACTTCGGGACTACGCAAACATATGTTGCATTTGAAATCGTATATAATTTGTTAGATCCAAGCTTGAATCTAAAGCAATATGTAAGAATATTTTGCTTATTCAGGTATATATTTAATAAATGGTATCAGTGGACCGACACATATTTTCTGCCTAAAATAATTTTAAATACGACAACCTATAAACAATCTTTAAAGTTTATCTAAATATCATTTAAAATTTATTGTTTTAAAATCAATCTTCCTATTTTTGAAATTAACAACAAGAGAAAACAAGTTTAATTATTTGTTAGACCTTTTGGGGTGTATAGCCCCCCACTACAGTAATATCAAGCTTTTTAGAGTGAGTTTTGTTGTAGCCTTACGTTGCATGCCTTCAAGTTAAATCGACAACGGTTGGGAAACAAGGATGAAATAAATTGTTTAATATTATCTGTTAGAATAACATTAAGTGCTCTCTGACAACGTACTGCATTTTACCGTTTACAGTAAATTTAACTTTTGTCTGGAACCGTAGGCATGGACAAATACCTATTAGTTAGTTTTTTAAGCTAGTTTAAATTGTGTCAGTCACAGTATACTTTACGTATATTGTTTTGCGTTAATTTTTTCATTAATTTATGACCAATTTTGATTCAAATATGTACAATGTACATATTGACAAATTGACATGTCATGTCAAATTTATGGATGTGTTTGCCCATAAAATAAAATTTTATTTTTTTACAGCTCCTATCACGACCAGAGCTACTATTATTTCTTAATAAAACATCTAATGTGTGAACTATGATAAGTAGTTATTTGTTATTTAATTTTAAAAACAGTGAATCAATACAGTGAATAATTTGGGAACAATTTTACGTTATATTATATTTTTAGCGTTGTTAATTTTAGTTAATTTCTTCAATTGATTCAACTTGTTAATACCTCTCAACATTTTAATACTTTTTTGACCACCTTATTTAAACAGATGTCTTCTATGTTTACAATAATGTTGTAGCATATGTATTTTGAATAAGAAAAATTTGAATCGTTGGTTAAGAGAATTTAAGAAGTATGATGATTATTGAGTAAAGCCTAATCCAAAGGATGTTAGGTAAATGGAACTCGGTCGACTTTTATAAGGTTTTAACGTAATAGGAAATAAACTGATCTATAAACATGTTCTAAGTAAACTATATATGGTTAAATATCAATAATATTCCAATCCTAATCTTCGAATAAGTTAAACAAATTAACGTTGATCCTAAATTATTGGAAACTAAAATATACAATTCAAGGTTAAAAAAGTATAAATAAAATCAACGATTTAAATAGTAAAATATCGGAATGGAACGAATGCAATACTGTGAAGGATTACGTTTAGCTTGGAGAGAAAACTAAGTAAAGTGTTGACATTGGAAATACAGTTTGCACGGTCGCGTGTTTGCTGAAGCGTACTATTGCTAAAAGTAATGGCGCGCCGAAATCAAATTTTGTTTACCTTTGGGGTAAATGAGTGTATTTATTCCTACGTAACAGTAATGATTAATTAACCTACTTCACCGGCAATAATGTTCGTTTGATTATACCCCAGCGGGCTAAATATATGAAACGGGTTTGTTTAAGAATAAATTTTGACAACGTTTCGTGACTACCATATAAAAGTAATATGTAGAAATAAGTACTTAAGTTAGCAAGGCGTTGATAAATATTAATGATTTGTGATGATCAAAAGCTGATGTATATCGTTAGCCATAGGACACCGTTCATGTTGGGCGCCGTTGAGACTACGTGACGCAATTTGCGTACAGTAACAATATTGCATTTACGTTTCGCAGGCGTCTTATAAGCTACTCTATTCATAAAATACACATTTTCATATAGGTTTAGTAAAAGTTATGTGAACATGACTCGTTAAATATCAATAATATAACTAATTTCATAATAATATAATGTTGGTTGGTCCTAAACTATTAAGAGAAGATAGTGAGCGTTTCATAACATTGATTGAACTATTAAACACTACAATAATTGTAGTATTTCATAGTTTACGACGTTATTAGTTTATAATGTGTGAATAGTGATTATTATTATTCACACGTCATAAACTGTTTAGTCATCATTGGATGGCCAATACCATTCGACTAATAATGGTTGCTACGATTGTTTCTATACGCATTGTTACACCAATACATTTGACCACACAAATCATAATTGACAAACAAACACATCACAGACAACAATAATGTAGAAATAAGTACACTCGTACTGGCTCAGGGCAAGGATACGTGGTTCTATTGTATTTTACATGTTACTGTGATAACAAACATATATAATACACAACACTGAAATAGCTCGTTGGATATAGTACGGATGATTCAAAGTCCAAAGATGGTCCCCAGCCAAGCAATTTTAACAGGAACGTATAAATATGAAGGTCTGAGGATAGTTTACAAATCTATTTAAGAACTTTATGTCCGTAACATTAGCATTGCAGTTTATGAGGAAAGGATGTAAAGAATTATTTGATTATTTAAGGTTTTCTATAACGTTATACGTTTGAAATTTAGTTGGTTGATTTTTTAAGTTCTTTCTTAACATATGTAGCAAGGTATATGATCTTTTTGTTTAAAAAAATCAGCACATACAAACTCACTCTTCGTGTTAATAAATTATTACATTAAATATAATTTTATTTTGTGTTTTGTGTGAAGTGGCAACATTTTAATTGAAGTTTACATTACATTTGGTTAAGATATCCAAGAAAATTTACTGAAAACTCAGGAGTTTTGAGTTAATTGAACTATATACCTCTGGAATTGTTTAATTTAATCAGCAAATAAATACTAAGAATAAATAAATGAATGAAACAAATAATTGAAATGTTTTACGTAATTAACTGTTTAAATTTAAATTGAACCGTCCACTAATACTAGTTTATGCAACGATTGTATTATGAATGCCTTAAAGCCACGAGTGAGATGTAGGTTAGAACACGAGCCAAGTGAGTGTTCTATACGAGTGCATTTACGTTGCATACACTATTGTATGTACGACCAACAATAATCAGACGTTTAAAAACAAGAGTTGTATTTTTCTACGACCATTGCAATATATGAATGAAAATGAACGCACATTATTTTTACTTTTCCACTTTAAAAATTAGTTACATTACTGGATATGCAACATAACTTTCGTCAAACGCTGAGCTGTGATTTGTCTAAAACCTGCATCGTTATGAACTGATAATACAACGGTTTTCAATTTTCCTTTATTAATGAGCCTCCTAATGATGTTACTTTCAGTATCTTTATTCGTACTTTTTGCAATGGTCGTAGGTAAAGACATAAATATAACATCTAAGAAGATTTCACAGTATATAATTGTCAAAGTTAACGATGTGGTGGATACTAATTAAAATGTAGTAAGTATAATTTTAAACACAATAAAATTTTC
This sequence comes from Nephotettix cincticeps, assembly GCA_023375725.1. Taxonomy (NCBI): domain Eukaryota; kingdom Metazoa; phylum Arthropoda; class Insecta; order Hemiptera; family Cicadellidae; genus Nephotettix; species Nephotettix cincticeps. The sequence goes on along the minus strand of CM041790.1, from coordinate 71,784,081 downwards.
AACGATTATTCCTCGTCAGGAAACAGTTCATTAATTGGCTTGGCCAATGATGGCGGGTACCTGTAGGTTTAATGTAGTCCATTGTCAAGATTGTGTTTACCTTAGTCTGTAAACTCCACTCAGCAAGCTCTCAACTTTACTGTCCATTCAGCGCACCACTGGGTATTCATCCATCTCATAATTTATAACGGTCTCTCTACTGACTATTTGAATCATTAAAACCGTTCTCAGTTAAAAAAAAACATTAAACTGGCATTACAAAATTACTCACATGTATTAATCGAAACAATAATTTGAAGTTGATAGATTTAAAAAAGATTATCTGGGGAAATTCAAAAATTACTAACTTCCGAAGAGCAGAGAATGGTAAGAGACACTATCTTGGTTGGGTGGTTTGGTATTTTAAGGTACCAAGAATATCTAAATTTGAAGGTCACTGGTTCAATTCTAAGCAACATTGTGACATGATCGTTCGATACTGAACCCACTGCGTTTTGGGCTATTAATTAATGAGCCTGTAAAATTAATTACCTTGTCTATGTAAGTATCAAAACCACAGTTCGTGTAATTCAATACAATAACTATCACACCCACACTTAACTAATATTTTGACCTTAAATTACTCACCTGTTTAGTCTTTGTCTAACGAAAAGAACTAAAAATAAATTCATCCTGATAACACCATTTGGGCTGACTATTTAAACCGAACTGTCCAGTTTTACCTTTTTCTAATCCTGTTGCGTGAGCTGAAAATTACCACTATCTTCAGAATTGTACGTAATAGTGTTAAATATTGTTTAGGGATTGTGGAACCTCTTAGCATCTACAAGACGATGTTCGTACAAGACGATGCTCGACTCACTTTTCCTGAGAACAGTAGCTTATGGTTGACCATCTTTTTAAGATAGATCCAAAACATCTATCACACTAGCTCAAGTATAATATGCTAGCCCTATACAGAGTATCCACGAAAAACTTTTCAGGACTTCAGTGATTGATTAGGTACATAAAAAGGAAGAAAAAATTTCTAATAGAGGTATGGCCTTAAACGCTTATTTTCTCAGATATCCGCCATTTTGTATTTTCCGCAAAATATTTTTATTTCAAAATTTTTTTAATGGATTATTTTCAAATTTGGTACGTGTTTTAAACTAGTAGACCACTGTTAGTTAAAAAATAACTAGCATGATCCAAGCTCAAAATTAAAAGTGGTGGCTATTTAAATTTTTAAAACTTAAGTACTTTGTTAACGGTAAAATTTAAAATGGCCGCCATTTTAAATTTTGAGCTCGGATCGTGCTAGTTATTTTTTAATAATACAATATTCGTGTAAAACATACCAAATTTCAATACAATACGTTAAAAAATGTTTGAATAAAAAAATATTTTGTGATTTATTGATCACTAAGCAATTAATACGTGCAATATATCTCGTCCATAATACTATAAAGAAGAAACAGCAAAATAGTACATAAATAATTAAATGGCGGATATCTGAGAAAATAAGCGTTTTAGGCCATACCTCTATTGGAACTTTTTTCTTCCTTTTAATGTACCCAATCACTCACCGAAGTCCTGAAACGTTTTTCATGGACACCCTGTATATCACAGGTGGCTTGGTCGAAACCAGTGCATTGGCCAGTGACTCCATTCATATAATGAGCGGTCATCTCTGACAAACCTAATTGACTAACGCTTCGACGGTACCTCGATGTCTTCAATTCATCTCTTGCGATGGGAAGTTCAGATAAAAATGCACAATAAGGAGAAAGCCTCTGTCCTTACAGTAGATCCATGTCTGAAGAGATAAGTCTGTAGATCCAACGTCCAACGAGAACCAACGTTGGTCTCCGGATTGATGCACTTCTCACACACGTTTTACAAATTGGGTATATTGATAGCCCAGTGGTTAGCGCGTTCAAATTCGATGTAAGAGATCATAGGTTGAAATCTTAGAATTCCCACTTAAACGTTTTCCACCACTTAACAAAACGTTTGTTTGTTATAACATCTGTATTTTTGTACAAATCGTCTAGTGTAGACAGAGCAAAAAAACACAAGAAAAGAATAAAATAGTAACAGAGAAAGGTGACATTATTATCACACACTACCACATAAAATAATTGTTTATCAAACAATAAATTTCACCAAAAGCCACGTTTTGTTTACTTAAATTAGCTGGATATTTATATAATACATATTGAACCAGCTTTTCTACGCTAAATTACAAAATTGTGTAGCACAAGTGAATTTTATTTCATTGTCACTATTTTCTTGCAGATGAAGTAATAACGAACAAAAATGACGTGGAAAATTAATTTCAGAAACAAAGAATGCAGATTTAGTTTATAAATTTTATATGAGTTTTTCTATAGTAAAGTTTAAATGAATTTTTTCATTTTAGAATAAAGTAAGGTTATATAAATTGTATATATTTTAATAGTTTTAATACATTTATAAGTTTAATAGATTTTGATAGTTTTATTTTCTAACCAATCGAAGAAACGTACAGAAAAAAGTGATAAAAATTTAATATTTGAATTGAAATATATATACATAATGAGCGGTCACCTCTGACAAACCTAATTGACTAACGCTTCGACGGTACCTCGATGTCTTCAATTCATCTCTTGCGATGGGAAGTTCAGAAAAAAATGCACAATAAGGAGAATGCCTCTGTCCTTACAGTAGATCCATGTCTGAAGAGATAAGTCTGTAGATCCAACGTCCAACGAGAACCAACGTTGGTCTCTGGATTGATGCACTTCTCACACACGTTTTACAAATTGGGTATATTGATAGCCCAGTGGTTAGCGCGTTGGAATTCGATGCAAGAAATCATAGGTTGAAATCTTAGAATTCGCTTTCCAACAACAACTTAACAAAACGTTTGTTTGTTATCACATCTGTATTTTTGATTCCTCTGGTGTAGACAGAGCAAAAATATACAAGAAAAGAATAAAATAGTAAGAGAGAAAGGTGACATTATTATCACACACTACCACATAAAATAATTGTTTATCAAACAATAAATTTCACCAAAAGCCACGTTTACTTAAATTAGCTGGATATTTATATAATACATATTGAACAAGCTTTTCTACGCTAAATTACAAAATTGTGTAGCACAAGTGAATTTTATTTCATTGTCACTATTTTCTTGCAGATGAAGTAATAACGAACAAAAATGACGTGGAAAATTAATTTCAGAAACAAAGAATGCAGATTTAGTTTATAAATTTTATATGAGTTTTTCTATAGTAAAGTTTAAATGAATTTTTTCATTTTAGAATAAAGTAAGGTTATATAAATTGTATATATTTTAATAGTTTTAATACATTTATAAGTTTAATAGATTTTGATAATTTTATTTTCTAACCAATCAAAGAAACGTACAGAAAAATAAAGTGATAAAAATTTACATATTTGAATTAAAATATATATACCGGTACATATTACTAACTATTCAGTTTCATAAAATGTGAAAGCCAAAAATAGCGTTTAATAATGTCTGTACGTTATTGCAGTGGAATTGTGCGGATAATATTTTAATTGATTTATTTTCATTTGAATTTTGACGTCATAACATATTTCAGTCCAACAAGTTACATTACTTCAGGATATAAATAGTTAGATGCAAATTGATGAAAACAAAATGTGTCAAACAAAATTACTCAGAAGATCAATATTCAGGAAAAGTGTTAAGAACATATTACAAATGCAGACCTATGATTTTTCGTAGCTTGTTGAGGATCTTTACAAAAATATAATAACAACATTGATTAAATTGCTATACGAAATTTTAATAACGTTAGATAAAACTAAATGAAAAACAGGCAATATAGAATAATCTAATTTGTATCAGGAATACAGTAACTAATACAGACTTAATGAGTATTACAAACCTTCCGATTATCTCTGAGCTCCATCTAAATGAAATATTTTGCATATTTCCAGGAATGAACATTAATAACTATTTGAGATATTATATTTAAAAAATGGTTGTATTTAAATAACACGAATTTGTGATTAAAAGCTAGTTTGAAAATTATTAAAAAGTTAATTTATAATTGAAATAAAAGTAAGGTATTTCAGTAATATATAATAACCAATCGTGAAATAGAAAGCATACTTTATACTTTTAACTGAAATGGCGACCTACCCAGGTAGGTATTTTAAGCCAAGTATGAATGAGGAATGAATGTAGGGTGGTTGTGGCGCGATCTTGTAGTCTTGTTACTGACTAAGGCTGACATGTTCCTTAGACAGGACTGTTAATTAATAGCCCAACAGCCGATGGCAACTAATGGACCTACAGTTTAACGTGGAATCCGAACCACGGCCTCTGAATTACGAATTGGTCTAATTAGAGGATGGTCTTTGTGGATTAACGTAGTATTCAATAGTGCGGACGTTAATCCACACAAGAGAACACTACATCCACCGACCATCTCTCACAACTATCCACAATTCGTGACCTCCAAGTAGCTGGATTACAGGACGTCGCCACTGTCCCAGTCATCCATATGTTATCATATGTTTTCATCAAAGAGAGATTAACTATTTCCAAATTCAAAATTAATTTTTTACAAATATAAAGAGGAAGATTTAGATTTGAGACTAATAAGTATTAAGTATAAATGAGAAGTAGAATACTAAATTAGTTACATTTCAACGAAAATTCTTTTTCAACCAGATTTTTAGCTGATTTCAAACCATCTTGAATCAACAAAATTTAAATATTTTGTATCAATATAGTATTCCTTTTACTTCAAAACGTTGCAAGAGTAATAATAAGCTCACTAGTTAATTCTTCATTTTATATTAATACAAAGACAAATTTGTCTCTATATTGTTTGGAGTTCAATTTTTAATTTTTTATGTGATAAACACCGGAAAATCCGAATGGGTGTTTCGTAACAAGCCCGATTCGTAGCGTTATTCCGTGAAAACGAGAATATCAACAGTTATAATATAACTTATTTTCATTATCCAATAAATTTTGTATTTCGTTGCTTTAAACTGTCACACATAATATTAAAATAAAATAATCAGCTTTCAATCCCCAGTTTTAAACAGTACTGGACATTTTTCAGAAGTTTTACAGGACATGTGATCTATAAAAGTGGTTTAATATAAATAAATAACCATTTGATGTCAAATTATAATCATTGTCAGTTTGTTTGTGTATTTTAAACCTATTTAAAATCATACGATATTTAATTGTTATCAATATGTATGATACAAGATTTTTCTGTTGTGTTTATTGAAAATTGTGGATAAACATTTTTTAATGTCAGTAATCTTGCCTTTTAATACTGATTCATATGAGCCTTATAAAGGACAGGTTTACTGCTAATTTAATATTAATTTCCAAACATTCAAAATAACGTAGAGGAGTAAACTCTGATATTTATAGTACAATTGTGTTGGGCCGTTTAGATACAGGTTCAATAATTATGGCATGAAACCGGATAAACCAATCCATTATCGTTGTTAATGCAGATAATATCTCGTCATTTCACATATCCATGAAATTTACTGTTATCTGGTGTTTTCTGACAATTTTCAATTAGCAAATGCATAGTCTAATGCACATTTATCGTTAATTACAACGTGTGGAATAAATTATGTTTTAACTGAATAAGTTTATTTGTTGTTTATAAAATTTTATCTTAGAGTCCTGCTTTATTAATTTACTAACCTATATCTTGAAGTTTTTTTAAGACCTTAAAGATTTTTCCACTACACAATTTGAAGTACAAAGAACAGTGAAAGAAAATATAGAATACTTGATGCTCAATATACATTGAGATTTCTCTTGAGATTCTATAACACTTATTATTACGAGACTGGTGAATAACATTAAAAAAATAAATTTATTATTGTTTAATAAATAATAAAATCATTCTATGTCAGCAGTAATAGATTTAAAATCCTCTTATATTTCAGGTATTGATGTTGAGACGTGAATACAAAATGTAATTTGTACAGTTTTAATTCATTTAAAATTTTCGTAAATGTGAGATCCTAAGTGGCTGTAATAGTCAAAATTATACACCAATTTTAGTTTATTTGTTGACCCTGGTTAACAATTTAAAATCGGTTTTTAATATTTTAACTACTGCAACGTTTAGCAATAATACTAACCAATACTATATACTATTAGTTTGAAAATTAAAAAAATAATAATAGGATCTGATATAGTAGAACTCCCTATATTTCTAAAAAAATATTTTAAATTCAAGATATTTTCTTCCTATAAAGTGTAAAAATAAACAGATTACGTGAAAAATTTAAATGTTGCATCTTTTTTCCAGACAATAACAACTTGTTATATGAAAACCATTGCCCTATTTCTATAATTTTGGCGGTCTCGAAGCTTTTCGAACGCCTGTTCCTTTCTAGGATATCCCCTTCCTGGTTGGATACATAAGGCAGAAGCAGTTTGAATTTCGTCAACACTCTACCACGCATCAGCTGGTACGAAGCTGGTCGAACACCATAACATTAACTTGTGCTCTGTTGCAGTGCTACTGGATGTCAGCAAGGTGTTCGTTAAGGTCTGGCACGAGGGTCTTATCCTTAAGCTCAGTGAGTCCCCGCTCCCGGTAGCACCAGTTCATCTCCTCAAGTCTTACTTAGAAGGTCGCCAATCCAGATATGCATCGAGAGGGCGCTATCTACGACACGTCCTGTGGAGGCTAGGGTATTCCAGGGCAGCGTCCTGGGTCCGGTCCTCTACCTTGTTTACACTAATACCATGCCGACTGTTCCAGGAGTAACATTATCTCTTTACAATTACGACGCACTGCTGCACTACAGAAGCTGTCGCCCCATACACGCCGTGAGGATGATGCAGACATAGATGGACGCCCTGTAACCATGGCTCCGTCAGTGGCACATCAAAGTCAACCCCACGGAGTGGGAATGCCTCCATGGTATTCCCATTCCGTGAAGTACTTGGGTGACATCCTGGACTCACGCCTGTGTTTCAAATAGGCTGTTTAAGTCGCTGAGTCAACTGCAATACTGGGGCTGATGTGGCCACATCTTGCAGCGAGGAGCCCAATCCCGATCAGGACGAAGGACACCATGTTCCTACTAATTGTACGCTTTTGTATCATGTATGCTTCAGGAGCGTGGTGGATTCTGGTCAGCAAGACTAACAGAAAACACCTAGAGGTCATCCAGACGAAGTCGCTGAGACTCACACGGCAACTGTGGTTCGTCAGGAACTTCGTAACGTTGGGAGTACCAATTCTCGATCTATTTAACAGAATAAAAGCCCATGGATCGTTTCAGAATGCAGCCGAGTCTACCCTAGAACACATCAGCGAGCTCTGTAGACGACATGACGTCGCAGAGGTCTGGAGGACTAGGCCCATCGTCATCCTAGATGATCCACTGTAGGTGAACAGCGTGACCTGCTCAGCCAAAGCCTGACATTGGAATGCGTCGAGACTTTCATTGATTTACTTTGCTTCACATATGCTATTTCACTTGTTCCGGCCCTGTTGTGATTTAATTGCTCCACTCCAAGAGGTAATCCAGCAGCCGCAGCTGAAAGCTAATACTGTGATTCGCCCAAATGAAGTCCATTTGCCCGTATGTAAGCTGCTCATACACGTCTGGACGGATGGGGGAGGGTGGGTTTAGTTTGGGTATACACCACCAAACGGTGGAGTCACCAGATAATCCTCAAAGGAGCCGGGGTACTCATAAACAGTTATTACCTGCCCAAAAAATAAAAAAAATAAAAAAATATTTTTTCCCAATCCTACGTATTTTGTAACGTAAATAAAACATCTTTTGTAAACGATAAACTCTATAAAACATATAGTAATGTTGGAGAAGGTGAGGTCTTTATAAATGTAGAGCAGACGGAGACGTCAAAACCAATATTTGTCCGTGAACACTGGTCCTTGTGTTTACAAGAGTGATTCTCCAGACCCGACTCTATATTCTTTTATTAACACCCAGTTCTACGTCTATGTAAGCTCAAATTTACCTTGCATGCACAGGTTTTCCAAATATTATTATTGTAAATTCATTAATATATACAATTCATATATATTTATACATATATTATATACTCGTATAGTTTAATAATGCAATAACAAACTAATAGTATTCAAATCATTATTTATTTTAAATTTTTGTATTTTATTGATATGACAGAATATTTTTTCCTTTATTATATATTGACTATTTTATTTTATTGTAGTGACAAGAATACTTTTTTCGGCCAAGAAAAATACAACCATATTTTTAACGGTATTTTTAAGTCAACAATCTTAGTTTGTAATTTGTTCTATATAGTTCTTTAACAGCTGAGTGACCTAGGATTGAAAGCTACTGCAGCAATGAATTAAAAAAAACCCAAGTAGGCTAAAAAGAAGATTTGTATGACCATGAATAGTCATAATATAAATATATATTTCTATGGAGCCAACCTACTTCGACTTTAAATCAACTTTTTAAGAGTTGGAAAATTAAAGTCGGGGACATAATATAGGTCTATAAGGGAATTTTATCATGAACTAATTATTATAATTATCAGTTTGTTTCTGTTAGATACAGTAGTGCTATTGGGCAGCTATTAGCTTGGATCTCGCAATATTAATTGATGAATATCTATGAGTCCTATATTATACAGGGTGTTCATTAAAGCTGGGGACAAACTTCGAGGGCTGATAGTACTCATCAAAATAAACAAAAAATTTCTAATAAACATATGTCGAAAAATCCTTCGTTTAGCCGCTAGCCGCCATTTTGTATTTTATACAAAAAATGTTATATATAAATAATTATTTAAGTTACAGAAACCAAACTCCGCACAGATATTTAATGGCTAAAGAAAAAAATATTCTCAAATTATCATTAAGTTTGCTTTTATATTTTCAAAATTACGGTGGTTAAAATTATTTTAATTTAAATAACAAAAAACCATTAACTTTAAGAACCCCCGCCATTTTGAAACCATTAGCTATGATAACTTTTGCCTTGTGGACATTAACTAGACATGTAACATGAAATAACTAAATGTGCAGTAGCTTTTTTTGACTGGGACGGTGGCGACGTCCTGTAATCCAGCTACTTGGAGGATTCAAAGGCCATGATTCAGATTCTACGTAAACTGTAGGTTCCTTAATTTGTATCGGCTGATGGTCTATTAATTAACATACCTGTCTAAGGAACATGTCAGTCTTGGTCAGTAACAAAACTACAAGGTCACGCCACAATCATCTTACACTCAATCCCCATTCATACTTTGCTTAAAATACATATCTTGTGGTATGGTCACCATTTCAATAATCAAATCTAATCAAATTTAATCTTTAATGACACGCTATATGTAATCCAGCTATTTGGTAGTCACCAATAGTAGATAGTTATAAGCGATTCCATTCGAATATGTTGGTTCTTTGGGTGAGTTATTAACGTCAGCACCGTTGAATACTAAGTTCATCTGCAAACACTGTCCTCGTTTAAAGACTAGTGCATAATTTAGAGGTAGAATTCCAAGTTAAACTGTGGTTCCTTAGATGTCGTTAACCGTTGGGCTATTAAATATCATGTTAAAGGAGCATTTCAATAACAAGACTACAAGATCGCGCCTGATAAATTTCACTCATTTATCATTCATACATGGCTTTAAATACCTACCTGGGTAGGTCACTATTTGAGTGTGAAATATTAAAATACCACAGAGGTAACATATTGGCTCAAGCCAAACGTCGTTGGATTGAAACCAGTAGCTACTGATGGATTAACGAAATGGAAAAAACACCTGCACAAAATGTAAATCATTTATCTAGCAATATGGGAAGAAGTATGGCTGCATAGATGCAATGACTTTCAAAGAGAAATATCTCCGAAAAACAAGCTTAGCTGGAGTTGTAAAAGTTGTACCCTGCTAATGAGCACGTTTGTATTCAGCTTCGGTATCTCGCTCTCTCCATTCTTAAGGAATAAAAAACGTCACGCCTACTTTGTTTCAATGTAATCGTTCAAACCAGTTTAAAAGTTGTCCCTAAATTTAAGTATACCTCAGTTAACATTTTGACACCAATCAAGGATTCATTGGAGGTGTAGCATTATTAGTTTCTTAGTGTGTAGTGTGGTACGACGATTATTGCATTTTTAGAATTTAACACTCTTACTGAAACCCCAGTCTCACAAGCACCATGGACCATGGTTTTTATACTATTAGTAAAACTGGTTGAGTTTTTCCCTCCATCCTGGTAATACCTTTGAGGGCGTCATTTAACCTTGACATTCGTTTTTTGTGCGAGTTGCTGGTGTCCCATGCCAAAATGTATACGTACACAAGTATTGTGTATAATACTCTTATTTTTACTATTACCACTACTATTTTACATATGCATTTTACTGTGTTACTGTATTTTACATTCGTATTGACAAGATTGTCGTTGGTTCTAATACATAATCTTCACATCAAGAGATTATACTTCCAATATATCCTTCACTGGGGCCTGAAGATGATCCTATAACTAAAGGATCGAAACTCCCTTTAGCGAAAAAAGGATCACATATTGCAGGTACTTAAACCACCACAGTAATTATATGTAATCCGGATGCTATAACTTAAAAAATAAAGGAAAATGTCCGTAATCAAAATCAAAATGCCATAATTCCACCATCACCAATAATGAATTTAAAAGCCATACATTTTATAATTCCATTAAAATCTTTTTAATAATTATAAGGGGTAAAAAAGCTTGTTTAGTAAGTATAATTATTTAGTATAAAGACAGTTATATATTTTTGATCTTACAAAAACTTATTTTAAGTGATTTAAAAACCAACAACAGCGTAATATTAACCATATTGGTTAACAGTATAGTTTAAAGTATTGACTATTAAACAGTAAAGAGGTATTTTAGAATGAATGTTTCAGGGCGCGTGTATGTCTGAATATGAGTTAAAGGGGTTTTCTGTTTAATAAAATCATTTTGAGATGACTAGCTTATGAGGGGTTGCTTATTTGGCATAAATGAAAATAACAGACTTAACTTTTAGTACTTAATTTTAGGTTGGTAGAACACTAATTGTTACAAGAAAGTGGTCTGATAATGACATCATCTTAAAATACTACTTACGGAACTGATGAAAGTTGAGAAATTATATTGTACCTACATAATATTTAAAATATATTTAATACTGGATTTCTCGTGTTGTTTCTTAGCAAGGTTAACTATACACTTATTTTTAAATAAAATAAAGGAACACTGATAGCATATAATGTAAATTATAAAATAACTGTATATTCACACATTGTAAAAAATTATCGATAAGGTAAATTAAAAACTGAACTTAATAATTAATTTTTCGAATAATTGTGTTTTGAATGTTTTAGGTTCTTAAAATATTATACCTAATGTAACACTTGGTTTTACTTTGATTAAGCTTTATTAAACGATAAGACTATAATTATTTACTCAATGATTGGATATTCTTCATTAAATAATAAGTTTTAGTAGTTAATCTAAAGTTGGTATATATATTTTAATTCATAATCTCTGTACATTGGAGAGTAGTTGGGAGCAGGAAGGAAACTGTCCGCCATTCACCTTGAGTTTAGTGATTCGACTGTCACCACCAGACAGTTTATCTTGTATCCCACCACGTGGTCATGTAGTGCGCTTCACAAGTATACGGAAACTTACCATTAAACATAAGGGAATAACATTACATCCATCAATATCTAGCTACTTATTTTAGTTTCAGGCAATAATAAATACAAATTCAAAGCTATCATGGATTTAAATTTTATTTCAATCGTAAATGTTTAAGGTTCTTTCCTATAATTTAATCAAAAATGTTCTTATCGTAGGGTGTATTGTATTAGGTTGTAGCATGTTCTTGGATCATTTAATAAGTTAAGAAAAAAATTGTATTCTAGCTCAAAAACTAATCATAAAAATGTTTAATTACTTGTGAAAATAGTGCTTTATTGATAATGCTCAGTATGCAATCCTTTGAATTGATGTCGAGGCCACTTTCGGACCATGTTTTGAAAATGTTCTGAACTATCCATCCAAGATCCCTGAAACGTTTTATGGTTGTTGGGTACAAAATTAGCTTCAAAGTATACTAGAATTTATTTAATTGATCAACTCAATTTAGTTTGCTCAAAATAAAACAATATTACGCTTTTGTGGTTTTATATTTAAAAACAATTTTTATACATTAGTTTTAAATAGTTGTCTTTATTCTAGTACACTTTGTTATTCATATTTTATACGTGTTAAACATTTGTAAATAATATCTCAAGTAGGTTTTAAGTCATTGAAACCTAATTGACCTACGAATTCACTGCAGAATTGAAGCGAAAGAGTGCATTACACGTTCATGTCTACAGCTAGTCACTATCACGTTTGTAGCTTAATAAACACAACGAAGACCATTGCAGAGTCGACCCAGGTGGGCAGTTGAAACCGTCCAATTAACTAGACCCACCATACACTTGCAATGCTTTTTCAGAACCACTAGAGATATTTTTAGCAAAAACAAAAATAAATTATTAACGGAGACACATGAATAAATAAGAAAAAAGAGGGTTCGAAAATGATTTTAGGAAAATGAACTGGCCACCAGTGACCAACCAGCCACCATTGATTTTGTAATCTATAATATTATAAAGAAGAGGTGGTTTCTGTATATTTGTGGGTTTGTTTGTGGGTATGTTTGTGGGTATGTTGTGGCAAGTAAACGAGAAAAATACTGAACCGACCGGTTTGAAATTTTACAGAAAGGTAGATCTTAAACTCATCCAACACATAGGCATATTAGTTCCCTTAAAATCCTCTCGGGCTACGCCCCATGAACGTCCTAAGCTTAAATGTTTACATTTTCAAAGAATGAAAACATTAACTTACTTGAATGTCAACAGCTGTGAACACTAAAATTTGACATTTCGGGAAGAAGAAGAAGAAAGAGCTGCCGTGACCGTTCTAGGTTTCAATGTTTACATTTTTTAATGACAACATCCGTTTACACTATATTTTGACAGTTCGGGAAGAAGAAGAAATAAAGTTGATTTTCAGATAAACTGCTGGATCGAAATTAGTGAATTATTAGTTCGAAATAGTGGAATGGTAAATTTTAAGTTTTTTCCCGATGACTGTCTCTATTACGTTAATCCTTATCCTCCCCCAATATTTGACAGATGTTATTTGGTTATGTTGTATATGTGTCAGTCATTTTGTAAACAATGAAGAATTAATTAATAATAACTTAAATGTATCAGTAGAGCCTACGAACACCTCTCTGCCCTTTTTACCCGTGCGAAGAACGGGTACTGTGGCTAGTCAATCAATAAATTAATAAACCAATAGACACTCATTGCACCCTGTCTGTGGCAGCATTTTTGTTTGGGACCACTTTAAATAATTACATGAATCGTATTTTGGTACTGCAGTAGACGTCCTTGGGACGTTTAACTCTAAAGGAAACTACTTTTAATAGAGCATAAAATCCGTCATGGTTTTCTTTATACCTCTTTGAAACTGTCTATACGTGTGCCTTACAAACTAAATGAACAAACTGGAACTTTAAGAAATTCATGTTTACTAACGGAATACACTTTTTACGGGTTCTTCTGGTGAGTGGATGGAGGAAATCCGTGTTTTGCAAATGGAGTTTAGGTTAGGATAAATGACGGACTCTCATCGTCTGCTGTACGTCGATTTCTCATCTCCTGCCGCAGGAAAATTTAATGTAGCAAACTGCTCGAAGATACAAAACTGTGCCCCATTACCGACATTTGAATTTTTTTTTAATTCATAGTTTTAGTTAATTTGTAATATAAAATACATTTTGGTTTTTATATATTTTTCCTATAAACTAATCAATATTTAACTGGATGATTGAAGTAATTGTAAAAATTCCTAACTTAAAAGAAAAAATAAAATTTTAGATTATTAACACTAGTATTAGCACATATAAGAACTAGTTAATTATAAGTGCTGATTATTAAAAACATATTAATGAGTTAAATTTAAATAGCTACCATTGCGCGTATTTGCAACGTATATTGTATTTATTAATTTAGATAGCACTGTGAAATGCACGATCTCGTAGAATATATTATTATAACCCATTATTCTGATAATAAGGGATAGTTAATTACTTTATGGTATTCAGTAACATAATAAAACACACCTGGAATAATGTTAATGCAATTTTTGAAAGTAGTTTTTATATAGTTTATAGATTTTTACAGTGTACATGATAATTAATCTAAAGAAGTAACGAAGCAGTGTTTTAAAATAGGGAATCAATGATGAATTATAAAACAAAATGGCCAATAAAATTATAATACAACGCAATCCCAAAATTAAAACAAGGTAAAACTTTTGATTTAATTATAAGCCATTGACGTAATGTTGTACATATTAGTTTGTATAGTAAAATTGTTTATATATTAACAACTAAAACCTTTTAACGCGAAAATCTTCAAGTAATCCAAAACTCTTAATCCTAACAACGATTATAAATGTTATAAATGTTTAAGTGGAATTTTTATCAAACAATAAATGAAACACAATACTATAATGTTAATCTTAGAATACCTACTTGAATATTTATCGTTGTAGCTACATTTAATACATAAATCAAATAATGATTAAAAAATATTACCTAAAATTTAAATAGAAATTATATTCGTTTGTAAATATTTTTTTCTAAGTCCATAAAAACCGTGTAAAAATTAATCTATGTTAAAAAAACTAACGGTTCAGTGGAAACCATGAATAGCCAATGCCATTATCGTCAAACTTTACAGACTTATTTAAATGAGCCTAATATAATGTTGGTCGCGAGAACTGAGGTGTTTACCCCAGCTGTAGCCTGGAAATAGCCACTTTATCATTATGAAGGATATGGGCCTGAGTTTTAGTGCGAGTTGAAGTATGTCTTTGCTGAGATAAAAAGTGGGAGAGCTTTACTACAATCACAAACTTTCGCTAAATATATTATACGAAAAGTAAACATGGGGTTTGTATCGAATGTACTAACTAAACGGTGTTTTTATGATGACTGAGCAATAGGAATACCCTTTCTTAATATTGGTTTTCACTTGTAATACATTTTTATTTGTAAAATATATTGAAAATAAAAGAATACATTGTCTAGACCAAAAAATAAGCCATGGTTTTTTACAGGAATTACTTAACTGAATAATAAGTATTTACACGAAATTTACGTTTGTTTTATGCTATATTTCCCAGGATAAATATGGGCTATACTAATCGATTAAATGGCGATAAAATATTTACTGACCAAATCAAATGACAATAATAATATATGACAAGTTTGGTCAGTATTTATCGATAAATAAGATATGTTGATATATTTGGAAATGGGTATGCAGGTTGGTAAAATAAATAATATTATTTATTTAAAATTTACATTTCAAAAACGCAAAAATCAAATGTTTTTGGCAAACCACCCCTCCAAAATACCTACTTGAATTGATCGATATATCTGGATCACAAACTTCCGAGGAAATGTAGGAATATTAATTTGTTTAAAGTCACCTCAAAATGAAAAAAGTAACATGGCCCCAGCCTTAAACTTTTCCATGAGACCTACGGTAATGGCTTATTCGCATTTAGAAAATCAGTAAAAATCGGTAAAAATCAATTAAAAGCAGTTACAGTAACTAAGACCTCCATTGGGAGAAGAAATAAGTCCCACGGGATATAGGTTAATTAGTTATTTAGTATTATGAGTCAGAAAAATACTACTTTAGGTAATAGGTGGTTGATTTTAAGTAATATATTGTTCTAAGGTAGTTAATCATACACTACTATGGTTTTTAGGATCCGGTAGTATTACCTTATATATGTTACAAACCATTATAAGTTTATTTTAGTGTTTAAGATTTTTTGCAAATTAATTAAGTAAATATTATGCCAATTACATAATAAAACATTTACCTGGGTTGTTGTCAACAAATGATTTTAACATCAATTTATGTAGTCTAAAACATGAATTGACTGGAGTAAAAAATTTGGTGATATTTACTGTATTATTTGGCAAATTTAGTTGGTCAAAAATAATTGCAATTACTTAGGTACATAGAGATACATAGAGATTTCTTTACTAATTTGAAACTGAATAAGCACAGTATTAGGTTCATCCACCAAGCCCATAGTTCGTAATTCAGAGGCAAAAATGTAAAACTGTAGGTCCCTTAGAAGTTTATTTAGAACCTAAATAAACTTTGATAGAATAATATTCGTTATGAAAGTAAATTTGTAACTGTCCACTGCGACTAGTTTTATTTTGAGTAAAATAAACTTGAGAAAATCAATTAGCTTTATTTTGACATGGATTTGTCTCGGATTTAGGGTGTGGGGTTGGTGTTGGTAATTTATACCACAACTATTTGCAACAGTGACGTTATTTGATTATAGACGTCATATGGTTAGTGACGTTATAGTTTGGTCATAAGAACAGCTGTTCAGATGAATTGAAAGCATTTCCTTTAGTCATATCCATGATCTAAGCTATTTCCCACAGGGAGGTAAATACAAACATATCAAAATATGATATTCACTATTTACACATAATTATGAAAATAAAAATGGATTACCCATGAATAAAATACTTTTAAAGCTGAGAAGAAAAATTGCTTGGAGCTAGAGAAAGAGGCAGTAAGTGTTATACAATCGGGGTAACTGAACGGTATGCTCCAATAGTTTACCTTGGCTTTCCTTATTGTTGTAGAAATGTAAAAATCTTCTAGACTATAAACATTCAATTTAGACATGACTGGGATGAGATACACAATGTAGATGTTTTGAGAAAGTTTTTATTGTAAGCTAACAAGAAACTTTATTACTAAGTTTTAACATGTGAAAACTATTGTTTATTTGTGTTTAAATAAGCCGCAGGAACCAAAATTGAAGCAAAACTATATAAATTATATTTATGTAGATTTACTTCATGAGAGATACTTTTTTCCAGTATAATATTAAAATCTTTACAATATTTCCTCGCAATGTTTCAGCATTGTAATTTTAACTTAACGTGGATTTTATAGTCTCGGTGAGAAACGTGAATAGACTACAAACTTGAATTCAAATATTATATATAAAATTTCTTCAGGATAATTTATTTCCCACATCTAGAAAAGTTGAGTATAAACAACAAAGGCAATGGAAAATGATTTAGAACTTACAGTTCCACCACAAAAGTCCAAATCACTCACTGTCAGAGCACTGTTGGGCTGGTTGCAGGTATTTGTCAAGAACTGTGATAGATTACTGTGAAGGAGCAGTAGAATTTAAAAGATCTAGGTTAAGGAATCTAGGCTGAAATAAAGAGAAAATACAAACTCTGACTCAGCAAGTGATTGGACTATGATCGTTCATGCAATAAAAAATTACTTAAACAAATATTTTTCACATTATTTACACAATGAGTCAAACATTCCTTGGAAAAGATACCAAGGTGGTTCTGAATTGACTAGATTGTAGTATTGTGTTCTCATGAATAATTTATTATAAATTAAAACTTATGTTATTCAGGTTATAATTTGGGTTATGCTATTAATTTGATACAAATTTAAACATATATATTTGCACTTACATTGTTACTAACCAATAAATATATCCTATTATATATTATTAAGCTATTTACACATAATTTATTTGTGAAAAATCATTGATATAAGATGTACGGGATATTAAAGCATTACCTGTTAAGGTGCATTACTCTGTTGGCATTTTTGAGTAATAAAGCTACGAAAGGGTATCTCACTCATTATAACTTCATACTCCAAACAAATAAACATTGTTAAAGTTTATTACTTAATATAAAATTAGCTATTTTAAAGTCCTGCAAAAATAAATATAGGTACAGTATTTGATTTAGGACCGAGAATAAATTAATTACTATTTTAACAGTTTTGTATGGTTGCGCAGAATTCAGCAATAAAAGAATCAGTTTGAGGAGTTTTCAGATATCTTAGCCCATTTGAATAGTTGATGCCAAGACGGACGCCTGGGGAAGCCACATTCAGACAGCCAGTTTGGTGGAACCTCCCCTCTGGGGCTCCTTACGCTCCCTCATTCTCCTTCACTATACCACGTTTTATGTCAGAAGGACATTTTAAGGTAAACTATAGTTTCTTGGAAAATATTCCTTTGGAATCTTTTACAAAGCAATTGAAATTATTATGGTTCTTATAGATATGTTATGATAAAAATTATTCTCACCTATGCCAACGGTTATTCGTTCTAATGCTCTTATTGTTGCCATAGATGGATAAGTTTTTTGGCATAAATTTGGATTTTTTTGAGACAGATAAGTATATACGCTGGGAGGGGGGTTGTTAGCGTATTTGTGTAATGCCAAAAGTTTATAATGTAAAGAGTACAGCGGAATTTACATTTTACACCGCAAAAGGTTAGGGCTGATTCGCATACGAGTGGCATAACTATTTTATTATCAAAGCTACAATGGAGCTTTTTAAAAATAAAATTCTTTTAAATAATTAAAGGCAAGAAATTTAGTGTATACAGAAAAAAACGTGAAGGAATCAAGGAAAAAATATTTTTAACGAAGTTTATAAAAATCTGACGGATGGTAGGGCCTTAGAATTAATGTGTGGTTAAGAATCAACCCGAATGATACTATTATGATTTATGGGTTCTTAAAAAGAAAGTTTCCACCCTTAAGATTTTTTCGAGCTAAACAATACTAACTTTATATATTTTGTAAGAGGGTAAGAAGGTATAAGTTAGCACTGTTTACAAAAATATGGGGGATATTTATCAATTTCAATTTTAAGGTACCTGTGAATATGAACTGGTTTATTGGGTTTTATGTGTGTAATGCCGTAACACTATTAATATAATACTTTTTTTATAATTATTATGATTAAAAGGCTGTACTAAAGCGGTATACGACCATTAAAGGCTGTCTTGGTTGAAACATAATGCAATAAATCATTGCAATTTAAAATATATATAAAATCTAAAATTATATTTATTTAAATGATAATCAAATTAAAATAGTTATTAACCTTGGAAAATAGTTAATTTAATGTAACTATTTTTCACTTGATAGACTTAAATAAATATTTAGGACTGAATTTGAAATGCCAGTTTAAACTGAACACAATACTCTTACTCCCTTGACCATTCGTATTTAAATCATGATCCTCTGTTTCCCGTCAAGACGTGCCCCACCCATCTTAAACGTCTAGTCCTAGAGTTGGCCGTGACGTCATAATTTCTATATTTGTCAGATTAATCACTCTCTATTT
This sequence comes from Nephotettix cincticeps, assembly GCA_023375725.1. NCBI lineage: Eukaryota > Metazoa > Arthropoda > Insecta > Hemiptera > Cicadellidae > Nephotettix > Nephotettix cincticeps. The sequence continues at coordinate 71,764,775 of CM041790.1, read as the reverse complement.
TCACATACTGTTCAAAAAATTGTCTTAAGACTTTATTTGCGAAAACTGACTACGAGTAAGATATTTCCTAAAATAATATTAATTTAGAGAATATTGTTACTGAATCGTAGAATTTGTATTAAAGTCAAATATCAACATTATATTAAAACACAGTTGACCAGAAAACAATCCAGAAAAATCAACAAAGCCCATACGAGAGAGTTTGTTTAGCCCAATGTACCGTTCGTAACGAACAGCAATATGTCTGTTTGTGCGGTCAAACCTTATTCACAAATACAGCTGTGGATGTTAAAAAAGTCACATTAGTGTCTATGTGATTAAATATATACACTATATTGTTGTGTCTATTTGATTTTTTTAATAATGTATACACAAAATATTACTTAGTATAAGAATATGATTTAAAAATTGCATTAGTGGTACGGAGGCCTAGATTTAGTTTTATTATAATTATAAAACTTATCTTAAAAGTAATCTAATTTTAAATACATTTTGGTATTTAATTATATAAAAGATAAATGGAAAGTTTTTACTTGCAAATTTTGTAATTCCTCGTCTATGTCATAACTAATTATTGAATGCTCAGGGTTTACAACAGAGAGCAAAAACTGAGCTTGATAAAGACTAATTATCTCGTATACTTCCTCAAACAGGAATAGTTCATGTGATTTGTTTGGTATGCAGAGTTGGAGCATGTTTGTACTTTTACACCAAACTATACTTTAAAATTTATATTAATAGTTTTTTAAACAAACATGAAAGTCATTTTTGTCGTAATTAAAAAAAATTATTGATACGTAATATTACGATGAAGCAGCTATTTATACTGATTTTCATAAATGTATTAGTTATTAATCATTTTACTATACAATTTTATATTTTTATTCTTGAATTTTTAAACCTTCTTTAATGTACTTACAAAACTGAAACTTGTTGATACAATATAATTCGTAAACTAAATATAAAAAAATGTTGACAAAAGTCATAAATACAACGAGTATTGTTATAACATAGGGAAAAACATTTCAACTTAAAATTAAGCTAATCCCTTTGATGTATAATGTTTAGAGAACACATCAGGTCTTCAAACGTAGGCTTTCGCGGCCGATGTCAACAATGTCAAGTTGATTTTTCGGCATCAACCGCGTCGTCATGAAGTTTGTGTTGCCAAACGTTTCTCCCTTGCTGTAAAGTGGTATTCTCAGTGGCTAGGCTGAGACAGCTTATGGTCTTATTTCAATTGCGAGTAAAATTTCATGAAAACAGTTCATGGTTTTTAGTATATTCAAAAAACATATGCTTTTACATTTAATGGGATTTCACATCACACGTAAAGTGAAAAACGTATAAACTGCATCTTTTACGTATATAGTAAATGTACAACCTAGCCATTTTCACATTTTATGTGATAAATAAAAATGCAGATACTTCCCAGCCACCTTTACCTTGTTTAATGGAAACTTATGACCCTGTATTATTTAGTGAGCCGAAGCATTCGGGAGGAAAAAGTAGGGTAAAACTGTAAAAACCAAATAGCCGTTATGATGAAAAATGACAGGGCTTTGATACTAGCACACATATTTCCCCTTAAATCCCTTAATACTCACCTAAAATTTGTGAATCATAAAGTTTTACTTGGAAATTATAAGTTGTATTCCTAATTTTCGTTGGAATAAAAAATTCTACTATATTATTTAATACATCAATAGGATAAGCAATAAAATCACAATAACAGATTTATTTACACATTTAGTGAAATAAAGATAGTCATTTATTCTGATTTTTAAAATTAGTTATGGAATTCTTTTTTATAAGAAATAACCAATAGTGATACCTTTGAATTCAAAAATCCCCTAACGTTAGCAATAAAAAGATTCCACGATGAAATATGGGTTTGTTATTTGCACGCAAAGCTTGTTAATTAAAATATTTTGAACTATTACATACACTAAATTTTTCAGAAAGGAAGAAGCATTTAAATGTATTCACGTATCAGTTTTTAAGTATGATCTTTTTACGCGTTATTCAAATCAAAATGGATGCAGAAGTAAATATTTAAGAAATAGGACCATAAGTCACTGATTCAGTTGTTAATTAGGAATATCTCAATCAATGTCTAGAGTGAATCATAAAGATGGATTATATTTTTAAAGTAGTTCTTCTTTATGAAAAATATGTTTTATACTACAAATAACAAAATATATACCATTAATGCACCAAGTATTTTATAACCACTATTTGTAAAGCTATTTCCATTTGTCTAACCTTCCATCGGTTTTTAAAATTTTTAATGACCTCATCATTGATACAACATGCAAATAGATTCAATTTTTAATATCTCTGCTAAACCACAAATACAAATACAGTGGTCACAAATACGTGAAGAGATACACTCTCTACTCTCCTGATTTTTTCCGATAGTCCCGGCACATAAGGAATTGACATGGGAACGAATTTTTCTGCATCAGCCACTCTCTTTTTAACCCTACGATTTTTCCTCTTTCTTATGATAGATTGAGGGTATCCATTACTAACCAAATCTCTTTCTATTTTATTGAATTCGGCAATCAGCCCATCTTGGCTGATATGTTCCTTAGACAGGACTGTTAATCAATAGCCCAACAGCCGATGGCAACTAATGGACCTACAGTTTAACGTGAAAATCCGAACCACGGCCTCTAAATTACGAATTGGTCTAATTATGAGGATGGACTTTGCGGATTAACGTGGTATTCGATAGTGCGGACATTAATCCACACAAGAGAACAATTCATCCACCGACCATCTTTCACAAATATCCACAATTCGTGACCTCCAAGTAGCTGGACTACAGGACGTTGCTACCGTCCCAGTCAATACATTCGTAGTAAGGGAGACAAATAATCACATGCGAATTTAAAAAGTAGAAAAGGAAGGATTCATTGATCTGGCGTTCCTGATCGTATAAATTAACGTTCTTTGTACATAGTATGCATGTTTATTAATATACGTATAACATAGTTTTACAGCCAGGTTTATACAAACCATTTATCAAGCAAGATACTAACTAAGTATTTAAAACCTTATTAGTACTTACGATACTTACGTACACAGTGTTTATGTCTTGACGCTACGGTATCGTATTGCCATTCAAATTCGTGAGCCTGAGTCAAAACATGCTATCATGATATTTTATAACAATTTTTTTACATTAGAAGCCAAAAAATGCCATAAAAATACCAAGAAAACCTAACTATCGGAATTTATATGGTACGTATAAAGGTTAACATAAACATTTACAACAAAAATTAACACATTATAGCTTAAATATAAAATACGTTATAAAAGTTATATAAAACAAAAATAAAACACCATTGAAAGACAGCAGTCAAAAGTAGTGAAACTGATTTATACCTAAAAAATCCTTAGAGTTTGTTCATCCAATTATACAAATATTTAGGCTTAATCATACACATCTACGATTCATTAATAATAGGTTTTTACGAACTAGTTGTATTTTAAAAATAAAACAGTACATTACAGAGTAATAGGATCACCAAAATTTACGAACAATAAATTATTTAACGTCAAATAATGTGTTACTCCTATTAAAATCTTCCTTAGGTTTAACTACGTACTACATTCACTACTACGACCTCATAAGGTCTGTAGATATTTAAATAATGATTCAGTAAAGAGGACAGTAAGAAAAGTAAGTAATGAATGAAGAATATATAGTATCAATATTAAAAGATGACAATCACAAAATAAAACTAGACTGCCATGACATTATCATTGATCACGTGACAAGACTACTAGATCGAGACAATTATCACGCACACAACACAATCAGCGAGGGCTGTCTCTAGAGATCACAGTCAGACCACCTCTGATTGGTTCTGATGGCAGTCGATATATGTTACATGTTTATAACCTAAAAAATTACCTTTTATAGTGCAATATTATATGTTAATGTCGTAAATGTGAAACGTTTAAAAATAAATTTGTTTGCTTACGTAAAATCTACAAATAGTTTTGAATTTTGAACCTTAAAAGTTTGGTGAATAAACTTGTTAGGAATTCATCATTATCCTTTCATTGTTTGCCTTATCTTAATATTCATAAAAGTTGTTAGAGAGTATTTGAGTTTTTACCGAACTTCTAATAAAGAACTACCGTAAAATAAGTAGTACTTGTAATGTATTAACTACAATATGTTTTATACTGAATATTAGTAAAATGTATTCAGATAATAGCTTTGTATTTTTCTTCTATGTCAGGTCCGTAAAACATATTTGCATAAATTTTAAGAGGATGCTCAAGTAAATGTGATACTTTTTTTCTTTGATTGTAAATTCCATTTTTCATAAACTTGATTTAAAATATCTGTGAGACTATGTAATTTTGTTATGTATGTAATTGTTAAGCTGATAGTATCAGAAATGTGATACGAGTGATGTGATATAACCTGGGATAAAGCTTATCCTAAGGAAAGGTTATAACAATATGCTCCAAGATTTATTGGAACAATTTGCTTAAAGGAAAACATGGTAAAGTTTTAAAGAAGTCGTGAAAAACTCCCTTCAATTTGTTGAGTTCCGTTCCCCTTACTCCAATGGAAGGTAAACCAACTTTTAAAGATCTCTTCCTGGCAAAGATGGACGGCAAGAATTCCTTGCGGTTTCAAAGTTCGAAGTATGTTAATAGCATTGGTGATAGCCCAACAATAAGTCACGTCAACATAGCCTAGATGGCTTGTTTTAAAATTATTAAGATTATACATTTTTAAAGTATAGTTAAAAAAATTAACTAAGTATCCTTGAGAAACATTTTTTTATTTCAACAACATGTTTCGACCTTTAAAGGCCATTTTTAAGTTGATTAAAAATAATAACCTGATTATCATGTTAATTCAAAATGAGGTTATCATTTTGAATTAACTTGAAAATGGCCTTTAAAGGTCGAAACATGTCGTTGAAATAAAAAAAATGTTGCTCAAGGATACTCTGTTTTTTTAACTACACTTAATATAACAGTAATCCTTAAAAGTGAACTATATAGATCAAATTTAATATTTTTCAAATACGTAAAAAGCAGGGCTATGATAATTTGTGATTTAAATTTATTCACAAATATTTTTAACCTTAGGTTACTTATTCCCCTAAACCCTTTCCCATATAAGTTCTCTACGTTTACAAAATAGGACTGATATGTATCTAAGTGCTTTAAATAGTAAGGTATTTTATAAATAGTAAATACACAGGGGACGTCACTCACCCAAGCTTAACAATGTAAGATTTGCAATCTCTTGTTTCTATACATAAACTAAACTACTAACTGTACATAAACTATCCAAAAACTAAAATACGTTAAAAATGTTTATTCCGTATCATGTCCATAATAAAATATTGAAGTAAGCTATTATTATATAAAACTAGCCAAAGTACCCGTTCTTCGCACGGGTTAAAAAAAGGCTGAAAGGTGTAGGCTCTACTGATACATTTAAGTTATTGTTAATTAATTCTTCATTGTTTACAAAATCACAAAACACGAGTGTCTACAACATTTCAAAGTAACATCTGTCAAATATTGGGAGAGGATAAGGATTAATGTAATAGAGACAGTCGTCGGAAAAAAACTTAAAATCTACCATTCCACTATTTCAAAGAATCCACTAATTTCGATCCAGCAGTTTATCCGAAAAATCAACTTTATTTCTTCTTCTTTCCGAACTGTCAAAATATAGTGCAAACGGATGTTGTCATTGAAAAAGTAAACATTGAAACCTAGGACGGTTACGGCAGCTCTTTCTTCTTCTTCTTCCCGAACTGTCAAATTTTAGTGTTCACAGCTGTTGACATTCAAGTAGTTTTATGTTTTCATTCTCTAAAAATGTAAACATTGAAACTTAGGACGTTCATAGGGCGTAGCCAGAGAGGATTTTAAGGAAATGAGTATGCCTATGTGTTGCATGAGTTTAAGATCTACCTTTGCGTAAAATTTCAAACTGTTTGGTTCAGTATTTTTGCGTTTACTTGCCACAAACAAACCCACAAACAAACCCACAAACAAACCCACAAACCCCACAAACAAACATACAGAAACCACCTCTTCTTTATAATATTATAGATTAGAATAGCCTTAAGTACGTGACAGGAGTATCCCACCAATGTACTCCTGCACATCTGAATTACTAGGTCAATCCCATCTCTAAGCCTGATTGGGTAATTAGTTATGACTAAGATGAATTAATTCGTGGTTACACTGATTAATTAGCGTTAACACTATACAAATATACATTCATGAGGTATAATTAGTTAACTATTTTTGTAAGAAAGGAGGGTTGAAAAAGAAAATTATAATAAATAGTGATCAACTTATTACGCCATGATCTTTAATGTATAGAATATTTACAACATTATTTTTAGCTCTCTGTGTATTTTAAAAAAGCGAAAAATATACATTGGACCTAACAACATCGTGTATTTTTGCCTAATATATTACATTCTCCCTTAATATGCTAAGTTCACCTTTAAAACCCCTGATAAACGTAGACAATCCAAAGTTCTCGAAAACAGCTTAAAACATTTTGATTAAAATTTCATAGTTTTAGTGCTTTAAGACTTCAACTAATATTGACAGCAGAAAAATAAATTAATATATTTTAATAATTGAATTTAAAACACTGGTTTATCACCATCAAGGCCTGTTTAAAAAGTGAGAATGTCACATTATTAATTAGCAATGGATCCAGAAGAAATTTAAATTTAACACCAAGAGTAATCACAATATGTTGACTGGGAGCGCCTTGAGTTATTCTTACCAAAAATATTAGAATATCATATTCTTAACCGTTCCTTCTGACAACACATCCATGTAAATTACAATCACATCCCCCCAAAAACTGACAAAATATTTAGTTATTACCTCTGGGTTTGAGCTTTCACCCCAAAAACCTTAAGACAGGCTTGAAAAAAGCAATTTGATGAGAGTTTTCTTTAACAATACACTTTTTATGTTGATAATCATTTAGGACTATAACAAATATAATATAAAAATTTGAGTAATTTTTAATTGAATTTCAGAGGAAGGGATTTTGGTTTGGTTCACTGGTGCTATTTGTTTTACATTCGTAATAATAAACTACTGTAAAACAGCTTGAGACATAAATAATAAGTTTGCAGTTACCATCATCAATAATATATGTAGGACTTTCGTTTTGGTTTCGTATTTATTTTTAATGAGTTTGATGTAAATATCAAAAGATGTAAAAAACTGCATTTGTTTTGTGAAAAGTTTTATCACCTGCGTGTGTTGCTGGTACCCCCAGGAGCGATTTACCGTAACTGTAAAAGTTTTTACAACCTACCAACTCGAAACATCTACAAACGTACTCGAAACTTGAGAAGCTTACTCGATGCTTATACAGCTTATGGTAATCCGTATTATTATAAACAGTAATTATAATTAGAGTGGTAGTAATATAGTAGTTAATGTATTAGTAGTTTATAATATTATAATGTTTAGCCATCATGAGCAATGTGATAGTTAAAAGTGGTTAGTTAGGAATAACTTGGTTGGTATGAATATATTATTTGACACTTTTTGAAGCTGCACAACAATAATGATGCATTTTAAAATTCCTCCCAAACTATACTGATGTATTGAAAATAATGAATGTTATTGGGAAAATTATAATTAAAATTCAAGATTTTCTCGTATAACATGATGTTTGAAAAGTTTTGAATGTTTATTAATATGTATGTAATATAAAACTGTTACTTTTGAAAAGAAAACAAATAAAATACAATCAGGTAAAATTGTAAAATACATGTTACACGTTTAAATAATATTATAAAAATTGATATTTATTGTGAGCATCATTCATTTTGGATAGCATATTAATCTTTAATCTTTACTTTTTGAACTAAACTTCCAAAAAATATCTTTTGGAATGAATCATTATGTTTTGTAAAATTTATTAGCATAGTTTGGGATTACAAGAGACTCCATAGCACAAAACAGCTTGATTTAAAGTGTAATGGTGGTAAGATAGACATAAGGTCTCCTTTATCAATGGATAAAATAAATTTGAAGTCAAACTACAACTTACGCAATAGAAATACAATACCTCCACCTGCCACCACACCAATTTCTCCGAAAAACAGATGCACCAATCATGCATAAATCTTTTTAATGTACTTCCCTCTGAGCTTAAAAAATAGGTAAGCATAGAAAAATTGATGCGTGGCTTGAGCAGGAATTTTGGTCGGTAGGGGATTACTTAAAGCGTCAAACAATGAATTGTGTTTTTTCAGAAAGGCTTGGGTTTTTTACTTTTTATTAGTCTTAATTTAGGTGTAAGTCTTTTTCGTGCATGTATGTTACAAAATTACAAAATTGCCCATGAAGTGTATCTTTATGAACCCAGTGAAGTGTGTATTTTATAGCAAATTAAGAACTTTATACTTTGAATATAGTTTTTTTAAAGAACAAAACATATAAATACTACCATGAATATGTGGAATCAAGTAAAAGTTCGACGTAGCTAACAGATCTGGTTATTGCTCTTTTCCTTTCAAGATTAATGGATAATCGAAATCTGTTTTTTTATATACGCGTCCTTATTTCAACCCAACGTTATTTTTCCATTGCCCTGAACCCGTTTACCACAACTAACTTTATTTCCTTCATATTGAGACTCTCTCTTTGCTAAACTCTTATTCCTCATTCATTCTTAGCCATCCATTCCACAAAATAATTAGCTGCTCCAAAATTTTTTCTAACATATTTTGAAAAACAATAAATATTTAATCTCCATATTTTATAACAAGGGAAGTGCCGTCCTTCATTCGTGTTGTATGACTGTACAGTATGTCTTGTTACGTCGAAATTTTATCTTAAAAAGTAGAAATAAATGTTTCAGCTCAATAATGTTGTAACCTTTCCTCAACTTTTTATTGCCTTTAAAATAATTTATTAGTTCACTTTGCTCCATAATTAGTAAATTTAATCACACTAGGATAAATAAATATTAAATTTTGTATTTTATAGTGGATCTAAAAATCAATGATTTAATAAATTAGGTTTTTAGGAATGTTACCATTCGAGCTAGTTATTTCTTACGGATAAATCTTTTTAATAAATCATGTAATACATGTACTCGTATTTGGAAAAAATATAGTTTTCGTGGAAAACAGCTTGAGGTCTAGCTATACTTTCAAAGTGCGTATTTAAGTTGAAATAATCAATAATTGTACTATTAATACTTTTATTGCAAACATTTTCCATTGCAATTAGTAAAAGTTCATGACGTTTCGGGTTAAGGGATCCGCACCATCCTCAGGTGAGATAGAATGTAACGAATGCTACGAATGGTATTTGCACAAATGTCTTCTACGTTATTACAGACAAAAAAACCTATACAGGAGAAGTCGAGATATATGGGATGTTTTTAGTTTATCTTACCAGCTGTTCTAATAACCTATAATTCAATACAATAGCTCTGGTAGTCAAATCAATTCTCGGCTTTCTTTGCTTATGAAACGTAAAAGTAACTATAAATATAATTGTCCTGAGCAGTAAAATATAAATGTTCATGGCAGTAAAATACTCTAATCTTATTAACTTATATGTTTCAAAGGTGAAATTGTAATCTACCATCCACATGAGTTAATGCAATTGGCTCTGTCGTTGTTTTTACAATGATAAAGTAGCATGAAAGTAATATAGTCGATTCTAAAGTCACTTCACTGGAACACTTGAGCCTGCATTAATGAGGTAGGAGGTGCCTGGCTCAATAAATAAAACAGTGAAAAGTAAAACCCGGAATGCTGTTGGCAACAAATGCACATTATTCATTCTATAACTCTGGTTGCCAACATCGGTTACGTTATGGGCAACAAAAATTCAAACAGCAAAATTCTTTATGCTGCTCATTTTGTAAAAGCGCAATCAAACTTGTATAGTGAATAATAAAAAACGTCTTACTTTCAATCAGTCAACATCGATCGTAAAAATGACATCATTTTGCTTTCGAGAACGGATTCAACTACATTTAACAAGATTTTATGCAATTAAGAGTAAATGGTTCCTGATTCTCACAAGGTATTGACTCTAGAATAGTAACATAATGTATAGGAATATGTATATACAATATGCAATAAATATAAGTGAATTTTCATTCACTATAGAATAACTATTCATTCGCTGAACGTGGTGTTGTTATTTTCACCTTAATAGATTTTCCTGGGATCCATCCCATGATTTTTGCACCAAGGTTAGCCATGTTTTTCAAGCCCATATACGTATGACCGTTAACCTCAAAATAACTTGAGGGTAAGTAGCCCAATTTTTGTGACTGTAAAATCCATGGTCGTTAATACGATTAAAAAAATTATTTAAAAAATAAATTTTTGATAAAAGCATTCTGTCTGTAAAACATCCAGAAACGCTTGGTAAAAAATAAGCTTGGAAACAGGAAAGTATTGTGAGTTCCCTGATTTCCCTTAAAAGAATGATAATCTCATTAGTTGGCCTCTTCAATTACTTGCTACCATGGGGAAATCTTGGCTCTGGTAAGCGAGTGGGGAAGAAAGGAAAGAGATTAGGGTGCGAATGATTGCTTTTATTGCTACCAGATAGCGCTCCAGAATATGCCGTTGTAACGGATTATAATAATACATCATTGTAATAATCATATTTTTAATTCTATAAAAATATTACTTACTTGAGAATAAAATGAGAAAGTGATTTTTTAACGTGTAATACGAATTTAACTGAACAATTATATAGACGTAATAATTAATTATTAATAATAGAATAGTATCGATTCTTTTTGATTTATTTAATTTGTATTTATTATTGAACATTTATTAAATCACTTAACACCTACAACATCAAAGAACGAAGTTGTTTTTTCACATTCTCTTTTAAAATAAGGGTGAGAGTTAATAGTAAGTGTTGGTGAGTGATAGTGAGTGAAAGTGACCAATGAGTGATAGTGATCTATTATTAATAGTGAGTGATAGTGATCAATGAGTGAGAGTGATCAATGAGTGATAGTAAATGAGGGTGATCAATGAGTGATAGTGAGTGACAGTGATGAGTGAGTGAGAGTGATTAATCAGTGATAGTGAGTGAGAGTGATCAGGAAGTGATTGTGAGTGAGAGTGATCAATGAGTGATAGTGAGTGACAGTGATAGTGAGTGAGAGTGATTAATCAGTGATAGTGAGTGAGAGTGATCAGGAAGTGATTGTGAGTGAGAGTGATCAGGAAGTGATTGTGAGTGAGAGTGATCAGGAAGTGATAGTGAGTGAGAGCAATCAATCAGTGATAGTGAGTGACAGTGATGAGTGAGTGAGAGTGATCAGGAAGTGATAGTGAGTGAGAGCAATCAATCAGTGATAGCGAGCGAGTGTGATCAGGGAGTGTGGAGGAGTGAGATTGATCGTTTGGCAGTAACATTATTGATAGGCTGCAAATGTTAGGAAGTTTTAGTTTCATAAGTTTTATCTATGTCGTGTTTATTGACAAATATTATATTATTTCTATATTATATTGTTTGCTACCGAAAAGCTGTATAATAAAACTTTATTGATATTTTAAAGTTATCGTGGCAACTACAGTTCATGTTATTTAACAGGTGTTTTTCTATCGGTATTGTTATTTATTGGAGAAATGGGGTTTACCATTAAGACGGTACAAAATAAGTAAATAAGTGAATAAAATAGTTCAATGTTCTAAAAAATATAATATTTAAAACAACCCAAAAAATATTACAATATTACAAAGTGTTTGTATAATAGTTCTAAAGAAAATTAAATCCCTTGATTTCCTTCAATTAAAAGTTTTAATTGTAATTAAAACTGGACATTGTTTTAGAATTCGTAGCCAAGAAGAATGACAACAACTTTGGATACAGTGGATAATTTTGGAATGAATTTTATTTGAATGAAATTGAAAAAGGTAAACTGTTACAATAGGAAGGTATTAAAAGAATTTCTAAAATACTAATACTCTTAAAAAATATTTAAGTAAATATTATTACTCTAAACATAACATTGCTTAAGTGAGGTTTTAATCTGTACAAACTCTGTACAAAATCTGTACAAACTGCACCATATAAAGTGCTAGTACAAATTATTAGCAAAGTTTTAATAACCAGTGTATGTCTTCATGTAACTGTACTGTATTTAACAGGATTTATCAGTTAACGCGCTGTCGCATGTACACCAGCTTGACCTTTATAACCTTTGCTCGGTGCCGTCAACCTAGCAATCCTCTGACATTGTGTTATGACCTAGTGAAGCGTTACAATTCACTTTGACATGGTAATTTAAGCCAGAATAATGACCCCAGTAAGGCAGGTCCAGATCGTTTACATGAAACCTTTCCACGCTTCAACACGTCTTTTACATTGACTTTACTTCAGTATTGCCAATTATTTAGAAAATATGTTAAGTTATGTTGGATACGGAATATCTAAATCCTATGTCATGAGTTAGAAGTTCAAAATGATAAAGTACAATGTAATATTACGTCATATCAGAAAATAACATCTTTGTTTATAGCTCAAAGAATAAAATAGACAAGGATAAGTAAAAATATTTATATGGATATTAGTAACATTAGGGTTAAATTACGTTTATCTAAATTATTCATTCTCTAATGTTAGTGAGATACTAATATATTAAAAAGTAACTTTTTTAAATATTGGTCAAATAATGAACACAATGTAAATATTATAAATGTACTTAAAGTTTAGAAAACATAATTTGTTTCTGTTCTAAAGTTGTCCAGGTATGGCATAGAAAGTATTACTAGAGTTTTGTGAGTAGCTGATTATTATATTTTAACTTTACTTAATAAATTATTAGAAAAACACATAGGATAATTTAGCAAATAGATGGAGTTAACATTGTATGTATTGATTCTATGGTTGGGAAGTGAATAGATACTTTCAACTAAATGCAAGTTTGTTTTTCAGGTTTTGGGTAGGAATTGTACCTAGGGGGTACAGTGCTCATTGGTTGCCACGTTTGGGGTTACAGTGGCAATTATGATATGATAAGACATTACGATGAAAACTCTTTCATGATTGTCATAATATTAAAAAAAACTTAGGAAAGTGGTAAAAAATGTTTTTGTATAAATTATTAAACTATTCTGAGGTTTAGAAAACAAAACAAGTTCTCCTACCATAATATTTCTCAATAATCATTTCTTGATTTTATTATAAATTGGTGATTAATCGATCACTGAATTTTACAGACTTAAAATTTTTTTAGTAAAATACATTTCAAATTACAAATAAATTTGTAATTCAAAGTGTTAATTCCTTTTTTTCACCCAAACGTTTCCAAACGTACACTACCGTAATACCATCCACATGTTCATTAGATCATTTTCAATGTAGGTATTAAATTAATTCTTGATTATACATAGAGAAAATGCCTGTAAAATTGGTTATCTTTGTCACAACCAAATCTATTAACAATATTTTATCGGTAGTAGGTATTACATTTGGATCTCCTGCCAGGAAAAAACCCATTAATCAAGTTAAAAAGAGTTTATATTGGCAGCTACCAACATCTTCGACGGTGCCAAAAATATGTCGACATTTATCATTGATATATTTCTTCAAATCACCAATGTAATACTTAGTGTGGCCATTTTAATATAATCTCATATTGAAATTTGATTACTACGAATTTTTTATAAATTTGGCAAAACAATACGTATGGATAACTGAAAAATAGGCTTGTATATTAAATTTATGGATAAAAGCTGTGATTTATAATTAGTAATCATACAATTCTGTATTATTTAATGTATATATTTTACAATGTATACAAATATTTTTATATATTTACGTAACTATTTTATGTGATTTTGATATGATTTTTTTATTTTTTTCATTCAAGGAATCCGGCATCTGTATGCGCATATTTGACGATATAGGGCGCGCAGATGTTGCAGTGTTACATGTCCTACTGAATATATGGGCCACACACAAGTTCTCTTTGTATTCGTCCTTTTAAGATATTCAGTACAACTTTGACGGATACCATTTTAAAAAAGTTCCTTTTTAGGATTTCATGAATATACTTTAGAGTTGATAATTTACCGTAGGCCCTACTCGTCAACTACATAATTTTTTATATTATTCATTTTTTTTTAATTTATGATTGCAAATTCATCAATTAATTTATGTTTAATTTAATGAGTACCTTATTATTATTTATTTAATCGACATTTCCCCATTAGGAGAGCGATTGAACTTAAATACATGATTTTAATTTTGAACGTTTTCCCTCTTCCTCTTCCAGAAACTCTTCATTCTCTCAGAATGTTCTCTCTTCCTTTCTTCTGTCCACTTTTTGTTAGGTTGTTGCGTTGTTCTTTATTATTTATGTATTATTATTTATTATTATGCGTTGAGTACCTTATGATTTATGTATCCTTTAATTATATTCATCACATTGTGTTTTATAGTAAATGTTTCATGTATATTTTATTATTTAATATATAACCCAACATTATATTACCATGATTCGAAAAATTAAATTTTTCAAAAAGTTAGGGTCAAACAACAATTTTGATAGCATTGAGGCAAAATTGGAGTGTTAAAAACAATAAGAGTAAATAGTTGGTAAATAAATTATAAATCTTATTCCATAGAGATTGTTTAAATAAGTAAAACTTTTATGTGTATACATTTTAAGAATAGAAGCAAAATATTTTTTTATTTTACTCATATTGGTACTCTGGTAGTAGTTACACTAAACTTCATAAGGTAAGCATTTCCCAAAAGTTTTATTCGATAAAAACTTTCAACTCAGTCGTAACAAGAAGTAACTTTGCTATCGACTGTTGATTGTTTTCATACACTCATTAAAAATAACCTTAAGTTTTATTTATACTAATAGTTATAATTCAAATACCATACTCTAACCTATATAAATGATATAAACAAAAATGTTCAAGCATTAAAAACTTATAAAACTTATAAAAATACTTACTTATTACTTAAAAAAAAGGCTTTACTATGTAAGTTGGAAAAAATGAGGGTTGCTCTCTTTAAAATTCAATAAGTTAAATAATTCGCAGTTTTTTTCATCAGTGTTATAATATTTACAAACTATTTCAACAAAATTATTTCCCTTGAGGTTTACTTTGAAGTAAAGGGTTCCTGCCGATAAATAAGACCAATTCATTGGGCGTAATAAAGGAGAAAGTGGACTCCAAGTTTTATGTTGAACACGTGATGGAACTACAAGGGGTTGGCAATCATGTTCGACCTTCGCCTTCGGTGCAAGTTAACCCTTCAGTTTCTTCGCCTCACTCTTATTAGACTAAGATATAATTTTATTAAAACACAATTAAATTTATATTTAATATATAAAGTGATTGAATAAAGCTTACTACACACATTTACAGTTTTAATAGTACCTGTTCAGTACTTTTTACTATCTTACATATTACCCTTATTATTCAACTCTCAGCGGGGGTCTTGATGAACATCGTTAGTCTGATGCAAGTACTGTCGATTATTAAATAATGTTGTCACAAACGGAGACAATTATATAACTGTATAATAAGTGAACAGTGTTTGTTCCCCACTAGGGAAATGTTCATGCAGGAGGACTAATTTCGAGTGTTTGGGATTTGAAGCCTTAAGTTCTCAGAAGTCTTCAAGGCCTAAGAAGGGGAGAAGAATAGAGCCCGTTCTCATCCACTTTACACATCCTTTACTTCATACCTAATTCCTCTTATCTAATGTCACTGGAGGTATGCATATAATAGTAGTTTTTTGTACACAATGAGCCTCGGCTGACTTTTACCTGAATATTTAGGCATGGATATGTCTAAGCACTGGAGGGGGTGTTGGCAATTCGTAAGATGAAAATTTGAAACAGGTTTCTATCCCCTACAATAAAAAACTTTACTATTTATACTAAATGAAATCAAATTTTACAATTTAAAATCTTTTTCAAAGTTTATACTCCCAAGAAAAGCCTGATATAACGTAGTCAAAACTCGTGTTGTAGGTAAAAAAAATTATAAACCAACTTTAAGATTGGGAAATTCACCTTCACCAATTTAGGATGCTTTTTAATCTCCACACCTTCACTCTGCTTCTGAGGCCTGAAACTTTGTTTGGGTTTAAACTCGTTTAACCTATAAATTTTAAATATATAACTATCTATATATTTTCTAAACATTCTATAACAATCGTCCTTGGATTGTAAGGTTCCATACAGACGACCAGATTAAACTGAACCCTCCAAATACCTCCACACGGTTAGTTTTGCCTGACATAAGTCCATTTAAACAATTACTTTAACAAATTTGATCAGTACATTATTCCATTTTATGGCCTGAGCGCAGACTGAATCCTTCATACAGACAATCGGTTTTAACTGTCAGTTTGAGCTGATAGTCTGTTGGAAGCCTAAGTGTCGATACTGTTTAAAAGAGATAAAACATATATGTAAAAGTACTTTTCCTTTTACATACTTGATCAATTTTTTTTAATTTAGTCTATTTTAAAACTGCACTATAAATAAGTTAAAATACTGTATAGTGTACACTACTTAATTTGTACAGCTAGGGCCTTAATATGATAAATTCTAGAGTCAAGACACATTTCTGGTAATTTCCTACGCTTTTATTTTTTCCTTTTTTTCTACGTTTTGGTAGAAATTGGTTCTACTCTGTATTATTTTACTTAAAAGAGAAAATTTCAAATTTTTAAACTTGTAAAGAATATTTTAAATGTAATACGGTCATAATTTCTCTACTGATAAAATATTATTATTATTATTAGTATTTTAAAGATACTGTACGCTAGATATTAATGCACACGGTACAAAGTATAGTTGAACAAAAAACTATTATTTAAATCTTTCTACCTATGCAACGAATTTATTTTAGAAAGTAAGCTCGTATATGCTGAGTTAGCGTAGCCCAGGAAACACCCTTGTAAACTGGAGGGGAGAAAATCCGGGACTTGCAAAACAGTTAAATTAACCCTTGGTTCAAAGGGGGCAAATTTATGACAAGGGGATGTCAAAGAGATTTTATGGTGGGCTGAAACGTTGTATTAATGTTTGTTCATGGACTTAATTATAGAAATAATGAAAATGGCCTATGTAGATGATAGGTTTTGAGCAACCGATTTTACACAAAGATTTACTGCCAAATATATCATTTATTGTATTTAGATGGATACAATTTCAGATGTTCTATGAAATTTCGATCCCTTTTAAATAAAAATACTTTTAATCTAGAATTATAAGTTTGCGTGTTTAAAACCTCCTAGATTTTGTAAATTCCCCAAATTTAGAAGGGAATGAAACATGTCAAATGTAATGTTGAAAGAGAAATTATATTTTTATTCACAAAAATCTTTCAAAAATAGTAATAGCAATGATCTCAGCTGTCACAAGATCATATTCCACAGAAAGGCAAATGTTAGTACTGCACATTGATCACATGATAAATGATCGTTTTTTTGTTCTTGAGCAATCAAGTTATAGCTTAGTTTATAGCTTAGCTTATTTTTTAATCTGCTATTAGCGAATTTTCCATAGGGAAGAAGCTATTTTCTTTCTAAGTACCTTTTGAAATATGGAATTAGTTTTATATCATAGTTAAAAATGCTATCAGGGGCTTGTGACTAATAATATATTAAACACGTTAAATTGAGACATCTTTTTCCTGGCTAAAACTAAAACTAGGGAAAGTAAAACGAAATTGTGCTTAATGTAAATAAATAATAAAATGAATTATGCACGAGTATAATGATAGGATATATAACTATACTCGTTTATATTTTAACTTTTTTTCGTTTTATAGTTATTTTTAAACCACCTGGTTGATTAAAAATAACTGAACAATGCACCTTTTGTAAACTATTGTGGCTTCATCGGTTGGTCAAGTTAATAATAAGAATGAAAACCAGGCAAAGAGTTCCTAGTTGGGATTTTTCTTTGTACTTTATCGAACCTCTCTTGCAACGAACGCCATTATAAATACTTATTTCAAAAATACCTTGCCCAAGACTAAAAACGTTTAAATCACTTTATATTGAAGAATAAGCTTCAGCCTCAGAGACAATATTCAATTATAAGGTAAACCTCTTTACACACAAAGTTAAATTAAATTGTATTTTTTCCATTATTACTTAATATCCAAGATGGGTACTTTTTAAGAAATCGCAAAGATTCTTTAGTGAAATAAAAGTTTTGTAGTTGCAGTTTCATGAACTATAAATATAAAAAACTCACATGCAATTATAAAAATATTGAATTGGAACTTTAAAATAAAATATGTCCGTAATTATTTTAATAAACAAAAGGGTTTCACCAACGAAAACATATGGACACTGTGTACTACATTATACAAGCAGATTGCTACTTCAGTTAAAGGTTATAATTATTACAGCATGTGATTGTTTTAGGCTCGATTAATATTATAATGTATTGCTTGGTAAAAAAATGAAATCTGTTTCAGAAAAAGTATTAGCATACTTTTTGTATTTTATTATCAGAGAAATAACTAAAAATATAAATATTTCTATTAGAAATGATTTCCTGTAAATAAAAAATATGAGATAAAAGTAGAAATTTTATCTAAGCCTGAAAAAATATTTTTAACCAAAGTCACCTTCAAATTACGAATTGGCTTACATGTTTCATATTTGTTCTGATACGGAACATTGGCAGGCAAACAAAACGAACAATAACTGTGCTGGGATATGGGACGTATCTCAGCATGAAAGTAACAGCCAATAACAACAAAGGGGTAATAACAGCACGGAAATGTTCCGAAGCTGTCGTTGAAATTCACGCCGACCTGCTGTAAATGCTAAATGGGATCGTGTGTTTCAGTTTGGTAAATTATTAGAGATCTATGATTAATGATCACTATCGTTTCTTTTGTCTATGGAATTGAGCAAAATAATCTAAGTTAGCTTGATATTTTCTAATTATATTTAAGAACACAACTCACTTGTTTACTGTGTAGTCCCAATATTATTTTAGTCAAATTGTCACTTAAGATAATTATATAGAGATAATTTGGAATTTAATTTTAACTAACACTTGTAATTATATCTTGTATTGTTGTTTCAGTGGAATTTTGTTACTACTGGGTGTCGTATATACCTTTTTATCTATAATTTTTAAGTAATCTTTAATTTTTTTGTCTTCGATTTTAAGAAAGAAGAATTAAATTCAGGTAAATAATTATTGGCAAATGATGTTTTTTTTGGCTACGCTGATTATGTCGCTGCTTTGGTAGCAGCAAGAACCGTTGAGCAAACTGAACTCAAGCTTGGCTTAGTTATGGACAGAGCAAACGGGTGGATGCAAGCTCCATGGTCTTTCTCTGGCAATGAGCAAGGCAAAGATTGTGGATCTAACTAAGAAAAGAATTCCCAACGTATTATTGCTACATAGATAGGAGACAGCAGCCTTGGGACCAAGTGTTCTGCTAAGTACCTTAGAGCCAAACTGTCCTATGGTGAGCAATTGAAGTGAACCATCGACAAAGCCGCCAAGCCAATTGTCCCTGGCCAAGTTATTTCCCAATGTCGGTGGCTCACGTTCCTGCAAACACCACTCGTTGATGCCGATCGTTCAGTGGGTCATTCTGTACGGAGCTGAGGTCTGGGTCCACGTCCTGGTAGTACCTGTCTATCCCAAGCCCAGCGCCGAGGTGCCTTGCAGGTTGTTTCTGCATACCGCTTCGTCTCAGAACCTGCAATAATGGTTATTACGGGTGTCCTCCCCATTTTTCATATTGCGAGGAAAAGACAGCGTAACCACAGCTATTACCTCTAGTATTGCGAGTCAAGGGGACGCTAGACTCACAGAATGATCCCAGATATTCAACCATGGGGGACGAAACAGTGTCGTTTTTTTCATGGCCTAATTCCTATTAGGTCACGGATACTTCCTTTCCTATCTACGTAATATAGACAAAGTCAGAAAGATGCACATGTCAGTTCTGACACTTTCATAGTACACTTTCTTTGACGAGTGTCACTCTCTGTGGAGATCGGCGTAGCAGTCAATCCTGAGAGCATCTTCGCAGCCATGCCCTAGAGGACATCTAGATACTTCGGACGAAAATGGTCGATCTCAATTGGCCTTGGTACCATGGTTACCCCAATAAGGAAAGCCCTGGTGGCGTATTGATCAAAGGTATAGCCCGAAGTTGTGTGAAATATAGTTCCAGGTTAGTACTAGGTCATGGGGGTGGGTTTAGTAGGTGCGAGTCCCACACTACGGGGTATCTGTTGTCTGCATTTAAACTACCTACTCCTCACCACCCCCTAAAAAACTATACTCATTTAGGAGCTTTACCTCTACTTAATCTTCCCTATTACAGAAGTTAATTAGAATTCAGAATAAGTTAATTTATTTTAACTATACAAGAAACAAATATATTCAAACTAGAACTTATGGAGATGAGATATGGAATAGTTTTGTACAATTTATTGTATTACTCATTGCAGGTGTAGAGATTGATTTTATGTGAAACAATAAATTAATAAAAAAGATTACTTACAGTTTTCCATTTAAAAATTTATTTATTTGTTTTTATACATTGGTTTCAGGCTTTATTATATACTTGTATTGTATAATTGTTTTTCAGGATATACTTAACTTTTAAATTTCCCAAGTATGGGCTGGACTCAGAAGAGTAACATTTTTCAGATTGAATAAATACAAATAAAAGTTGGAAACTGCCGTATACGGGAAGATGCTGAATAAATTTAAAAAATTATATAACTTAATATTCAGTCAATGTAGTCAGTGTGGTTGAACTAATGACAATCATAAATTAGTTAAAACTGATACATCAACGTTTGTTTGAATACTCTATTGAAAGTAATTGTTTCAAAAATATTAATATTTTTACAAAGATTCCCAACTTCCACCCCACAGAGCTATTTGTAACACATATTTGGTAATTTTAATTGGATGGTGAGAATCAAAGGAAACTAAAAGAGTTGCACCTGACAATTTAGAGAAAATGACAACAAACAGAACTAATCATTAGTTATTTAGTTATCATTCACATAATTTATAAAGAGAAAGTGAAACACGAGAATTAAATTATGTGAAAACACTGTTTTAAAACAATGGTGAGTCGTTGAAAAAGCCTCAAAGAGATACAGTTTTTGGTAAAAAATACACAGTTTCAAGGAACAATTAATACAGAATATTTATCAACGTACCTGTTCCTGTTGAAAATTATTTAAGAGGAACATGATAGCAGGAATTCCGTTACAAGCGAAAGCCATTGTGCTGCGCAACAACAGAATTGAGCCTCAGTCGTTTATTTGCTGGAATGTTCATGTACAAATATTTTCCGTTTCAATTCAACAGCGAAGCTTTTATGCATCTACTTATTCTAAATAAATATATTTGAATTGCCTTATGCTAAATAATAATTATTTAAAACATTATTGTTCAGTTTGTTTTATAAATTTGGTTTTAACCCTAAGGAATAATGGTGTACCCCACAATAGTATGCAAATACATAAAAGGTGCCTTGATGAATAAAAAAATGCAGTAAGTAAAACAGCTAAAAGCAGTTATTTTTATGTTAAATGCAGAAACCTCTACTAATAATGGAACTACTGCAACTATGTGAAATAAAATTGTTCTACAATAATGTTAATCCTGATATGTTATATTTTAAAGAAAAAAAGTAAAGTCTTTGGCCCTTTAGAAATCTGTCACGAAATTACCTCTGTGATTCAAGGCATAATTTGAGTAATATCCTGAAGCGATTGACTTTGCCAGTAATCTTGTTACTAGAGCCAGATTGGGAAGAAAATAAGGTTACGGACTGCTGTCATTCTTCTTATTTTGGTATTGTTCCTGAAGAAAATTTATCACTAAGCAACAAATTTAAAAGTTCCAACAGTACGCCACTAATAAATACGTAAAAGAAAGGTAACACTAAAAAGGTGTTTTCTTAAAAAATATTTTTGAGTATTACTAAAAAAACATTGCTATAAGAACATTTATTTTCAACCAAATTAGAATGTCTAACTAATATCATTGCATAATATTACGATATTGGAGATACAGTTATAAGAGACATAAACAATTTTAGACTAAATTTGAATATCTCAAACCCATATCCTAAGGTACATAATTTAAAAATTTGGCAAAAAATATTAAAACCATGGTATTGATTAGCTTAATTTAATTTATAATACTACCCAATTAATATATAATTAATAATCTTTTATTCATCATAAACTAACTGAGATCTGGGTTAAGTTAATTTCAGTACTTCAAACACCATCCTATCAGTGATAGAATTTAAAATTAAATGGCTTTTTAAACTAGAAGAAACAGTAATTAACGACGGATTAATTATCGCAACGACTTAGTAAATTGGTAAATCGAAATTGTGGTTATTTATATTTTTAGCCTTGGTTGAAAGTTTTTTATCAGTGATCACAATCTTGTAATAGGATAGAGCTAGTTAGGCCTAATAAACTGAGATAGTAAACGATGTTCTTTACTTTCTCTTACTTTTTGCTGAAAGATCTAAGCCTTACCCTTGAAATTTTTTTTTACCTCTGATTAATTAGATACTTACGATATACCATTAAACGAAAACCAAGATCAAATACGTTAACTATAATTATTGACGATTTAAAAATATTTTTTATAATTTTTTAACAACAAACATATATGTTATTTAATTGCTTTAGGTTATTATTTTAAACTAACCTCGGTTAATCTCATTATTTTCTATTTCGTACACACAAACATTTAAAATTCGAAACATTGAGAATCTGTCAGAATGGAAAGCATTACAAGTTAAAATTTATGTGAACAGTAACAAGCTTATTCTCATGGGCAAGATAAGCCTAGGGGCAGTTCAGTAGACACAGGAAGCGTTCTAAGATTATTGATAATATGAAGATCGTGTCCTGAACATCCAAAGTGCAAATTACAAAAAGCATAATTATATTTTTTATCATGCCACTAGCTATATACATACATAATCATATTTGGGCACTTTTACAACTTTCAATTGAAAGTTATTAATTATTTATTAGCAACTTATTTATTAAGTGCAAATAATTAATTTTAACGTATACCATAACGTCAATCAAAATTTAAGTTTCAATACTATATTGCATGGAAAACACAGCGTTACGGGCAAATAGCTTGGAGCTATGTAATTAAAGGATACTTGAAGTAAGTAATATTACATGTTTTACCTAAAATTTAAGTAGCCTGTCATATGGCTTAACAACCATATGTTGCTATTTTTTATTATTTTTAATGATTTTGTTCTTTCATTCCCTGGTTATGCTCAACTAAACGTTATATTAAAAGGTGTAAAACTCACGTTGTTTTCAATTTGTAACACAGCCTATCTAATTTGTCCATTGAGAGAAACTGTTTATTTTCAATACAGGAAACAAAAACAACGCCAATTTCTAGATAATGTGATGTCGAATGATCTTCAAAAATCGTTTCTAGATCAAAGTTTGAGAGTTTTCGTTCTTCATGGTGTAAACAGTATATATTATTGCCCCAACAACACATTGAGTAGCCCAATAAATTGATGGTGAAAATATTTACAGGTTTGAATAATTTTAAATATATTTAAAAATTAATTACCTAAGTAATGTCTACATATGTCACCATTGAGAGACCACGTTTCAGGACATGGTTACCTGCACCTGTCGTTGGATCATTAAAAACTGCGTCGTTAAAATCCAATTATGACTTAAGGATGACCAACTAAGTTTTTAAAGAGCTAAACCATTATATTTGTTTTATGTAAAATATAAATTATTTCAGACTAAACTTATAGATTCTGTACTTTTGTGTGATTCGATTATTTAAGCAAAGAATTTTTCAAAATAGACGTAACTCATTTGGGGAATTTTCTTATAGTGAATAAAACACTACAACAATCACGAACGGTTTCCATTGGGTGATGATGCTTGCCCAATCCATTTCGTCCTCTTCCCAATAATAAATGCCTCCGATCCCAGCAGTCCATTAGAGACCCCCTCCCCCTGTACTCGAATTTTGCGGGTCTCCCCTATAATGGGGTTGAACATGGGCGCACAATTTAATTGGGAATTATCTCAAGTGACGTGTGGAAGGGGAAACTTCAAGCATTGAGATTAATTGGCACAAGTAGTGATGCAATTAATTGTAAGATGTTTAACGTTAATATAAATATTCTGTATTTAGTAAAATTAACTTTTTAGATCAGTTTAAGAGACTTGTTCTAGTAAGAGAAGACTTACGTTCATCCTATTTATTGACTTAATACTTTTTTAATACTCTGCATGATGATTTAAATGGAGAAAAAAAATTATTGCAAATTTTTAATGTGCATTTTGACATTATTCTTTAACTATATTAAAACGCTATATTATTTAATATCACATTGGGAGAAACCCTCATAAAAATATTTAATATTGTTGAGAAAAACTTAATAAACGCTAAGAATATAATGAAGTAAACAAATCATTAAAAATTACCTCTTAAAATCCCTTGTCATGTAACTTAGTTTCCTAAGCTTATAGAAAATAAATTTAACATAATTATGTGAAAAGAATTATTTTAGAAGAGGAAAAATTCTAGAAAATGCGTAACCGATTTGTATCTGATGGACTTTGAACGCTTTAGAAATATTTAAAGAGACACCTTTGTTTGAAACTGATGTTTTATTCTGAGAGAATTCCAGTCGCCCAGAGACACACTCAATAAGGGACCAAGGGCATTTGTTTTCAGACACCTCACATTGAGTTGTTTTACAATAAAGTTATGTATTATTCTGGGACAATATTTTAACTATTGTTAACTTATTTAACTATATTGTTAACTACAAATCTATCAATTAATTAGCTGTCCAATAAGCTTAAAAAGAAATAGATCTATAATTAATTAACTTCCCATGCATGAAAAGTAAAAGTTCCAAATACGATCTTTTAGCTTATCATATTTGTTCCGTAAACAAATTCGAATTTATAAGTCTTCCCTATATATCAAATATTCTACTATAGTATTTTAAAATTACTGCTAAAGGGTAGTAATTTTATGTTATCTAGAATCACATATTTGAAAAATCAAATGTGTGATTATAGATACAATAAAATCACAATTTTTGTTATTATTTTTATTATTTCGAAAGCCTAGACACCTAGATAGTTAAATAATCACTTACCAATTGAATGGTATCTGCTCTTCAGGTGTCATTTTATTAAAATTCCTTACAGGAACCGGTTTCGGTCTCTTAACAGACCATCATCAGCCGACGAAACAGGTAACACATAACACATAATATTTTTTTGATTTTTACAATTTAATTTAATTTGATTAACAATTTTTGATTGAGTTTTACAACTAATTAAACTGTTAATTAAAAAATAAAGCACACTCTCTTTCAAAATCATACAGGAACATTGTATTTTTAGGTAATGTTTCGTGCATTGACTCTCTGGGTGCGGAGGAAGAGTCCAAGACGGAGATGTACATTTATGTTTGTTCCCACTTACTCCCAGTTAGTTTAATCAAAGATAAACCTCAAATACGTTAAAACTCGTTCGCCACTGGGGTTTTTGCTGTTCTTTGTCAATTTAAAAAACAGCTGTACTCCTAGTAAACATTATTTGATTTCCCCCAGGGGAAGGTTGCTGATGAAATTTTGAAGGTTGGGGAAGATTTGGGCTCTACGCCTAGCTTGAGATTGTGGATTTCTTACAGGGACACCAAACGTTGGGTGGAAAGGGCTCAAAGTATAGTTGGAGACAATAGATTCCATAGAAATCAAGGACCCGGCAAGGTGAGGGGAGCAGACACAGGCTATCTCGACCAATGACTCATCCGTTTGTTCTTAAGTCATTCCCGTTATCGTAAGCACACTGGAAGACAACTCAGGAATGGGGATGCTCTCTACCCTTCAAGCAGCTAGTACAATGCATTAGTTAGTTGGTTAGTCAATGAAATGGCAACCTTTGTATTTTAAGCCAAGTATAAATAAGGGGTGAGTGTAAGATGATTGCGGCGCAATCTTGTAGTCTTGTTACTGACTGGCATGTTCTGGTAAATAAAAGTCCAACTGACAGTGGAATACCTAAGGGACCTACATTTTAACGTGGAGTCCGAACCACTGCCTCTGAAATACGAACTGGTCTGATTATGAAAATGGTATTTTCGGATGGAATTAGTATACCATATTGCTTAATAATTATTATTACAATCAATTCAATTAGTATTCAATAAGTCTCGCACCCATAAACCCATGAGATTTTTTCTGTCGGTTTGGATAAGATCAAGCTTCCGCTAACAGAAAAAAAACAATGATCCAGTAGTGATCCTGTCAGATCATGAGTGGTCACATTAGGATAGATAGCCTATGTCACTAACAACTCTAAAATACCTCAGTTTTTGAAGCACCGCATAGACCCTAGACCCATGTTGTTGGGTAGCTTAGGTTAAAAGGAAATATATATAAAATATTGATAAAAAATATGTACGAATATATATAAAAAGGTAATAATGACAGAAAAGGGAGTGGAAAAAAGTTATAATCACAAATCAGAAAAATTAGAATTTAAAAATGTTTATTTTTCAGGAGTTCATACTTTTTAAGTATAAAATCCTACACTACGTAGAGTTTTTCTTTAACATACGCGCTTTTGGAATACCCCGTACAGTGCCCTTGGTTCCTCAGTATTCAACGATGCACCCTTGCCCCATAAACCTTGCTCCCCTATCGCTACACGTGTTATTTCAAGGGTGGCTGTTCAATTTGTTCAGCTCGCTTCTAAATAAAAAAAGGTTTTACAAATTTAGTTTGTCAAAGAAAACTCTAACTTTAGATCTGTAAATCACATTTAAATAAAGTTTTATACATGTATTCAAAATATTTTTCATTATTACTAATATTTGAGTACTTGTAAATGAAATTCAATATGCGTATTCAATCATATGTTTTTATGCTTATTGATTATGTTCGTTATATGTTATGAACAAACTGCACTAATAAAAAGTCTAAGACATAATTCCTTCCTCTAAAAGTAAGTTTTTAAAACGCTAACATTTAATAAAACTTCCATGTTCGTAATTTCCCGTCTAATTGCTTGATAATTGCATTCTAGGGGTCAACTAAAAATATACAAAAAATTCCAACAGGTTTGGTAACCCCAAGATTTAAATAAACCCCAGAAAAACTAACAAAAACGGAAATTATAATATGTGTATCTATCAGGTGGAAATGAATAAAAATTAGTCTGATACAGAAACTGTTTAGTAATTCATTTGAACACCGTTCTAGCAATTAAAATCCTTACGTAAATATTCACTTGGTCTTTTATTTTCTATTGATATTATTTTAATAATAGCCTCCGAGGCCAAAAAGTACAATTCACAATAGATTTTGTATTTAGTTTTGAGAATTTCTAACCTAAAAATATTTTAATACCCTATCATTTAAAATATTAAATTGAACAACTCAAGAGCAAGTACAGTGAGGATAAGACTTATTTAATATTTCAGCATTTTATCATTTCAGTAAAACACAAGGGTTTAAAAGTTGGAGAAGGGGAATTGATTCTAAGGCCAAGATATTTTCAGGTCTTCGACATCTCCTTCACATAAATTTGGGTCCCCCTCTTTGTGTTCAGGTCCTAACTTTTTAATCAATACGGTCTATTCTTTCTTCAGCCTGAGGCATAATACAGTAATTGTTACGCTAGCATGAGTTGATTGATAATAAATCGGAGTTTTGTGTCAAAAGTTACAATTAATTTCTTCATATTGTTGATACTTTGCATAAAACACCTTTTAAATAAAGGCAAAACATTCATTTACCACGTCAGCCTCAGATTTACAATATACCCGCATGGATGCTTAGTTTCTCACGTTGTTACGGGTTTACCTGCATTTTTATTATATTCTGTTTTAAACTGACAAGATTCGTTGTAGATTGTTGTAGAATAACAAAACATTCTGTCTTTTATATAATCTTTTTTTAGTTCTGAGAAAGACAAAAACTATAGTTTGTAAATTATGTGCCGAAACACTAAATAACTAACAGCAGGTGATTAAATCTGGTTTTTGACATCGTTCAAAAACAAAGACCACAAACTCAAAGATCCGTAAACTTGTTATTCTGCTTTAGCAGAACCGTGTAACATAATAAGGTTATTAGGGCTGAAGTTTCGATAAGGAAATCGCTCAAATTGTGTCTCTAATTGGAACAGAATTCTCTCGGAACGTTGGTTTAGATTAATCAATAATTTATCTTCAACTGATTGGAAGATAAGTTCCATTCTAAGTGTTAAATGGAAATATTATAATTAATTACTATTCCACATTGGGCTTAATGAAGAACTTATATATTTATAAAGCTTCTGTTTATATAACTATTTATATAACTGTATATATTTGAACGTTTCCTAATGTGAGTGATGCAAAATTAAAAGAATGAATTTTTGTAGGCCCACTGATAAGAGAGTTGTTAAGGGACACAGCATTCCATAGTAAACTCAACGTCTTAGAAGAGGAAGCCTGGGAATGGTTCAAAGATATTTTTGAAAACGTCTTAGACAAACACAAAGCCGATGTAGAATATGTGACAATAAAGTAACACTTGAACAATAATAATTGTGCAAAGCGAACACAATTAGGCTGCAATATATCCCTCAAAAATACATTTTCTTTTCTCATTTGGATTTCCTCCCACAAAATCTAGAATACGACAATGATGACTATGGTGAAAAATTCCATCAAGATATTTCAAATATGGAGAATCGGTACCAGGGAAAATGGAGAGCAGGGATGTTGGCAACTAAAAAAAATACTACAAAAGAAAATGTACTAAGGATATGTTTTAAATTAAACCTTTCTGGACCTATCATGTATTTTATTTTTGTATATATGTAACACGCTATGTGATTGTTCCTGGAAAACTTTACAAGATAGAATAAACGTTTGACATGTTTGCATTTGGCGTGAAATATAATTTTAATACAACCCAGAACAACCTTTAGGACAAGATTGTCATTTTTGTAACACAGTTCTATTTATTCTAAAGCACGGTAGTATATTATTTTATAATAAAATATATATTTAAATAGTTTGCCATAGTTGCTATACTAATAACAACTAACAGCATAATAATACGTTTTTGTGTTAGGTGTAACACATTAAAATATTTGTGGATCGTTTAAGACTTTTAAATTTTTTATATTAAATGTAAGTAAATAAGACTTCACGAGTATTTTCTGATTATTTTATAAACCAGGGAACACTGAAGCAAACATTAAATATTGTTTGAGGTGTTCATCTAACTTTTTACATAATTTTAAGGTATTGACTTGGTGTTCAATTTCATTTCAATAGCAATACTCATGGGTTTGTAAATTAAACTTCACCATTTCAGCAGCCAAATAACTAAATATGATGATGACATCGTGATTCAAGCTTGCATTTTTAACGACTTTTAACTCTTAACGTAATCGTAGAGCACCCACAATATTTTATTCTTACATAAGCGTTATACTAAAAAAAATTGGCAAATCGATAAGGAACAAAACCATAGTTATTTTATGGTATATACTATTTGACAATATCAGGGATTGTTGAACTTAGATTCACCTCTTGATTGTTTGGTTGTTGTATATTACATTTATCAAAGAGACAAACACATATTCTCAGCTCAAGTTTACGCATGAGTTCTCACGACTCGGAGGCGATAATGTAACTCCCACTGTGTTACAACATCTATGTTATTGGCTGTAACTATCATGCTGTGATGGCTCGTACCATCTTTAACTCTAGTCTTTGTATAGCTTTTGACTGAAACATTTATTGTAATACTAGCTGATTTGTAGTTAGTTAAACTATCGATCCGGCAATCTTGCAAAGAACCGTTGTAGACTACTATTGGAAACCCTAGTGTATTGCATGGATGTAAGAAAAATGAGAAAAAGTTCATATATCCTTTTTTTATTACTAAAAGTTTTTTACTATAATGGTGAATTAAAACTATACGAAACTGTTTCCCACGTTCATTGAATGACATCCCGTTTGACTTATAGACTAGTTTTTCTTTTAAAAACTTGAAGTTGAGAAAATTGAAAAATACAAATTTAAAGAAAAATTTCAATAAACATTACCGTAGCTTTATTATTTATAGAATATGACGAGATATTTTAGTACTTCAGGAATTAGTGAACTTCCAATAGGGAAGAAGCTATTACCTTAGGTCTCATGGCGGTTAATTATTTATGGTAGAAATGACTACTTCCAGTGTTCCTCACAGCAGCTAACCTGCACACTCTTTCCCATGTTAATCTTATGGATAATGGGCAAATAATTCTCATGTTTATGGACAGATTTTTATAAAAATTGTCATATATTATTATTATTATATTATTGGTTTGGAAATTCGCTGAGTACGCAGGTCTGCTGCAACGGAGGTGTTTTGTTTTCATTATTAAGCATATGAATATTATAAATGAACAATATCCGGTCATGCAATTAATGACGTCACTTCCGTACCGTAAAACCTTCTCCATCTCGTTAATTGCTAAGCCCCCCACCAGATTATAGGCGTTATAGCCAGTCAAAATCAGTTTTTCAGCTTATAGTTTTACCTTCCCCTTAGTTCTGGTGCAGAAAACTCATTTACCAACTCATAGGGTCGATATAAGAGAACGAAGTATCTGCAATTCACTCCGAAATGGCAATTTCCGGGCTGGTAATCACGACCCAGTGGGACAGGTCCAAGCTGAGCTGCACACGTCCTGACCTTTGACATTCTACAAACCAAGATTTATCAACATCAGAGATAAATAGAAGTGTGGATTGACTCAAGTTAAATTATGTACCTTATCGACCATGTTTTAAGGTGGCCAGTTCAATCTTTAGCAGAGTCTTAGCACAGTTTCGTAACGGGGATCGTTGCTTGCTTTTGTTCTTTCGGGTAGTATGATCCTTTAAATAAAATCAGCTGTCTTTGTCACAACAAGGCTACCGTAAAATTAGTTTAGGTTAGTATAGAAACAACGAGAAATAAGAGCAAAAACTAACTGAACCAATTCCACGAACTCAAAATATATAAATGAAAAATTGTTCTAGTATCATAAAATATAAACATTGTGAAACAGTTTTATGCACTGGAATTGTTTGGGATTTTTTAACTCTTATCTTCTACGGATAGTCTTTTTAGTAAACTTGATCGCAATTAAGTGTTAAGACGAAAAAATATTATAAGTTAGTTTGTAATTTAAAATAATAAAAACTCAAAAAATTGAACATATAATATTCATAGGGACACCGTAAAAAGGAAAAAACGTTATCTGAGTTATCGTTCCAACATTGAATTACCGTCAATATATTCAGCCGTTATTTACACGTTTTAAAAGTTAATAGTTGCCTCCTAGAAGCTTCCAGCATGCATTACAATGCAAATTACGAAACACTCCTACATTAGAGTTTCCCTTCTTGAGAGAACAAAGTGATTTGCATAATTACTTGAGACAAGAAACATTAAGTGACCAAAGTGCTTTCGATTAATTTGATTGTCGTTAGAATCTCGTTTAAGATCTGAAACTCATTTTCCAGCGATTATAACTGGTTTGTTTTTATACCACTTAACCGATGACATTTAATTTTTTTTCAAGATAATATGTTTTTATTATTTTTATGTCGGCACTTTTCTGGGTAATATATTCTGTTAACGACTCTGAAAAGTAAATAATATTAATTTATGATAGAATACCTAATCTGACGTTGCCTTTGGGACCCTATTTCCCTCAAAGATTGTATTTTTTAGTTCAAAAAATTAAAATAAATGTAAGATGTTATTTTATTTTTTTCATATGTTTTTGAAGGAGGATATAGATTATTTATTCATTTTCAATCTAGGGTTTTTCATTTGTTTAACTTGGAGTTATCAAAACAAGTATATTTTTGTGTAACTTAAATTATGGAAAACCAAAAAATTAAATAAAAACGCTATTGTGAATTCCGGGAAACATTTTGTGTAGTTTTCGCTAAACTATTTTACATCGATACACCAACATTAGCGTATATGTACTTATTTAATGTAAATACAACTACAGTTTACTCATAATTTAAATTTCAATGAATATAAAATTATGTGACAAAAAATAGTAATGCCTCTTGCAGAAGAGGTTTGTATATTAAAGACATATCTGTCATATATTCGTTAATTACATTTTGGATGGTAGCTATTTTTTTAATTTCATTAAATATGTTGATTTATACTGGTCATGGAGTAGAGTGCGTGACTTAAGTCCCCATGGTTCCCGGTTCAAATCCCGCCATGTACCAATAATTTTTCAAGGAATCAAAACCCACTAGGTCTAGCCTGAAGTAATGAATCAGTTCCGGGTGGTGACCTGGACAGTCTTGGGATAAAAAGTTCGAACAGAAATATAAAAATATATAAAAACGCATTAATCTTTAT
The DNA here is from genome assembly GCA_023375725.1 of Nephotettix cincticeps. NCBI lineage: Eukaryota > Metazoa > Arthropoda > Insecta > Hemiptera > Cicadellidae > Nephotettix > Nephotettix cincticeps. The sequence goes on along the minus strand of CM041790.1, from coordinate 71,732,283 downwards.
GTAAACTTGGAATAATAAATGCTTTAAGTAGAGACATTTATTTTCACAAATATAAGTAATGTAGTTTTAACTGAATTTCAAATTAATACTGTTGAACACGTTACAGAAAAATAATGCAGCATTACATCATACAAAGTATTTCATTGCGTTTATGTATATTTTTTTACTGTTTTTGTGTGTATTTATGTCAGAGGCATTTAATTTAAGACAAGGAGTGATATTACATAAATGGTTCTTAGGGAAGCGGTTTGTATCCGATTGGAGAATCTAACCCGTGACCTTTTGCACTGAAGTGCAAGACGTTAACCACAAGACTAGCAAGGCACCCAAAAGCCCCAATGTATTAATCTAGTTATGAATTAAATAAGTTTATTTTGAAAACATTTCCTTGAAAATCAAATGATTAACTTTAAGTTTTTTCCTAGCAGAACTATTTATAAACATTGATAGAATTGGTAAGTGAATGTTTAATGAATCTTGTAAAATTTCAAGTGTTTCCGAATAGGTAATTTTAGGTTTCAGATCTAGAGCTAGTTTTTCCGGGTAATATAAGGCAGGCAGTATCAGTATGCGCATATTTGACGACAGAACGCACAGATGCTGCTGTATTACGTGTCCTACTGAATATATGGTCCACGCACAATGTGTGTTTTTATTTGTCCCATACAAATGAAAATATATTACTTACGAAAAATTAATATTTTGATCCAAAAAACATTCCTTGTCTATATAATTACCAAATCAACAACAACCAATCAATGTTAATCATTTTATGTTAAATCGTGGATGTGTAATTTGTAAAAAGTAGTCCTATTCAATAAATAACTAAAATAATAGTTTTGTTTTCAATTAATTAGGGATATACGTGATATAATTTTGTTAGTAAGAATATAATCGTTGACATTCGATTGAAATCAACGCACGTAGTGTGACTGTATAAGAAGACGGATTGCCCATACTCCCCCAGAGCTAAGATATAAAAAAAATATATTTTTGGTTTAGATATTTTTAATTATTTATATTTAAGTCCGTTGGTATATTATACCAGTACTTTTTCATTTTAGAATGTAATAAAATATGAATTTCAATAAAACCACAAATTTACTTCTATATCTAATAAATCATAATGCAAACCATGAGGACAATATTCTCTAGAACGAATGTCATTGTGTGTGTTTTTAGAAAGTTCATTCACTAATATCGATTTTCAAATCGTTCACTGTCCAGAACACTGATGTTTCTTTCAGATGTCTGTCAGTCTTTGTAATGGATGGTCCAACGGAAGGTAAAAACAGCATCCATTGTTTATTTCAGCTAGCTGCAGTTTTATATGGCCTATTTATTTGATTTTGCATTAAAATATTTTTATATACTCTTAACTTGTAATAAATATATATTTGGTATGTCTCTATACCATTGTATGTATGTATAATGTATGTATATTTATTAAGTTAAAATTCGATCGCCATAATTTTAGGAAGTTGCTCATATGATGGAAATGAGCACATCGCCTTAACGAATTTTCCATACATTTACGTTTATTTAGTGATCTATTAATCTTATGTGAGTAAGTTTACTTGTAACATTTTAAAAATGAAAACATTGATGTACTAACGGATTGGTTTATCACAAATTACGTAATCAGTTACGAAAAGCATTGAACTGCTGTATCATTTACGAGAGCAAGTTCGCAATATGAGTACTAAGATAACGCAGTAAATGATAAACGACAGCTTATTCACTCACGTTAATAGTTAACGGTTTGGAGTATTATTGTTTTAATTTTTATTTTCTGTTGATTAAAGTCACGGTTTGTTTTGATACTTCGAGATTATTTTGTTTATACAAAATTATTATAATTGGATTTTGAGGGTTCTCGTCGGCGGCTGGATTTGTGTTCGATTAGCTGTCACTACGCCTCACATTAGCGATTTTATAAGCTGAATAATTGACCTGGACGCGAAGTAATGTTATTATGTTTTATCGGTTCAGTATTGTTATTCACTATGCAGCGACCCAGAATATATAACCTTTCACAATAAAGCCGTATTGCTATTCGACTTCAGAACATGGCCAATCTTAAAGTTAACATGTGTTTACTGTGAGGCGTTACGAAGTTCGCCGGGTCAGCTAGTAAACTATAAAACTATACCATTCTGTATTATGTATGATGAATTATAACTTTATTTAAGTTAGAATTCGTGCAGTAAAAATAATTAAACGTAATGATAATATGATGAAAATTAGCACATCGCCTTTAACGAATTTCCCATACAAATTACGTTGTATAAAGGGGATCAAAATCAATATTTCACTTATTAAACTATATTTATGAATGAAGCTTGATTTAGCTTCATTAGGTTGGAATCCATACATTATGCTAGAAAAATCACAGTTTATGTGTTTATCTACTACATACTACCAAATGTTAATTCTACTGAGAATAGGCAAACTTCTTTATATGTAGACAAGTATTAATAAAACTTGGTATAAGGTCAATAAACCTAATTTATGGTAAAAACGCCTGTTTTCAGTATTCCTCACAGCAGAAAACCTGCTTACCCTTTCCAATGTTAAACTTATATTTTACATTATATATTTCATAAAAAAAACTATAACCATTGAACTGATGACCTGTGACATTAATTGATTGAATCCAATGTCTAATATGCCAAAATCTTACAGTTTTCTTCAGTTTCGATTAGTTTATCTATGGATTCCAAGATTTATTCTATTCGCAATCTCCGTTTCTTTACAGAGCATTTCCCTCTAGCCTATAGCTATTTGAGAGAAATTAAAAATAATTTATACAGAAATAAATTATACAAAATTTTATAAATGAAATGTCGATCGGTAGGTATTTCAAGGTAGGTATTTTAAGCCAATTAAGAATCAGAAACGAGTGTAGGGTGATTGATTAGACAGAACTGTTAATTAATATGCCAACAGTCAAGGGCACATCTAAGGGACCGACAGTTTAACTTTGAATCCTAACCACTGCCTTTGAATTATGAACTAGCCTAATTTATGAGGATGTTCTTTGCGGATGAACGTAGTACTCAATAGTGCGGACGTTAATCTACACAAGCCTACACCCACCGACCATCGCTCACAAATATCCAAAATTCTTGACCTCCAAGAATAGGAAAACAGGTTATTTTTGAATCGGTATACTGGTATTTATGTCATTTATTTGAGGAAATTTAGTAATTCAATTATGCACATAGTTAATACTTGTTTCTTAATCTTCAGTTTAATAACTGTACACATTTATGTTCCGTATTGTGTACCTAATGTTTTACTCATTCATTTTTCATTTCCCGCATCGAAATACAGTAGTGTGTTTCTCAATTCTAGACTGGAACCGTGGTATGTCCTGTAATTCAGCTACTTGGAGGTCACGAATCGTGCATAGTTGAGAGCAATGGCTGGTGTAAAGTTTTCTTTTGTGGATAAACACAACACTACTCAAACACTATTGAAACTATCCAACACTACGACACTCTACAAATACTATGCTCATAATTAGACCAGTTCATAATTCAGAGGCAGTGGTTTGGACTACACGTTAAAATGTAGGTGTCTTGGATATGCTATTGTCTGTTAAGCTATTAATTAACATTTATCATCGTGGGACACTTTAGCCTTAGTCAGTAACAAGACTACAAGATCACGCCACAATTATCTTACACTCACTTCTCACTCATAGTTGGCTCAAAATACCTAGCTGGGTAGGTTGCCATTTCAGTAACCAGCTAACCAACCTGCTAAATGTACTGTTTTTACGCAACAATACGACATTCAGTTCTAATCCATAGTTATTTGCTTTGGAGTTTATTTATATTTGTGTTTTAATTGTATCAGTAGGCTAATTGCTCGAACATGAATGTAGATCTAAATAAAATTTCAGTTTTAACTGATTGAATATGGCAAATTCGAATATTGCTTATGATAGAACACAAAGCAAATGTTCATTGATGTTGCATCTGTAGCAAACGGATACTGTTGGTAACACTGGGAACAAACTTTGCCAACAGCTGTTGTCCGTTCACACACGATCAGTTTCTATACTGTAGTTTCAACAACACATCAAAAGGACTCCAAAGAGAAATCTTTCACAAAACAAAAAAATGAAAAGTAGATATCCGTGGGAAAATACTTTTATTAGTAAAATAGATTTCTCTTAGAGAAATATGTGAAATGTTCGTATATAATTAATACGAAACATGTCCGTTCTACAAATTAATTTTATTTTGTTAGATTTTTACTGCGTTTAACCGGCATGGATATTTCCAAACTCTTAGGAGGGAGTTAGTAATTTAAGAGAATAAAAAAATAAACAAAAAGTGTAACAACTGATCATCATAAGGTTATAAGAATAGCTACTTAAAATAACTAAAACATTTTCTTTACACTTATTAACAATCTAAGTTATTTCTTATCGATATTGTATCTTATCTTTTTCGGTTGGAATAAAATTCCTTGCAGCTTTATTGCTTCTACGATCGTATAAATGAACGATGTAAAAAGACGAAATGATTAAAAAATATACTCAAGACGGTGTCATTATTTATTAAATTATGTATAATTTTCAGGTAGCGGTTTTTTCATTATTACATTTTAAAGGTAATAAACCTATAAACAGTTTTATATACTGAGCGCTTTTTTAAAATACATAGGTTAAAAAGTCTGATAAAAATCTACAGTATTTAATTTGCTGTAAGAAATAGGTTAGATCATGAATATCTCTGAAGGGAACGTTTTCAGTTCCTCAATACAGCTGTTCTCATAAGTCCATGACGTCACTTCCGCAACAACCGTAACGGAAAATCCCAGAGCCCCCCCTTCCCAGAGCTTTTACAAATCCATGTCAAAATGTGTAAGTGTTAAAAGTGCGGCTAGTTATATATTTTAACAAAACTAACTGTTGATTTGTTGTATTATTCGTACATAGATCCTACCTATTCCGTTACAGAAAATTTTAATGTATTGAAATCAAAGGAGCATAAAAACAAATTTTTGTTAAAACTACTTAAAATGACCAAAGAGTATAGGCGATATATACTGTATAACAGTTATAGATTGTATAAGCCCTCACAGCGTGATAGTAACAGCCAATAACACAGAGGTTGTAACACAGCGGGTGTGATGACGTAATCGACGAGACGCGAGAATTCGTCTGTGAAAGCATACTGAAAATATGATTCTGCTTTTGTAATACTCGCACTATGTTCTGATTTAGTGATTTTAAGTTACAAAGAATATATTTTTAAAACCTTTAATGGTTTTTAAATTAGACTAGCCATTATCGTGATATAACAATAAAAACTTAAATTATGCTACGTTATATTCCTGAATAAGATCTAAGATATCGTAGTTATGACGTTGAAGTATTGTCGAGGTAGTTATGACGTCATAACTATGACGGGATAGTTATGATGTGTTAGGTATGACGCGATAGCTATAACTTCTTAGTTTGACGTTATATACAGGGTGTTCATTTAAGTTAAAAAAATGAGATAGTACTCATAAAATAAACAAAAATAGTATAAACTGTAAATAAAACAAATGTTTAGGTAGGAATTAATTGTATTTTATACAAAAAACGTTTATATAAATATTATTTAAATACAGAAACAAACTTTGAAATATTTAATGTAAGAAAAAAATATTCTCAAATTAGTAAGATTGCTTTTTTTTTCATTAGCAGTTAATATTTTAATTTATAAACAAAACAAAAAACATAACTTTAAGACCACTTTTTTGAAAAAATAAAACAATAATTTTTAAATATTTTTTTGGTTGAATATGTTAATTTGGTTTTATATCTTAAATGTTTTTATATATAAATTTTTGTATAAAATACAAAATCGGATACCTACGAAGTATTTTCGACATAGTTTATAGAAATTTTTGTTTATGATGATACTATAGTTAGTTTGTTCGATACTTAACTTAAATGTGTATATAAGTCAGGATATTGAATGTTCTATGAGGGAAATTGTTTTTTAAACGGTATACTGAAGGTAATAGTGTTTGGGAATTTGAAGATGTGTGAGTTGGATGTTATTACAGTTTATGTTACAAAAAACGTTTTTGTTTACCTAAATGGTGTTTAATATATTGAATTATTGAGTTATAAATACTTAGGGAATAAATTTATATCATACTTAATTATAATGGGATGGGTATGTTTTTTTCGAGGGGAAATACCCTAATACACCATCAGGGAGGAGAACGGTACACTCCCCGGTGTGTGGGACTCGCTCCCAACTAAAATCCTCCGCCTCAGGCTGTTGCCCACATCGGAATTACCTATTAAGGCATGAACCTCAAAGAGGAGCCTAGTATTATAGCTCAATGAGCTACCACTCTGATTTTAGTCTTCTGAGGGAAGATCCAAGATGTTACCGATCTTCGAGTTTCTTTCTCTTGAGAACTTTCTCCTTGAAGGACGTGATAAGAGTCCAGTTCTCAAGAGATGTCACCAATTTTTCTACTGCGGTCCCCGGCAAAAATTCTCCGATCTCCAGCAGAAGCTGCCTCCTTAGAACTGCCCACCGGTCACACCGGAAGAACGTGTGAAAAGCGTCATCGTGGACACCGTCCCAATATTTGCAAGCTGGACTGTCCACTTTGGTCGTCTTGTGAAAATAGGCTAGGAATGGGTATCATTAGATTAAATACTAACACAGTTAATGGTTTTTAAATTATATCGGTATTCAAAATATAATTTTTTACACCTATATGTAATCTTCATATCAAAGGAAACAATTATTATGCTAATTTAGTCTAATCATGGTTGTAATTGTTAATACCAAGATATCTTGATGAGAAAGATAGATAACAATGATAAAATAATTAGTTATCATCGTATTGATATTCATGATTATAAATAAGGCATAGCATGTATTTATTAGGCTATGACGTGACTTACTTGGTCATCATTTAATGGTCGGAAATTGCCATGTCAGAGTAAATAACTGATTGCCGTTTCCTTCTAACACTGGTAATGAATTGCCGTTTATGTGGCTTATTTTACATAGAGGAATAAATTTTTGAATGCCTTTTTTTGAAACACAGAAAAGGTTGTGTGATACGGTCGATTAAGTTTTTTATATCAGTAATACATTATTTTGCAGTATACTTAAAAAAGGTGAATATTAATCCGGATAAATTTGTATTTGATAAATTATTACACTTTTAATAATTATTCAAGATGAAAAATTATTCATCATTAATTAATGACTTACCACATAAACGCATTGTTCTATTCTGTGCCTATCAACAAAAAAATAAATAACTTTTCTAAACTGGTAGCCTTAAACTCAAAAATGATTGAACTAATATACAATATTTTAACATGCAATTATCTAATCTTTTCGAAACATTAATAATATCGTAAAATAAATATGTGTTTCTTTATAGATTATATATTTTATATCGTGACATCACCAAACTATAAACTGCATGCTTCATAATCTGACGTAATAAATACAACGCGATAAATATACAAGAAAGTTATTAACTATAATATATTAATAGTTTTAAATTTAACGTATTTTTTATTTTATTTTAACCCATATTAAGAAGGGTCTGCGCTCCATATATTCTAAATAGTTTTTGATAGAGACTTCAGTTTTTAAATAATAAACTAACTAATGTTAGTTTGTTTCGTAATGTCATATTTTACACCGAAACATGTTAAGAACCTGTGACTTACTTGTGATATGTGTGTTACAGTATTTCACATTTTTCTTTAATTAGAACAAAAATAGCTCGATTCTTTTAAACGCTTTTACATATAAATTAAAATACTTATAATGCTTTCAAGTGGCAGGAGGCTATATGATGTAATGATGCATTGATGTGCCGTACTGAGGCTACTAGACATATATAGTGTAATGATAATTGAATGAGTAAGTGATAATAATGATAATGAAGGTGTTTGGTGATAAATGAACAGCTGACTTGCCCTGACATCCTCGGTCTATAGAGCGGATATTATCCAAGAAGATTATGTTGGTTCTATGTATCCATTGGATATAATCCAGAGCATCCATGTAGTAAAAGTTGTTATCAGTTTATTTTAGTAAACAAGTTTGTAATTCATCCATTAAATACTGTACGGTATAGGCCTACTATATTACAAGAATCGTTCAGAAAGTTGATAGACGACCAATTTTTGAAATCACAATAATTCAAAACGGATTTAAAATGTTTTAACGAGAATAACTTTAAAACTGGTATCCGATCAAAATATTTACACGAATTAAGGTTTAGGAAATTATAAAATGCCTAATTTATGCAGATTGGAAATTAAATTTGAGAAACAGGATATGACACGTTTTGTAGTTGGTGCACATCATTTGAGGTCAATGTATAGTTCGTTAGGTTTCATCTGAGCCCTGAGATGCAAGAGACGGAAGGTAAAGTAAACGTATGGGGTTCTTTGGAAAATAAGGGGAACAGCTCAGCTGATGTAGAAGACAATAAACAACAAACTGACAAACTATCCGTTTTTTACTATTTACTGTTTATATCTGCGTCTTAGTCTACTGCGCATCCAAAACTCGGGACTCAGATGAAACCTGATGAACTGTACAGGCTGTTATATCCTACAACAATGGGAGTATAACCTATATTATATCTGTAGTACCTGGTGACCGAGCTTTGCTCGTATAGAATAAGACATGTATTATAAAAATTAATTAGAAAAATTAAAACACATTTATTACTCAATGAAAACATTTATGTGGTTGAAATAAAACCGATTTAATACACCATAATTAATATAGCACTGATCAAAAAGTATATCGCCCCTGGTAGGTATGGAACTCGCGGCCTATAGTTCTTGAGGGTTCTATAGCAATTGACGTTAGTCAATTGAGCGATGCCGTTTAACGTCTTTTAGCCAAAGCCGATCATTTACTGTTTAATTATCCATACCGTTATTATTAGCCTGTGATCAACTGATTTTGTTAAAAACGGAATGAGGATTGAAAAGCAAAAGAGAAATTTAATTTACATCAATTAATTGGTTTGTTACAGTGGCTTCAAGCAATACAACGAATACGTTTTCTATCAAAACACGGAAGATTTTGGAAATACTTTTTTCTGCTTTTATTTCGCACAGCTATGTTATCCTTAAGTTTTTACAAATTGTTTAGTAACCTGATAATTTTGCATTTATTTAATTCATAAAATAAATAGCATAACCTCTATATTGTTCCCCGCAGTCTTCAATCAAGAACTGTCAAACGGTTATAAACAGCTGTTTTAGTTTGTATTGTTTACATTTTATTCTCCATAAGCGTAATGTTAAATTTTTAGTTTTTAAACTTAATATTACAAGAAAACACGAATTTTCCTGGACATTAGACCTATCTAGAACTTATTTTCTACTCGGAAGTTAGTTATATCCAAAATTTAAAGAAAATCCTCGGTGCCGTTTTCGAGATCCGTGTGCAAATATATATATATATATATATATATATATATATATATATACAAACCTTGGTCGTATTATAGTATTGGATAAAGAGATACGCTATGTAATACCTTGTTTAGTTTTACAAAGTCATTGTAAAATTTTTTCGTCCAACAAAATTCTAAGTGTAAATTATTAAAATATTCTTAAAGTGTTTATAAGTTATTCTTTGGATTTATAAAGAATAAGCATTTATTAAAAATATCTACGAGTATTTTGTATATTTAAAACCTGTTTTATGAGTCATCTCCGTAGTCTTGAAAAAGTTTTACTTATATATATTTTTTTCATGTTTCAAAACTTCAGAGCGTATAGCAAAATTGTCTCTGTGACTAGCTGAAACCATTCAGATAATTTAATTGTGATAATTTTATGTTATACAAGTTTGAACGTTTTTTGCACGGGTTGTTGGTTTCTGTTTTCATAAAATATACCTATTACCATGACAAAAAGAAACCTACAATCTTAAAGAAATAAACAAAATGAATAGTTTTATAATTTGTAAGCAGTATGATTTTGAAATGGGTTTTAAACCAATTATTAATATAAACAAACCTAATATTGACAATAATTTGACAAATCCTGGTTTTTATTTCTATTAAATTTCTTATACAAGATCACATGTTCTGATAGCTAAAAACATATGACCATTGTAGCCTCCAAATCACTGATTTTACTAAAATTAAAGGTTAAAATACCTGTAGTACTGTCGGTGATCTTCAATTATTACGGTGCCAAATTAAATGCATTTTGTGTATCGATGTTTCTGTGTGTAAGTGTTTTGAAGACGACTCACCACTACGTCAGTGTTGAGGATACATTGTATTACTTACTATTGGTATTCTGACTTGGTAATGGACTTTTAAGTCCGAACCCGTTGGTCGTCCACTCCATAATAATTATTGAAGATCACCGACAGTACTACATGTATTTTAAGTTTTAATTTTAGTAAAAATATGTGAATAATATAGCTAAAAACAGGGCTTTGAGAGCTTAAAGTTTATTTTTATAATGCATGGGTATCATCTTACAGTAAACAAAAAATCTCCAAAAGATTTTTTGGAGATTTTGATGAAATATTTGACATGTGGGTGCTCTCATTTTCATGGAGAAGACGAACACAAAAAAACCGACAACACAAATTAAATAACCTATTAAAAAAGCTTGACTGATTGTAGCTAGCTCTAAAACATTCTGCCTATTGTAACTTCAAGAATATAAAAAAACAGGTATAAAATATACATCTTTCGTAATCGAACGCAGAACGGTCTAAGCCAAGCGGCAAACGACGCTGGCAGTGAGAGTTATAGAATGAATAATGCGGGTTTTGTTGCCAGTAGATTCGCTCGGGTTTATTTTATAGCTTTGTTTTATTTATTAGGTAACGCTTCCACAACCTTCCGCACACTTTTACTTTACATTTTTCAGTTTTTTACATGTTTGTTTATTGTTTATACACATTGTGTTTGCAACATGCTGGAATGTTACAAGTGGTTGTTGAAAAAATGTTTGAAAAGATTTTAGTTTATACGTACAAAATTAATTAATAAAACATACGTAAATTTTTTAATCAAGTTAAAAATACTCTTAACATTTTCTTTTACCCAACCAAGTCATTTTTACTTCTACAAATATTTCTACTGTATGTGGTGCGAGTAAGTGAAGTGTTTTATTAATTTTGACATATTATCTCCTTTCCATAAACTCTAAAATTATTGTTTTTGCCTTATAATTGGTTTAAAATCTGCATATGAGGTGCCATGTTAATATAGTAGATAGAATCTTAGTTTTCTGTGCATAAGGTCACTATTTGAAACCCCCAGATATCCCTCTGGTATTTTATTACTTTGAAAAAATATGTTTACTCTAAAATATACTATCATTACTGAAAATTGAAATTTTGTTATAGAATTGACGTTGAAACTAAAGAGTAAATGATTGGATGTACGGTAAGAGGTTAACAAGTCGTAGTTAAGACTGAATTTGGTAGTCTATATTTAAAAAAATTGCTCCAGATTCCTAAAGTCTGTTAAACTGTAAAAATATGTATTAAATATAAAAGAAAATCACAATGCCAATTTTATATTAGGATAATATTTTAAAATATTGTAAAATTCACCCAGTTTGGTCACCATTATGTAGTTCAGTTATTACCACTGAAAACCAGTTTTTGATAAAACAAAGAATGAACTACCAAATTGCCTTGTTAATTACATTTTTTACAAGTTTCAAGATAAAAATATTTGAGACAATGCTCATTAGTTAATTTGACAGTTTGCTCTATTAGGATTTAGAAGTATTTTACGCATATAAATAAAATACTAAATAAAATCTCCAAAATACAACGAATACGTGAGGATTATAAAAATAGAACTGATCAGATAGAATTTATGGACACACTCTCCAGCAATCGTCACCCAGGAACTTTACTGGCACTAAAACTGGGTTAAGAGTTGTCTCCTTCTAATGAAATGTCGAGGAAGCCGACGTTCCTCCATGAAACCTAAAAATTCAAGTCATAGTTTCTGGTTAAGTTCTCGCTAAACGTTTTAAAAATGGATATAGTTTAAACACTAAATTTTGTTCTTATTATGCCAGACACACCGGTTGGTTCCACCAGGTATGTAGATAAGAATTTAGAGGTAACTATTAGTGAAGGATAGGATTACAGTACAATGAAAAATGAATGGTTTATTTCCAAAGGTTTTTTCAACTGATTACCTAATGATTACAGAAAACAGGGAAACCATTTTAATTAATTCTCCAGGTGATAATACACTTGATAATATTCTCCGTTTCATCATCTAGGGTTTGAATCTGAGCACAAACAAGACTTTGTGGCAGTTTAATACTACTAGCCCCAAATATACTTTTTTACATGGGGAGTTGTTGGAAATTTTCACGACCAAAATTTGAAACAGTAACGTTTTTTGATTAGTGACATCATAGTTCGGTTATATGAACAGCTGTTTAGATGAACCGGAAACATTTCCTTTAGACATATCCATGATTTAACCTATTTCCCATACGGAAGTAAACGCAAAATATTTCTTCAATCTATTAAGTACTTTACTTTTAATTAGCAAGTACCTGATAAAACCTTTAAAAATACATTTCATAACATGGATATTAATTATATTCTATTAGGGTGTAAGACCTAATATATAGGTTTAATTTAAACTTGATAAGGAATGAGGTACTAAAATCAAGTAGTAAGTTTAGAAATAGATTGAAGGTTAGAAGATTTACTGACAGAATATTTATTTTCATGGATTCTAAAAGGGTCGTGCTGGGATCTCTGAGATATTTTTCTTTTCTTGTCTTTTTGAGTAATTCTAGGGTTGAATGTTATACAGGTGTTATATCAGTGATGGTAGTCAAGATTTTAGTTTAATTGAAGAGTTAAGAGTGGTTTTAACAGAGTTATCTGTAGTTAGATTGGCAGTTTAAGATTATCATCCTGGTTCTTTAGTTTTTTAGTATTCTAACATACTAAAATTCTTGTTACTTAATAGATTTACACACCAAAACCACAGTACCATGGGCTCTTATATTAAATTTTAATGTATTTTAAACAATGATTTTGCAAATGATGAGTAAAAAGTTAAAAAGATGAATTAATAATTAGTTATTATTGATATTTTACTTACGTATTTTTACTTACGTTTTAGTGCAATTTATTGTAATTGTCATCTTACTAGGTTTTTTGGGGTAGTTTTATTTGTAAAAACGTACAGCCTACCACTAACTCAGTTTAACCTGTTTACAGTAAAAATTACTAAAAATTATTTTGGTTATTTCAAAGTAAAATTAAATATCTGATCCAACTGCTCACACTTTAAACGAAAGATGAAGAAGGAACAAAGTAAATGAAAGCTTTATACAAAGTTTTATGGCAAAATGTTCCTGTAAAGTTATATTGTAAAAGGGAAACGTGAATTCACAAATGAAAATTAGTTTTGCATGACTTCATTGAAACTTTTGCAGTTTTCCTTTTGCCAGTTCATGAGCAGTACACGCCATTTTTACGAGATTAAGTTTATTATATTTTTAAATCCTAATTATTTTCTATAATTAGTTATACAGTTTATATTCTATAAAAAGTTCACATACATTTTCAGGCAAATAAGTTTCAAAAACAACTTTTAGTACTTTATTCAGTAACTAAGAAATGAAACTGGTCATTGTAAGATCATGTAGTAGTGTATTGCAATAATTCAAATTTAGCTTACATATTACTGTGATATTTCCTTTCAGCTGTTTATTTTATTTACTGTACACTATGTATTTGTTTTTTGCTTTTATTTAAATTATTTTATTTATCTAACAAGAATGAGTTTTTAGATTTATAATCCAATACTGATAGGTTGCGAGGGTATGGTGAAACACTTTTCTGATCAGGACTCAATTAAATGAGGCGACAGGTCCAATGTACAGCCTACCACTAACTCAGTTTAACCTGTTTACAGTAAAAATTACTAAAAATTATTTTGGTTATTTTAAAGTTAAATTAAATATCTGATCCAACTTCTCACACTTTAAACGAAAGATGAAGAAGGAACAAAGTAAATGAAAGCTTTATACAAAGTTTTATGGCAAAATGTTCCTGTAAAGTTATATTGTAAAAGGGAAACGTGAATTCACAAATGAAAATTAGTTTTGCATGACTTCATTGAAACTTTTGCAGTTTTCCTTTTGCCAGTTCATGAGCAGTACACGCCATTTTTACGAGATTAAGTTTATTACATTTTTAAATCCTAATTATTTTCTATAATTAGTTATACAGTTTATATTCTATAAAAAGTTCACATACATTTTCAGGCAAATACGTTTCAAAATCAACTTTTAGTACTTTATTCAGTAACTAAGAAATGAAACTGGTCATTGTAAGATCATGTAGTAATTCTAATAATTCAAATTTAGCTTACATATTACTGTGATATTTCCTTTCAGCTGTTTATTTTATTTACTGTACACTATGTATTTGTTTTTTGCTTTTATTTAAATTATTTTATTTATCTAACAAGAATGAGTTTTTAGATTTATAATCCAATACTGATAGGTTGCGAGGGTATGGTGAAACACTTTTCTGATCAGGACTCAATTAAATGAGGCGACAGGTCCAATCACAGGCTTCAAGTCTCCTGGGATAGTTGTCCTGATTGTGTTGTGTTGGAACCTTCAACCGTATAACAGGGAAAATATTCTGCTTCCATATTAACTGTTTAAACTTTAATTTTTTTAGCTTTTTAGAAAGATAAAATGTAATTTTAAAAAATCCCCTCGGAGAAATATATTGTTTCATTTTGAAGCAATATAGTATAAAAAAAGTAAGATAAATCACAGAAAATGTGTAAAGCTAATTGTAAAAGCCATAATAAAACAATAAAAGAATAATAATATTGGTTAAGGATTTGTAAAAAATATAATATATAAATATAGAATGTATAATACAGTTTATTACTTAAATATTTTAGGTTAATTAAACTATTCACTTAATTGAATTAAATTAGTTTTGGTTAAATTTATTATTTTGGTATTTGCTGACTATCAATTCCTATAATATTAGAATTTTTAGTTTAAAATCATACTTTTAATATAAAAACCCACCAACTTTAATTGACATTTAAATGAATCCTGTATTCAAACAAGGTAAACCCTTTTATGTGGTTTATGTAGAGAAATTGTTTTTCCAAACTTTTTTCACGTTACCTTAATATACATGAATTTTATATTGGTTAAACAAATCGATAATGATATTGAAGTATATTTTAAATTAATAGTAGTAAACCTAAATGAACTGTAGTGTTGTATTTAAATTACAATAATAATAACAGACTGTTTGCTTGATGAATTTGAAAAATAATAACCAATACACCTGTTTGTTCTAAATGTAGCTTTAAGGGCATTCAAATCGTTTAAAACTCATCTCTTATGTTTAAGATATTTTTATTTAGATACTCTTCAAAACAAGTTTTGAAGAAGTGATTCATCAAAGCCACAGACAAATACTTGCAAGAAACTCAGCCTCTCTGACATTGAGTAATTCGGACATTTGTGCGGGGATGTAAGTCCTAAATCATTTTACTGTTTCACAGTCTACTTTAATTCAATTTTCCTGACAGTTAAAAGAGTAATAACTATTTTAAAAACTTTTCCTAATGTTTTTAACTTATATTTATTACGCTTTAATTTCCACATTGTTATAATGTAGTATTCGTTGCAAAGTATTTTTGTTTTTTAACAATTTATATTATACTAGGTTTTTTTATATTTAATGTTGACTTGTTGCATACAATGTTGGGTGAATTATAAAGATCGCATTCTACATTGAAAAACAATGAAAATATTTTGATATATGACACTTGTAGAATTCAAAACGACATTTTTATGTATTGGAAAATAATTATTATAATATATCTAAGGTACAGATCCGTACGTAAGTATACATTTTTTCGTACAAATTTTAGCTTGTTTTAGGGCGATAGTGAGATTGGTATTCAGTAAACCAAAATATAATCAGCTAATTTATTTTATACTCCAAGATTAACTGATCTATTTACTATTCCTTCAGAGAAATATTGAGACGAGAAGTATGACAACGTCTCCAACTAACATCGTGAAATTTATCATACTAATTAATGGCATTATTATTAGTTTTATATTAATTTTGAAAAAGAACACCTGTTACTCTTATAACTATATGTCAATCATGAGTTATTGAGACGAGGACCCAAATCTTTTAGGACATTCTTACCCGAATTTCAACGATATCATGTAGTTTTGTTCAAGACGAAAATTAGAATTTATTTGTTAGGATTATTATTCAATTACAAAAATGATTAAAATTAGCTTGACCCAATCCAAAGATGAACCGGCGACCATGGAATTCATTCTTGTGCCTGTAACGATTCTGCTACATACAGTAGCTTATATGTAATGAGTTTTTCGGATTATTATTGTGAAAATTTTCCATCACAACTGAAGAAAGTTTGATGTCGATTTTGGCTCAGTCCGAATTATGTACTAATCTTACTATGTACTAAATTCCAGCCCACTTAAGGACGGGGTCAGATTCCAGATCCCAAAACCTTATTAAACTTTAATAAATGGAAGGGAAAATTCCACATTAATAATTTAAATAACATGTAACTATAATCACCAAAAATGAATTTAAAAAAGTATATACACAATGTCACATAAAGAGATTTAAATGTTTAAATTTTAGATTACTTGCCTATTCATTCACCGAACGTTTTTAAATTTAACACAGTTTACAAAGTAGGTTTTAAAATATTCTGGGTGAATTTAGCTCCATAGACTTTGTAGGAAAAATGTCGGCAAATTGAAAAAGGATACTTTATAAACATTTAAAAAATCTTTTTGGTTTTATAAAATATTTTTACTCTTGAATTCTAGGACAATTATGACTTTTAAATAAAAAAAAACTAGAACATAGCCTAGTGGATACCTTAAAGTCCAAAATTATTCAAATTGTAACCCATCCACAGCATTACTCTGATAATAAACGCTTAAGAAACGATTCGTAAGCTCTTACAAAGAAACTCCACGGTAACCGGAGAAGTTCCTCTTCGATTGATCTTTTTAGTTCCTCGTCATTATTCAAGCTATGGGTACAGTATACAATTTTTTCTTCAAGTAACCCCATAAGAAGTCACATACAGTTAAATTTGGTGATCATTTTGGCCAATCTAAAAAATCACTTTCACGACGAATCATCGGTCATGAAGGTTATCATTTAGTGATTTATTGACATGATTTGCGAAATGAGGTGAAGCACCATCTTGTTAGAAGATTGCTTGATCCATTTCTGGTCTAATGGGGCAAAACTTGTTCATTTAAAACTCGTGCATTGTATAGTCTTAAATGTCGTAAGATAACACTCCGTGACAACTGACACTCACCCAAACAGTTAAGAAAATCGGTTCTACAAAGGTTAGGGAGCTGAAAGTTTCCCAGAATATTTTTAGAACCTACATTGTAAACTGTGTAAAATTTAAAAGGTTCAGTGCATGAATGGGCAAGTAAAATGAAACGTTTAAATCTCCTCGTGGGACACTGTATAATGAATACTGGACCTAACAAATAGTAGCTGTACTACAACGTTAAGTCATTACTACTCTTAAAAATGTGTTTCTCGTAATCTGATGGGGAAACTAATTTTATGCATGGGACAATTACTTACACTATTTAGTAATAACGTTTGGGAAAGCTAATAGCATAAAACACACTATACTATCTAAAGCTAACACTTTAAAATTGATTATTCTATAGGACTATAAAATTCTAAGTTTAATATTAACAACAAAATTTATTTTTATGCCACTTAAAACAAATAAAACATTATTTAATAATTTTAAAATAACATCCACCAAATTTTGTACGTATACCAAGGTCGAAAATTTGGTTTAAATTTAGAATAAAGACAATGTATAAATAATTGGATCTATATTTTAAATATTTTTTAATTCAAAATTTACTCTAAGCTGTGAAACTTTGAGAATTGTTTGTCTGAGACTTGGATCTTATGAAACGTCTTTTGTTAATGAATACCATTTGTATGCTACGATTACAACTTATTGTTTGTCTACGCCGAGAAAACTTTGTTTCAACTTATCAGGATCCCTTAAGAAATATTTTTTTAATTAAAAATGTATTTTCACTATTAACACATGGATTAAGTGAATTTATCAATATATACAGTAATAAGTTTATATTGAATCAATAACAATTAATTATTTTGCTTAGTACATGAAATCCGGAGTAAATTTATAAAACAGATTGTTACAGTTTACACTCAAGTAAATTAATTCTAACTATGTTAGTTTGAACTTATTAGATACGTTTTCAGAGTATATGCAATGATAAAAACTTACCTCCAGTTTTAAATTTAGTGTACACATTTTTTATAACAATTTAGTCTAAACAGGCACTATAGTAAAATTCACAAGGAATTTTTTAGTATTTTAGAATTTAGAACAGGTTTTTCCTCTGTACAAAAAAGGGAATCAAGCATGATCAAAATTTATACTACTCACAAAAATTGGTTTCTCAAGGCTTAATGCATGGCTTAAGGCATTTAGAAAATAATGAATCAGTTTTTCATGTTTTAAATAATCGTAGATCTTTATTACTATTTGAAAGCAATATGGTAATAGTTCCTAGGATTCATCCTTGGTCCTAAAATGTTTTTCAAGATTATATAGTTTATACCTTGATATATATTTTCAGTAAGATTTAAATAAACGTTATGTAAAATATAAATTTAACACGCGTAAAAACCAACTACGTCCATATGCATACAAAACGAGAAATTCTTAGCAAGGCTTTGCAACAAAAGATATGAGATTCCATTTGGATATAGACAGGCAAAATCTACTTCAGCACTCAATTCTGAAATATGGACCTTAACAATCTTACTGGATTTAGGATTTAGGATTTGTTCACTAGCTTTGGTATGTTAAAACACATCTTAAACATTTTGTAAGAAGAATATTTTACACAAAGTTTGGAAATATTTTTAGAAAATTTAGCTTTGTTTACTACTTATTGTACACAATGTGTTTCATAGTTGACAACGATTTATAATTGATGTAAACAAACATCAATTGTTGAGAAACAAAAGCGAAGTTTCACCGACAGTGCTTATAAGATGCAAATTATGAGTTATTTAACCAACTTCGATCCCTTTCATTGCCTATAAAGTCATTTAGAAAAACTAATTAAACTTTAAAATTAACTGATATATTTTATTTTAATAGTAATATGAAACTACTTTATTTAATAAGAAAAACTACCTTAAGAGATATAACATACTATCTAAGATAAGTATGATATTCATTGATAGTTAATTTTCTAATTATTTTCTATCAATTTTAAAATCCGTTCTGTTTAATCTTTTATTGCCATTTTCAATAAGACAGGGGGAGGTTACCTGAAAGAAAAATGTGTTTTGATGATATTAGTTGGATATTTTTTTACAAAGGCTAGAATTTGGTATGGTGTTTAACTTAAACGAACATATAAAACAATATGGTTAAATTCACTCGATATTAAATTTTTTTAATCAATTAAGTAGTAGTTTTTTAGCTTTCAATGTCAAAGGCATAGTCAACAATAAAAGTTATATATAAAAAAAATATTTTCTAAAATTAATTGGGCAAATTTTTTATATGTTTGATAATAGAAATAAATAAAAAACAGAAAAAATCCATTCGTAAACATAATAAGTAAATAATAAAAAAATCCTTAAAAGTAGGACATTTCTTACATGGATCTAGAATTGGATGTGCGTAGGCTCGAATCGTTTTCAATAAATTTAAATAAAATGTATGTAAAAATAATTTTTAAATTTAAATTTGTTTAAAGTTGGAAAAATGTATATAAAATAATGAAATAAGAAGAGAATAACCCGTAAAAAAAGTAATGTACCCTTATGTAATGTAAAAGGAAATCTTTATACTGTAATAAATAAAAGAGGCAATAAATTAAAATACCTAATGTTACAGAGAGTTCTTATAATACTTAATCACTAAGAGCTTATGAATTTGGCATAATAGCACAAGATTAGTTTATTAAACAGTTTTAAAAATCAGAGAAATTCATCAGACCCATGCACAGGGAACCGTTAATTGATGTGGTGGCTAGCACCACTTTTATATAATAAGAAACCGATTCAGTTTACGGAATATCTAGTCGGCCGTTTCGTGGTCGTCAGGTTTTTTAATCTGCACTTTTCTTACCAATCCTCCGTTATAAAACGCCTTTGGCCTCAAAATCAACTAAAACTAAAACATAGTAGACTAATATAACTTGGGGGAATGTTAAAGAGAAGTAGGAAACCGGTTAACTACCAATTATTGTTTAGTATAACTAAATGAAACACCTAGTAAGTTTTTCATGACATTTTACCAGCCCCATGAGTTCACAAAATTTTCCAATTCATACTTGATGGTAAATTTATGTTATAGCAGCAATATACCAAAATAGGTTAGCCTAGATATACCAAATTGTCACGCCCTTACAGCTGGCTGGGTTAGGGTCTGTGTGGCAATAATCAATATATTCTTGGTATATTATTTCACAACACGTTCTATTGACTATAGCACCATTTTAATTTAGCTGTAGTGTCGTATCCGTAATGAGCATCTACATACACAGAATCTTCTTACTTTATACTTTATACTTTTAACTGAAATGGCGACCTACCCAGGTAGGTATTTTAAGCCAAGTATGAATGAGAATGAATGTAGGATGATTGTGGCGCGATCTTGTAGTCTTGTTACTGACTAAGGCTGACATGTTCCTTAGACAGGACTGTTAATTAATAGCCCAACAGCCGATGGCAACTAATGGACCTACAGTTTAACGTGGAATCCGAACCACGGCCTCTGAATTACGAATTGGTCTAATTATGAGGATGGTCTTTGCGGATTAACGCAGTATTCAATAGTGCGGACGTTAATCCACACAAGAGAACACTATATCCACCGACCATCTCTCACAACTATCCACAATTCGTGACCTCCAAGTAGCTGGATTACAGGACGTCGCCACCGTCCCAGTCTTCTTTACAATACTGCAACAAACCCATGCTTATAGTAATAAATACTTAATATACCATGACACTTCCACTCACTAAATAAGTACACAATCATACACAAAGAGGTTAGAACTACTACCACCCCACAAGTACTGGGGCTGTTAATTTAAACCAATATTGATTGCAATTACATAAATCAGTTACCACTGCGAATATATAGCCACAACTTTAGGTTGCAAAAACATACATATCAAGTAGGCTACATTAGAAATCGTTCCTTAGGTTGAGGTAAACATATTGTACAAAGTAAAAATGTTTTTCTGTTGTCTATTTTTGCATCTGTTGGTCTGTATGTAGTTTTACAATTGTTTTATAACTCGAGACTAATTTAAGATAGAAACTTAAAATTTAGTATAGATATAGAAATTAATAAGTAGTTATTATAAAAAATTCTTTTATGTAGCTAAATCCACTTTTAAATATATTATTTCAAATCTTGTGATAAACGTCATAACTAAGAAACAAAACCATGAAAATAAAACGTGCTTAATTAAAATGTTCATGAAATGACATCTTACTTGCTAAAATCGAAAAAATAGCCCAAGTTGTGACAATTTTTCGAAGGAAATACAAAAATAAACTATGAAAAAGGAATCGTTACGATCAAGCACCAAAAACAACTATAAAATACAACAGAATAGGATGTAAAGTGTTATTGTATTGGAGGAAGAGTCGCATCGGTTTGCCGCCTTGAATGTCCTTGTAAAACCAGGTCCTGCGAAGGGAGATAAGAAATCGACTTACCATACATTCTAAGACAACCGCATTTATCTTCCGCTCGTCCTTCTGGAATACATTCGTACGCCGTCTGCCATAAATATATCGTTGATCATTGAAAGCACGTTCCACCAGCATCCAGTGGGATGTATTTTGTATACTCTATTAATACTATAAAACTTATACTGATACTTAAATGTGAAAAACTCTAATAAAAGTCTCATATTTAAGTAAATATTTATGCACCATGAAATAAAGTAATAAAATTAAATGTTTATTGAAATAAAATGTATCATAAAGTATTTATTACAATATTTTAATATAAATTTAGCATATTGCTGCAGTTATTACAATAATTTTTTTCTCGATGTTTCGTCTTAACTTATAGCAGTAGAGTTGATACACATCACATTAGATAGACATCTATCAAAAGTATTATTATTAATAATATTACCGTAGTACAACAGTAATATTGCCTTATAAATTTGCATTTATGCGTGTTAATTAAATAATAATAATATTTTTGTATACAGTTATGAATCCGTACTGTTAGAAAATATTGGCTGTATATTATAAAATCATGTAGTCACACATAAAAATGTATTATACGTATAAAAATTATACCATATGGCAATATGTCAATGGTTTTTAACCAAGTATAATACCAATTTCATATAATTGAGAAACTTTTGACATTTTTTATTTTGCATGTAGAATAAAACAACAATGGAACTGGTATACGACTGTTTTGTAAGTATAAACACTAATTAACTTGCTATTTTTATCCAATAACATTAATACGTACAGTCTAATTGTATTCTAATTAAGCTTATGTAAACATCTAAAAGTTGATAAGAAAAAAGACGCACTGCCAAAACGATATGATTGGCGTTTATGTATATCGCGAGAGAAAAATATTCTATTCATCCAGCGAGGAATACCTTTTTCTTTTGATAGACGTTATTATATTAATAATATATAATTATTATAATAAAAATAATTCTTATTCTTAATATTATTTTATAGGCTATTTAATTAAATTTATTATTTTAGTGATAGTCCAATATCATGTTAATTAAATTTTCAACAAAAATGTTAAGTGAACATACTACGAATAATTTTAAAAGAAGCTACTTAAAATTTCAAACATATTATTATTAAAGTAAATGAAAATATAAAAACATAATTTTGTATCTATAATATTATAAATGAGAGGCGGTTTCTGTTATTTTATTTGTTTGTTTAGGGGTTTGTGAGTTTGCTGTGGCAAGTAAACGCGAAAAATGCTGAACCGAACGGTTTGAAATTTTACACAAAGGTAGATCTTAACTTAAACAGGTAGATCTTAAACTCATACAACTAAAAGGCATTTTTATTACCTTCGAATCCCCTTGGGCTACGCCCTGTAAACGGCCTAAGTTTAAATGTTTATATTTTTAAAGCATGGAAAATAAAGTTGAACGTGAACAGCTGTGAACACTAAAATTTTACAGTTCGGGAAGAGGAAGAAAAAGCTACCGTGACCTACCTATTTTTCAAAGGTTACATTTTCTAACTTCAACATCTGTTTCTACAAAATTTTGACAGTTCAGGAAGAAGAATAAGAAAAAGGTTTTTTACAGATTAACTGCTGAATCGAAATAGTAATCGAATTATTAGTTTGAAATAGTGGAATGATAGATTTTAAGTTTTCTCCTGATGCCTGCCTCTATCATGTTAATCCTTATCCTTTCCCAATATTTGAAAGGTGTTCCTTTGTCATGATGTAGACACTAGTTTTTTGTGGTTTTGTAAACAATAACCAATTAACTTACAATAATTTAAATGTATCAGTACACTTCACAGTCCTTTTTCTCGTGCAAAGAACGGGTACTTTGGCTAGTAGTATATATTTTATTAGAGTATAAATGTAAATGTGTTGAAATAGCATGTCAAATTTGCATACTCAAATAGAAAAGCATATAGTAAGAGAGTTGAATGAATTCACTCACAATATTCCTTGGGACGGAATAGCAACGATGTCATGCATTATTTAGAGAGAACTCAAGTCTGTCCGGAAACCCATTTACTGAGAGACCAAGGCCATTTGTCGTGAGCCCTTCGAAGTGAGGGCTGGATTTGGAGGGAAATGTGAACTGCGGCTGACAGTCATGTCCGAGATGAAAATTATTATAACCCTAGTTTTTTCACACCCATCTGCATTAGTACCTATTAAACGGATAGTATGCACTAGACAAAACTTTCTGTTTTTTATTGTCACTAATATTTTAAAAATTCATACATTTTTCTAATATATGTTACTACATTGAATGTCTAAGGCATCTAAATAGTTTTATAGGCTGTAAATATTTATGTGCAAATTACAGGCAAGTTTAAATAAATCAACTTTATAAAATTACATGTTATAAAATTTGTTTATGCGGAATGTTTATTAATCATTTCTTAAACTGAAAAATATATATTTTTCATTTTATCAAACCTGTAATATTGTTTATGGGTTTTATTACATAGTAGAATATCACATAGGATATTATGTGTTGAAGTGTTGAGATTGTTTCAAGTATTGATGGAGATGGTTCCATTTGTTCGGCAAGTCCAAATTGGTGGGTGTGAAATTGCATTTAGTGATTATCTTCTTGATCAACTTGATTCATCAGTTCTAGTAGAACTCTGGCTCAAAGCTAATCCTTCGACTGATTATATTTTAAACTATTTTTATTTATGTTCCAATAATAACATATTAAACACCATAAGTTTTAAATATATTTTAACTCAAACGTTAAATTCAACTTAATTTATTTTTTTCTACTTTGTGATGTGAGAAAATAGATGTTTAGACCGTATTTAAAGAACTTGATTTTTTAGCATTATTTTTTTAACTCGATACAAATACCTAATTCCTAATGTCACTTATACAGTTAATCTATAACAATATTAAAATGTTTAAAGTCAAAGAAATAAAATTATAGTTACAAGATACGTAACATTCATGGCATAAACTGTTTCTTTTTGGAGTGCCGCAATGATGAAAAAAAATATTAAAGCCCCATTATAAATGAGTTGAAACCTAAAATGAACACACAATTAAAACAAATGTTTTTATATTTCTTCCAGAAACTATTAAAAAATGTAAAACGAATATACTCTATGAAAGATAATACTCTGATGAGTATAAAGCAATATGATTAACAAACATATTGAATGTTTAAAATATATCTTAAAATATGTGGTGATTTCCAGACACATAGGAGACATAAAGACATTTTATTTTTCTCTATTTGAGCATATAAACAACACTTTTTCAGTATTACTAAAGGTTTTAAACATCTAGTCATGCTGAACACCATTTAAATTATTTATGATGAAAACGAGAAAATAACCTCCTGCAAATAAATGTCTTAATCTTAACAAGAAACTTTGAGAGAGGGAAAGTTTGGTTGTAAGTTTGATGAAGCTTAAACGGAGTTCTTAATGGCCGATGTCCGTTCAAAACGGAAAAAATGTCTGGTGGTATTACTGAGCCATCTGATTTTATTATGAAATCCTTAATATAAATAACGTAATGTAGTTATTAAATTTAAGGTTAATTATTTATTAAATAACTTTTCATTAAAAGAAAAGTTTGGTGATAGATTTGAAGTATTATTAACTCACGAAAACTTTAGTACTTTAAACTCGTGCAACAAAATTAGTTTACTGAGTAATGTACGAATCCAAAAATAAATTGGAAGATTAAAAGAAAGTCAATACGCTAATTACGGGTTTTAATTAGCCTGATTGCAGATATTGTTTCATTATAAACATTTGGAGTTAATTTTAGCAAATTGAATTGTGAAAAATATAGGGTCCGGTTAATTGGATGGTTGCAACTGGCCACCTGTGCCGACCCTGAAATGTTCAGCGCTGTGTTTGTTAAGCTACCACCGTGTTGTGTTGGTGTCATTAACATTAACATGTTAATCATAACTTAGTTACCTTACTCAGTTATCCTTAAACATATTTAAATACAACAAATATTAGGGAAAGTAGTAATGTTTGATCTTAAAACAGGAATTAATGTTCATGCTGAAAATTAAAGGATGGCTTAAAAATGAACTTTTATGAAATTTCCTATTGATGTGTAGAGTTTCAGATTCGAAAGTAATTTGTGTGACAATAAATAGTTGTGTATAATCAATGGACCAATTTTTGGGATTAACGTTAGACTATTATTACTATTGGACTTACTAAACTTTATTAAAATAGGTTAGTTACGGCTAACATTTGTAAATCTAAATCATATTTACAACAAACTCAAACATATATTTCAATAGATTCACAATATTACATGTTTTAAATCAAAGCCTTATATTATCTAGAATCCAGTCCATGTAAGCTGAGACATTTGTATAGACTGACATTGGTGGATTGAAAAAAGCGCATATTTCAAGACCGTAAGATAGGACGCCCATCACAAAGTATCTAAAACACATACAATCCATTAACAAACTAAAAAATCAAAGCCTGGAACCAAATTGTTTATAATTCCATAATTAATAAGATGTAAAATGTTAGGATGAAATAATAGTAAAACATGTTCTATAAAATATGAGTTTACGAGAAATTGTCGAACACTTAGATTTCAGGATATTACTAGTACTTGACTTGTACGTGTACTGGTATTTATTACTAGGACTTGACTTTTAAATATTAGAGAAAAACTATACTTATTTGCTGATTATCAAATTAAGAGCTATAACAGCTGATAACTAATAGCCTAAGAACTAAGAGTGGAGTTGCCTAAGAGCACTTGAAATAAGATAACTTATAGTGGAAATAATGTGTAAAAAGTAACACCCTCAGTTATAATTACGTTAATTAGTTGAAATTATTAATTATTAAATTTAAAAAAACACCAATGGTATAGTAATGGAAATATTTCTATAAAATTAAATACATTACATCCTTTTGTGTTCATATTTTAAATTTTAGCTTTTTTCTAGACTCCATAAGACTTGGTTGGTTCTTATCTGCCTAGGGGATGATTGACTTTATAGCATAAGAGTATACAATATTACTATTCTCATCCCGTTCGAGAGGGTAGAACATTGTCCACCTGGGATGGTTGGCTGATGGAAAAGTCTAAGGGTCTACTAAGATAAATAGTGCTCTCAACCTTGATTACTTCTGGCTTTAGAGGGTGAATTCTCTTAGTAAGTTCAACTGCAGCTGAGCCAGGACCAGGCTTGGTTTAGGGATATCTGACTGATGGATAAGTCTTCATAGGCTAGATATAAGGTCCTCTCCTAGCTTTATATCTTCTGTGGCTAGATAGAAGGTCCTTTTTCGTCCTTGTGCTATAAGATTCTAAATATAAGGTCCTTAGTTCTACTTAGGGGGGTCAAGGTTGATAGAATGTTGTATCAGATAATTAGGTTTTCTTCTTAGATGTTTTCCAATATTACACTAAAATTGTGAACAAACTGTAAGTTTTTTAGTTCATCTAAATATGCTAAAGCTAAAAAACAAACAATAAAAATCATATGCATAGCTTACTCTTCTAAATCTATTAATTCAACTTTGACCTTACTTGTAACCAAAATGTGACTCAAACTCGAGACGTACCAGGTCTCACCCACTAAAAGGCGTATTCAAAATTCCAATTTGGGGACTACCATAGAGATATCTCAAACCCATTTAATATAGAAGGATAATGATCCAAGACGATAAATAAAGGAGGTAACATTTGGTGAGGTAGACTGATCACTGTGTGATGGCCGGGAAAGTTCCCGATTGTGAACTTGTGACTAAATCAATGGTACAACTTGTAAATCTAACTCTCTAACTAATTTTACCTGGAACCATGGAGTTTAGGGTGAGGGAACGTGGCCATGAGGGGTCCACCGGAGTCGCCGTTGCAGGTATCTTGTCCTGGAGCTGAGGCGACGCACACCTGACTGTCTTGTATCTTCCATGCACACGAACCTTGGTTTAAAATCCCCACATTCAGGCGTTGAAGGACTGTCTTCGTCCTCAGTCTGCCATCTGTACAGAAAATTAATTAGTTTGTAAACAAGCTTTTTTATATTCCATTGTTGTGGTATTCGTTTTTGACTACAATAATGGTTTAACGCTGTGTCATGCTCACGTAGAAAGCCATTCACGAGTCTGGAATATTTTAGCTTCACAATTTTACGAAAAAAATCTTTTGAATGACCCAACCAAAAATTTTATGAAGGCCTCTTTTACATCAAAGATCTATTTTATGTTTAAATGTATTGTTTGAGTCCGTGTAAAATTTTTTCCACCCCATGATGATGTGAAAGCGTCCAATTCTTCGTGTGAGGGTGTGATATTCTTGAGTAGGTATTTTTACGTGAACATTACACTAGCAGCTTTGAAACCATAAAGCAATAACTAATTTTGAACTGAAACTGTTATTTATTTGTTATTTGTTTCTGTAATTTTATAAAATACCATAAACTTTATTAATTTCTATCAAATTCGTTTTTTCAAAAAACAGTCTTAAGCATTAGGCCGCTTCATAATAGAAATAAATAGCTCTTACATTTACTGTTACTTCCCCAACCGATGACCTCTGCCATGTCTATTTTATCATTCAATGGACGTGCTTCATATAAATCTAAGCATATTGGTTTGAGGAAATCTGCAAAATGAATCACAGAGTATAGTTACATACATGCATCACATAAGTTAACAAATAAGAAACACTAAGTTGCATTCATTAAATATTTAAATTTAATAAGAAAGAGGTAAAAAATATATCCGCGAAGATGTTGATAATTATTATTAATGTGAGAATTTATACCGCTTACAAAATACACTGTAAAAGTTATCCTATAAATTTAATAGAATCACACGTTTATGTTCTATCTATTACAGAATGATTATGAACCAAAAATTTCTTACTCGCAAATTCATTTAAGTTTAACTATTTTAAAAGATACGCTCAGTTACTAAAACGATGTAAACCTAAAATTAGTTTGAGAGTACTCCAAATCTTTTAGAACGCAAAAATGTAACTAATATATTTTATACACGAGTATTTTATATACGAGTCTTTCATATTAACCACATGTTGCACTTTTTCATGGTTCTTGAAACAACTCCTACTTAAATATATTCAAACAAAAAGGTTTAGCCAGCATTTTATTTTAAGATAAATCCTAGCCCAAAAAATTAAATATAAACAATATTAAATGGCTTAAGAATTAAGCCAAAGGTAATGTGTAATGTTCTTTTTCTTTAAAACATTTATATTTGTTTACTCTTCTCCACTTTTTATTGGTTTTCTGATACTCTTCCTGTCTCTCATGCTTTAGGCTTTTATGACGTGTTCCCTATTTCTTCAATAGCTATTTCCATCACTATCACTACAAACATATGATCTAGGTCCATATGGTCTAGGTGATTCCTGATATTTTCTGTCAACTCTACCCTTCGTCCAGTTCTTCTTCGAGGCTTTCTTAAAATATACATCTTCTCCACCTTCGCATTCATTTTGCTCTTGAGTCCTTCTGTCATAGTACAACTTACTCCAAAGTTTAGCTTCCTCCAACTTTTTTACAACTTCATTCGTGTTATAGGGTGTGTGGTTTAGATCAGTGACTGGCATATTGTCACTTAATTTCCGACACGTCAAAAGTTCTGCAGGAGATAAATTGAAATCTGAAATCGTGTTCCTGTAATCCACAAGTCCAAGTTTAAGATTATAAATGCCACATTATTTTTTCCAATTTACAGAGATTTTTCTGAAAATCCGTTCCCTCTTGGATAACTTGGGCTTGATTTTCGCTGCTTGGTACCATTTTTAAACAGAATTGTTTATGCTCATAACAGTAGTAGGGTATGTTATCTGAAATTAAAACCTTTTTGCTGAAGTGATCAAATATGATTGGAAAAGATTTTCCTGCACACTCAATTATGTCCAAGGATATGTTTTGCCATGGTCTTGATGAGATTTCACGCGATAACATTGGTAGTCTCTGATTATTCCTGTGATTCGACAGACAGGTGTCACAGTTACCAATCATCTACTCAATGTCCTGATTTATTTTGTGCCAAAAATATATTGCCTAGCATTCAATTTAGCTTTTTCTATTTCCATGTCAAATTTATGGAGAAGTTTCAGATAGTGACTCCATAGTGAGTTAGGATTCACAGGTTCCCTGTTTATGTAGTCTACTGATTGCTGTACCCTGGAACTGCTTCGTATCAGGCCATGCATATTCTTCTTTAATCACAATTTTCATCTTAATTTTCTCAGAAGGCTTAGTTCCTTACCATCAAGTGCTGCTTGTTTGATCTTATTGAAGTTATTTAGCCCCATGAGGAATATTTACTTCAACTTCATGGACCAGAAACTCCAAACCACTGTTGTTACCTTCATCCTAGTTTTCCAGATAATTCCGTAGTAAACAATCAGCAATTTGCATTTCTAGACCAGGCAAATATTGAACTTATATATCATATCTTAACAGTTTCAACAACATTGATAAGATATCCTCTGCATTCTAACTGAAACCTCATGTAGCGGTTTCTTCAATACTGCTATAAGATGTTTACGGTCCGTTTGGACAATTTTATGCTTCCCATAAATGTAGTAATGCAATTTCTCAGCAGTATATACAACTGCCAGTAGTTCCTTCTCTGTTTGGGCAAAGCGTATTTGTGTTTCCGTCAAGCTCTGAGATGCATAAGAAATTTCTTTACTTTCTGAAATGAGTACACTTGTGAGACAACCCTTAGATGCATTTGTTTGGATTGTAACCGATTTATTAGGATAAAAATGGGTCAAAATTATTTTCAAGGGACTATATGTTATTTATGGCATTGATCCTCTGATCATTAATCTAAATGCCTTTCGTACTATCATCAAAGCCTATAATCTTTAATAATGACTGCCTGAATTGAAATTTACTTTCATTGAATTTTATACCATTTTCTACAGCTCTTTCCAGTATTTTTAGCCAAACTTCTGTCGTGGATTTCTTGAGTGAGGGTTGTTAAGTACAAATCGTCTAGGTAGATTTTTAAATTGTCAATAACACCAAATATTTCATTGTTTTTCCACTTGAGTATTTTAATAGCAGGGAATACACCCATTGGACATCTGATAAGCTTGTGACGACCAAAAGATGTTCTAAAGTCAAACAGATCTTATGACTCTTTAGAACCCCGCACCTAACACCATGAAAAAGCTCCTACCTAAATAAGTTCAAACCAAAATGATTAGACAGAATTTTATTTTAAGATGAATTCACTCTTACATGAGAAATTTTTCTATACTCAAATTTGCCTATTTCATATGTTAACCCTTGCAGTTGGTAGTAGTGATGGTACACTGCATCAACGTTATTTTACTGTATTTTCCTCGTTCTGGTAATAGTTTTAGTAAACAAAGCTTTAAATAAAAATATATAAAAGAATAAAAGTGTGTACCATGGAATACGATCTCCTTTTCAATTCGTATTAGGGCGATATCTCCAGGTGATGTTTCGATGTCCGGGTTGTAGCTGGGATGGCCGAGGACTTCCTCCACCCTCAGCCTCAAGGGTGGTGGAGCGCACCGACCACTGACACAGTCCATATCCTGGTCCAGGTCGTGCTCTCCCAGGATGACCATTAGGCTAAAATTTGAATGGACACAGTACGTTGAGTGGATATTAGATGTTAGCAAAGCTAGACACTTCTTTCTTGAGAAATTGGACAGCCAACCAGAACAGGATATGATAAGTATGGAAAGGTTAAGATGGACAGTTTGACTAATACTCAGACAAGTAAAAAGAACCTCCAAACCAATCGAAATGTACGGGGCTCAGACCATGCAACACTGTAAGATAATTTATATTACAACTCAAATCATTCCATGTCTCCCAGTCAAGAAAGAGCACCCCTTGCTCATTTCAAGGCGCATCTCCTAGCTCAGTACATCATCTTAACTCAAAAACCACCAGAGTACGACAACTAAGCTTCCTTCCTCCAGGACCACTCTTCCAAGTAGACAGTAAGGAGGTACACTCCCCATGCAATCGGGTAATACTAGGTGATCAGGCTCAGCCGGTAGTCAATCAAACACCAAGGGGAGACAATAAGGAACTAAGGTGACAGAGGAGCCCATCATATGGGTATCCAAAGAAATTATTATTCACTAGTTTTACAGGTTCTTTTTAATTTACCCAATTTTGATCTCTGAAATAGTTTTTTTTATTCACCCGAAAAGCCGAAACGAGCTGTAGATTTAAATATTATTTTTTTATTTAAATTATGAGGTAATCATTTGAAAACGGGAGGAGTTTCTCCACCTCTAGAAACTTTGTGTAGCTAAAAAGACAGACGAGTTGGAAAAGTCCAATAATAGATATTGAATAATTAATAACCAACGTCATTATGAATTTTAAAGATTCTGTAAAATCAACATGGTCTAAGGTCAAACACTCTGCACCCACACTGACACCCACACTTGCTTCTCTTAACACCCACGGCTGCACCTACATCTACAACGTGAACCTGCCAGGACTACATGTAGAGTTGCTCTTCCAATTATGAGGTGATTAAATGTTTACACTTATTAATTAGTTAGTTAACAATTATGAATTTCATTTATTTATTCTTGGAATTAAACTCCAACTTTCAATGAAAGGTCAATAGATAGGCTTAAATAGCCGTTCAATGAAAAGGTTATCACATCGTTTACCTATAAAGATCTCTAAATTTTAAATGTAGTATAAAAGTTAATTTTGATTTTTTCTTATAATTTAGACAATTCTTACTCCAACTGTTCAAGCCATAGCCGTGATTAAACTTTATTAGTTCCTGAAGCTCTATTTCCATTATATTCAAATAATTTGTGGAATAAAAATAACAAATCATTTTTTTAAACCTGTTGTGTTTAGGTGCATATTTTGGTGTAGGTACATATCTATGTAAATAGATATAAAATGTGTGGCTCTGAAAATCTTCCAACGTACATTATAAGTTTTAATGTGTCATACGTGCAAATTATTAGAATACGTGCAATAGAGAGGATAATAATATATTTAATTAAGAGTATGGTAGTTGAGAGGTAACGCGCTGACTAGTCAAAGGACGCTAGACCGAAATTAGTGGCTAGTGACTCCTGTCAGATACATAGCCTGTCGCTTGAGCGACTTACACCCCTATGGTATCTCCCTTCCCCAAGGGAACCCCGATAAACATTTTTTAACAGAACAGGAATGTAAAAGTTGTGAAAATAAATGAGATTTTACTTATTAAATTGGTTAAAGAGTTATACTCACGATTGAGGGTCCCTCAGAATGCAATGGGCAGCTGTCAGTATGTATCGATTGTTGATCACCACCCCTCCACAAATGGGCAAAGGTTTGCCCTCTTCATCTTCTTCTGAAAATTTAATATATTGTGTTTTAAAATTAGAGATAAAGTTTATTATAGACATAATTGGTTGATTTATATATTATTCTGTAAATAATAGCTAAACTAACAGATACAGTTATTTAGTCTGACTGGTGCAATTAGCTTTCCCTACATCCATTGCCCTTTCGTACTTGCTTAGAGCTTTTTAATGCATTAGCGCATTTACGCATTTAAACCACATTTTGTATTGTCAAATGCTATTTACGAACGTCCTGATTTACCGTCCGTTGAAAACACAAACATAAAAATTTCTTACAGTATATAAATCTTTTTTCCTTAGATTTACATTAGACTATCAAGTTTACCTAGTCAATATCGGTTGGTAGAAAAATGATTTTTCAGAAAGCGAAACCCTAAATGAACCTGGTTATGTATTCCAGGAATTGCACCTGTAACCTCTTTTAACGAAGTTCAAGACGTTAACCACTAAGCTAGCAAGCCACCCAAAACGAAGAACGTAAAAAGCACAATTTAGCGGACTATACGGTACTCTCTGGGAATATATTATTATCTTCTCTATGGTTGACCAGTTACCCAGTAAAAACCGTTTCCTCCGGAATTAGCTTCAACCATAACCTTTAATCAAATTTTGGGGTTGGATTATTAGCATTGAACATAGTTACGACATCGACTGGAAATAAACTAAATGCAACAAAGAATTAAAATACATGTATTTAAACCTCATATTTTTGCTTCACAATGACTTTATAATATTTGGCTTGTATACATTATACGTCATAGAGATTATTGCCCCAATCTCTTACAGTTTCTTGCTTCCCTATATCTATGCTAAAACTACTTTAAGCAGTAGAAAGTAGCTAACCTAGTAAATAAAAATCTCTATAATCTACAAATGCCTTTAGTATGAATAAACCCACGTTACAACTTCCTCAGTACAAGCAACAACACCTAGAAGCAGTAAGTTTAAAGGAAATTTAACCATTCAGAAACTAACTTGTTTAAACTATGTCTACCTGTGGGCGACTAGTAATATAGGCTGGTACCATACATGGCCTATGTCCTCAATTGCAGTAATATTAATGAGCGTTTACTGAATTAGATTAGATTATTGAAAAGGAAACTACACCACAAGGTAGGTTTTATAAATATGAATGAGAGTTGAGTTAAGATGATTGTGGTGCGATCTTTAAGTCTTGTTACTGACTAAGGCTGGCATGTTCCTTAAACATGACTGTTAATTAATACCCCAACAGCTGATGGCAACTAAATTATACAGTTTAACGTGGAATCCGAAACACAGCCTATGATTTCCGAACTAGCCTAATTATGAGGATGGTCTTTGTGGAATAACGTAGTATTCAAAAGTGCGGACTTGTTGATTTTCCCTTATAAAAGACCAATCATTCAGAAACTTGCTTATCTTATGTCTTATACTGGTCTATGTACGGGTGTACATATTATAGATGTACACCCGATCTTTTCCGTAGATGTATATTTCCTCCAGTACAGTGGTGTGAATAAACCAAAGTATAGTCTGTTACCTCACATTTATAAGAGACCAATCATCCAGAAACCGGATATTATACGTCTTATAACGTTCTACCTGAGAGTTTGCTTAGCAATACGGACTGGTACAGAACCGTATATGAATATTACGCCCAGTACAGTATTATTGATGAATTGAAGTTAAACTATTTATAAAACCTCCTACTCATAAGGTACAAAATCAGAAAATGGATTGCCTTATGTTTTAAACTAATTTCATCAGGAGTTTAACCATGATGGAGATTTATGAATCTTGTATCTAAATTCGTCAGAAAAATCTTACTCACCCAGAAATAGCAACGCCATCCAAGGGTACTGGCCAAGATAAGCATCTGTCCCTCCAAAAATGCGCTGGCCGACACTGAACCCGCAGTCTTCTAAGTCAAGTAAATTGTAGTTCGGGTGTTTTGTGAAATCTGGAAATACAGTTAACTTCTTTTTAAGACCTCAATTGTTACATAGGTCCATGATCTAATTGTTACCATGGTCTGACATAAGTCGCCGGCCACTGGTATCTAGCTAACATTGACTAACAGGGCCAACGTGTTACTCTTGAGTCGCCTTGTGTATAATCACAACAAACAAAACGATGATAGAGTCATGACCTGAGTAAAAATATCCGAAAACGCATCAAGACTACCTGAAACTCAAAGAATAAATTGTATTGATAACATACTAATTTAGTCTCATCTACAACTGTGAGATAACAATATAAATTAATGTTAACCCTTAATTAGATATTTAGAGTTACAATTTGTATATTACCTGTATAAACTGTAACGAAATTTAAAATCAATATGAATAAAACATTCATTTCTTTTTGAAAACTGGATGATTTGCGTCATTTTCTGTTTATAATTTGTACAGAGTATTTTACAGTTATAACATGGGCAATTTATTTTGCATTGACGAAGTTCCAGGCCATTAGTTCTTTTAGATTAACTAGTCTCTTATAATAGGTTTTATGTGTTTTTTTCTTATGTTAATGATACTTTATAAATTTTTTGTAATATATTTAAAACCTGGATTTCAACGTCTACTTGGCCTCTTTGATGTGGACGACTTTAACCTCTTTAAAATTCTAAATTTCATATTGTTTTATTACCCCACCACTGATATCAAGTACTCTGGGTCATGTCAAACCTACTAATGTTAGTGCATGATATGCAATATCACAATTTAAGGTTGCTTAATTTATTTTTTAACACTTCCCATTTAATACATTTCGCTTACGTTTTTCTCCGTAAAAATGCCTATACAATTTTGTTTTTAGTTTTAGCTGATATATGTATATATATTATTCAATCCAACTTATTTAGTTTTAATACAAATCATGTGCGAATTCAAACGTTTTATCTTATTTAATAGGCGTTAGTGAGTTTTATAATAAACCAAAATGAATGTTATATTTGAAACTGAAGTTTCTAATGTGTTTAAGATAGCAAATTAAAAACCTCGGGTCAGACACGCAGTACAAATTGAAACAAGACAACCACTAGGGCGGACAATATAAATCACTTACTGAGAGACAAATGATAGTTTTCCTACAAGCGCTCGATAACAGGCACATTTTGCACTGTTGGCAGTACATAAAAGTAAGTAGTACATTCTCGCACTAGTGCGGGAAAGTAGCTGACCAATCACATGCACGGATCGCTTCAAATCTATATGAAACTAACCAATAGCATGCGCTAAGCGCTCGGTCAGCTGATAGACGGCCGCCGTTCCTACCACACTTCCGGTTTTGCGTAATGAAACCAGAAACTGAGGTTACCGGAAACCTAAAAGTTATGTTTACAATATATCCCAGTGGGAATCAAACATAACCTCAATGACTTTATTGTTGTAGGAAAAATCTTATGTGTAACTCTCATGACCTCCCTCAAAGTCCATATGAACCTCTCGTGCGATATGACATACTCTGCGCTCTAGGTACACAAATAGCTATTTCTCACCCAGACTATCTCAAACTACGTTAATATAAAACAAAAAACAACTCCAAAATTTATGAATCCGATTGTTTCTATATAATATCATTTCATTATACTGTACACACAAAGTACACTTTCTAAACGTAGAATGAGCTAAGGAAGTAGGTTATTCCCCCTACTGCATTACACAACGTTAACTTTCTTCATATTTGTATTGTACGGAAAGTAACCGCTATCGGATTGTGTGGTGCAGTCCGATCAGCTGTTGCATTAAAACTCAGCGTTATAAGTTCGGGTTTTTTTCGGGCGTTATAAGTTAAATAAACAAAATTTTGTTCATGTTGTTTAAAAGTTTTTCGATATCGTAATGGAAAATAGTGTTTAATACTCGTTTCGAAAGTGCCATTGCGAGGCTCAATGGCTTTTCCCTTTTTTTTAAATGCAATCTCTCCTAGCAAAAAGTGACTTTTGAGATTAGTTATGAAAACTAATATTGTGATCTAAGACTAGGCCCTACATGGTTTTACAGCAAGAAATAAAAATTCTTTTCTGAAACTGAATGAATTTTATAGAAATATGTTTGAATATTTTTCCCAGAAGGATTTTTAAACGGTAAAGAGAGCATGAAGTTCAAACTTCTCTTTTTTGAACAAGATTCGACGATTTCATTGAAACAAAGTAGGCGTGACGTTTTTTATTCCTTAAGAATGGAGAGAGCAAGAGACCGAAGCTGAATACAAACGTGCTCATTAGCAGGGTACAACTTTTACAACTCAGGCTAAGGTCGAAAAACAATGATATTTTGAGAGAAGTGTAGATTTGTTAGTTTAATTCAAGACCTATTTTGAATAGTTATACTAAACTTATCTTTCTCTTTGTTATAAAATTAGTGCCCACTTATTTTTAAGCTATGTTCTGTATAACGTTATGCTGTATAGCAACGATAATAGAATAAAGAATTACAACATTTTACAATTGAAAAATTAAACTCTTTAGATAATGTAAATATGTTATAATGACATTTTAACAGGAAGTGTGCATGGCTACATGGTACATGGTAAAATAAGACAGAGTAAAATTTATATTTTTAACCAACCGTGAAATGTTTCGTTCTTAAAATATAGCCCAAGATACATTTTCTTTTTTTAATTTGTATGTATAAAATTAATTGTCTCATAAACTAATTGAATTCTCCACGAAGTTGAAAAATAAATATTAGACCAGATTCCTAGGAAGCACTATAACAACGAAACTTAATTATTTCAAAAGATTTATTAGGTAGGCCTAATCTATGAAACCTTAGTCCTAAATAAGTATATGTGTGTATTATGGTTATTAATACACAAATACCAAAAACTCGTACATCCAAACGGCATACAAAGGTGTAATGATGTGATTAATTTTAAGTATTTAGCGCGTCCAAATAAACACGAACAACTAAGGTTAAAAGTATCTAAGAAGAACTGTTGCGTAAAGTTTAAAATATTTAGTAAAAAAGGCTATGTGAAAAACTCAAAATGTAAATCCCTAATATGTAATCCCTTCCATGGAAATTAACGTCATTTTCATCAGTTTATTTTTAAGGCTGAAATTGAAGGAAAAACTACAAAAACAAATAAGAAACAATCAGTTGTTTGAAACGTATAAATAAATATTAAACAGTTACTTCAATAAATGTATGCGATATTATTCAGACAAGAAGAGACGCAACGCAATTCAGTTCAAAGGTCAAAGTTTGCCAAGTTGAGTTTATCGACTGAGGTCAACTCTATCCAAACAATGGCGATGAATACAGCTTACAACGACAATGTCTGGCTCGTCCAACCAAATCACTACTCTATTAAACTTGTAATAGTGTGTTTTGTAACTGTCCCCCGACAAAAATACTTCAAAAGCAAATAGAAACTAGTTTTAATTTCATACACAACAACAAAATTATTTAGCAGAGTTATAGTTGTTAGTACGTAACTGAACTTATTTGATCAAAAACAAAATAAAATATTCTTTTCATATTTTTAGGATCAGTACGATTGGATTTATTCATAATTTACCTTATTTCAAATTTCTTATTTTCTAGGGGTGCAATTTTTGATTTTTGACACTCACGGGTTTCTAAATAAAATAAGTATCGAAATTTTAACAACAATATAAACATAGTGCAATTATTGTGGAACATTTACTCTACTAAAAATTTAAATCTTACTAATTACTGTGTAACTTGAAGATTTGAATGATGTTTGAATAATATTGTTTTTAATATTGTGTTTTCTTTACGGAAATGAAAATAAAATGAGGAATAGCCTCGTATTATAAAACTGAATTACATGATGAAAGACAGCCGGTTAAGAAAATTCATTCTTTTCTCAAAGAACATTTTACGTTCTCTTATATCTGGAGTGTTCTTGTAAAGAATTCCATATTTTATGAGTAATCGAAATAACATTAAAAATCTTGTCCTGACATCTAATAATAAAAAACTCATAACAATTTGATTTGAATTCTGACTACGGAGATCGTTTAGTATTTATTTTGCATTGTTTTCAGGAAATGATTTTTACAAATACACCAATATCAGTATTCCACAGCTTGTAGAAGTTTCATACAATGCCGTTTTGGGAAGCTTTTTTATGGGAACATTTTTATCATGGAATTGGCTTAGGTTAGTAAAATAATTATGTTAATAAAATTGTTTCTAATTTATGGTAGTAAAGGTAAAAATTTTTTGAAGTATAGTGAAGTTTGGTACAGGAATGATGAGTATTTTAATTTAATAGAAGCCCCTCGGAGAGCCACGGCTCACAAGTGGTTTTCTGGCTTGGTTCGTTGCCCTATTTTAATGAGCTTAATATCAGAACCAATTGTGCGTATTTTCACGTAGGTTTCAGGTGTATTATTTGGACCATTAAAGATTATATGAGGTTAAAATTAAAATTTGCTGGGAGAGGTAAAATATGCATATCGGTATCTAAAAATCGTGGTAAACGTTTTTTGAGAATGGTATAATCTAACATTATATTATTATTTAAAAATAATTCACATTAAAATATGTAAACCAGTGGTAGAAGTTATTCTGCTTTGAAAGTGTTTAATGTTTGACTCCAGACTGGTGCGCAATTTTTAATGGGATATTAAATTAATTTAACAAATGAGTATAATTATTAGAAACTGTAACAGCGAGTAAATTTCAGGTAGAGTCAAAGTCAGGTGTTTATAGTTTCACTTTATTCTGATTCTTGAAAGTATCCAAGTTTTGCATACAACGAAATTCCCAGGTGATTTAAGGTTGGGTGGATTGAAAAATAAAGATTGAGTTCAAAATTTATAAAACTGCAAAAGGCATTTATTTTCTTGAATGAAAACTTACAATGCTATGAATTTTGCTTTTTGACTTGAGTGAAATGCTCCCTTGGTTATTTGATTTAAGATAAACTATAACAGAAGGAAATAAAGTCATAAGTTAAAAGTTTTTAATGGAATTTGTTGAAGAATATCAATACACTTTCTGGAAAGTGACAAAAATTAGGAAGGTACTCAACTAAAATGAGGCATATAAATGATAACAATATGTAAAAAGTATAAATATTATTGGAAATATTTGACAATAGTTTAATATAAAGAGACAATTATAAAAAATACTAAAAATTTTGATTTTAAAGTTAATTATGAGGATTTTATGATACAAAAATAGCACCATAACACCATATAAACTTAGTAAATAGTTATTAACTCTAAACACATTAATATTTTAATAATTTTATCATATGAATATTTAAATATAAGGTTAAATTAAAAATACAATGATTGATATACAAGTTTGTAACATCAGAATATGCATAAGGGTTTCATAAGGATATGCACATTCTAAGAAAAAAGCAGTTTGGCATAGTCCTAACTTCCCTTAGTTTACATACTTACTTATTTATACAATAAAATCAATTAATTATTGCCATTACATGTTCATATAAGTTTGTTTACCTAATACCCAGAACTAGATATTACCTTCCCAAAGCTTAGTGTGTTGAATTTGATAACTGTGACCAAAGTTAAATGAGTTTAATCAAACTGCAGTCTGCAGAAAGTTTTAGTTACTACGATGTAAGCACACAGTCAGGAATAGACTAAGTTTATCAAAATCCATTGCTACATAGACATAAATTTAAAAAAAACCTATAGATTTATGAAACAGAATTTTTTTGTTGATGACTTTTGTTTTGTTATAAAATCCGTACTATTTAATACGTTTATTCTATAATTCATAATAATACAATTGTTTATTATCAACGTAATTAGACGTATCATTTGACAGATAACGTAGTTGATATTTAACTATTCCATGCTATAAAAATGTATTTAATAAAATTAAATTTATGTTTAAAAATCGTTTTGGGTAAGGCTCTTCACATCTGTGTATTTTTTCTTTTTATTCTGTTAAATAATATGGAATCCTACAATCTGAAGTAAAATTTAAGGCCGATGTCAATTTTTATAAATATACTCATAGTATGGTGACAAATACAGAAGTGAATAGCCTTTTCGTACTAATAGTGTTAGTGCGAAAGATATACCACTATTATGTACATAATTTTAGTTTTACCTTTACAATCAGGCTTGGAACTTTTCATTACAAAAAAAATATAGACAAATTACTATTTTGGGGTGTTATTTCCACCTATTTACCAAGTAAGTGCATTTTCAAAACTTCGTCGAAATACAATCTTCGTATAAAAGAGAAGGAAAGCGGAAATGGTTTCGGCCCCTCTGTAAATATGTTTACCAACTTGAACTTTCTAAAACTGATATCAATTGTTTTACCGTCATCATTTATTGTAAGACCATGTGAATTATAACATGACGTATTACTTATTTCATAAACAAAATTATTTATTAATTAATTAAGTTTTAAAAAGTATTTATAGAAAATATTTTTTGTAAATAATCTTTTTTCTGCAAATGTAAAGTTATTCCACTCATTAAGAATCTATTTAACAGGATTATATTATTTAATTATTTCTAAATGAAATCAAACAAACTAAATTGAAGGAAAACATATTGAGCTTTACTTGTTGCTTAGTATTTTTTATAATAGAAACGAAAAACTCGTTACTGCCTCAGCTTTTTCAAATGTTCCGTTTGACAAAGTACTTGATTTTTTCAGTCAATAATTTTGAAGAAAATTAAACATAAATTTGAATCAATTTATGCTAAATATAAGCAGATTTTTTTAGTACCGGTAACAGTTTGTATGGACTTAAATAAAAATAATTTGTTAATGTAATGTACAAAAAGAGGGTTAACATTTTTCAGCGTTTAAACTATTTTATTTAAAAACTGTCTACCACTTATTGTACTGTTCTACTTGTATTGTTGTGTTGTAGTAACGGTAAAAATAATGCATTGCATTTCTTTATTTAACTGGAACCCACCAGTAAATGACCATGCAAAAACTTCTATAATATTGGATGCAGTATATCAGATAGTTCAGAATCGGAATGAAATGTTGTAGGTTGATTGTTTACTAATAGATTAGTAATATAAGGAGAATGGTGGTGCATTGGTTTGTTGGTTGGCAGGTTAGCAGGTGATGGAACAGGTTGGATGAAAGTAGTTGGTTGTAACAGAAGTGTTGCGATTTTACTTGAGTATTACAGTAGAATATGCATAGCAGTACTAATAATGGTGTTGACCAGTTGACTGACGGTCGTTCACGAGCTATTTTTCAGAGCAAATATCTAAAGCTATCAGGCATTTGCTTTATAGGACTATTGGAGGACTCAAACATTTGACACATACCACTAATCTCACTAGAAATTCTTTAGTCAAGTAACACTCCATCAGGCGCATAGCGGAGATGACCTCCACACACGCAAATATTTTGCTTTAAAATTTGGAAGTTATTTGTTTTGAAGTACCTCACGCACCTATTTCTAGGAACTCGAGAAATGTCAGTTTTTACCTATCTTCGTATATGACTTGAGCCGATAATATGGCTGCCAATGTGGAGCCATGTATTGTACACACTCGATCACATTTCATAAATAAATGCTTTAGTAATTAGATAATCAACTTGGTTTAAAAGAATGGTGGAGTGTGTGTAAGAATTTATTAGCTTTTTGTCTCGAACTGTTACTGTACGAGTATTGCTATTTCGTGGGCTATACATCATCAACATTTTACTGATAGAGTTGTCATAGAGAGGACAAATTCAACATCATGATTTAATTTTTAGTTTTTTTTTGTCAACTGTTATATTATTATTTTACACAGGGTCCAAATATTTTATATGAGTAAAAATAAAGCCTCCACATGCGCCTGAAGGTATTTCAAAATCAGTGCGCCAGATGAAGAGTTAAATAGACGAAATCACAAGCATAAATTATATGCATTATACAAAATGTCATCAATTTGTTCATAATCCTTTTCCAAAACTGATTGAGACACGCTTATAGACCATAGTCCACACATGTGCCAGGAATAATAATTGACTATCAATATGCGTCAGCATGTGTGAACCAGGCGGGCAAACCAAACATCACTGTGAGGCCTGCTGAAGCTTTACTGATGGACCTTCCTGATAGACTTGTGTACACTGTGGGGGCTGTGCTATAAGCCATGCAACATGGAGTAATCAATAAAACGATTCCCAACGAGAATTTCAGTTCACTCACAAACCTATAGGAAAGAGTGTGATTTTGTTTTGCTTTCAAGGCAATAATTTTAGTAACAACAACCAATTTGACTAACTCAATTCAATTTCAATTCAATTCAATTCAGTTCAGTTTAGTTCAGTTCAGCTCAGCTTAGCTCAGCTCAACTCAAATCAACTCAACTCAACTGAACTCAACTCAATTCAATTCAATTTAACTCTAAACAATTTAAATAGAATGTCAAAGAATGTACTATTTAGTACACTATTTGTTTCCTTTCCTGTACTATTTTGTTTTTCTTGCTACACAAACACCATATAGGTGGAAGGTACAAATTACCTGAGATATATAACAGTAAAGTCCGATGGATTATGCTATTAATCCCTTCACGATCAAGTTGAGTAACACGAAACCTTATTAATGTAACTTCTTGCAATTACTACTTTTACTTGTGATGTCACTGTCTTATTGTAGTTTTGATAAGCTTCTTTTAAAAATATATAAGGCCTTTAAATTAGTTAATTTTTTTATCTGCAAAGGTTTATAACAGTAGAAGTACAACTAATGACTATGAAAATACATTCTATATAATTTATTTACAAAAAAGGATGAAACACAGTTTATCCACTTGCTTTTTACAGTTCGTTACGTTTATGTTTGTTATCTTCTTCCACGTATGTTTGAATTGAACTTTTCTCCATCGGAACGAATGAGGGTCTTTTTATGAGACCGTAAACAAGTGACATAAACTGGTGTGGAGAAGATCGAATACTGAAGCTTTCCTCTGTGTTTGTGGCTGCAAGAAACTCGCTTTGTGACGTTTTTGTGGTTAAAAGCGTAGTTATTTATATTTTAAAATTTATAGCAGTGGAAAACTGTAGTAACGTATAAATTGTCAATAACAGCTAAGGAGGACTAATATGAATGAATGACTCACGAGAATAATTATTGAGATTTGTATTCTTTATTTGAATGTACACAAATAACTAAACAAAATATAGGTTAAATAAAAATATAGTTATTAACTTGCTATTGTATGCCATGTTATATTTAGTGTTTCAACTAAAAAAGTGTTTATCGAATAAAGTTAAAAACCAATTTTGACTAAA
Organism: Nephotettix cincticeps; assembly: GCA_023375725.1. Lineage (NCBI taxonomy): Eukaryota > Metazoa > Arthropoda > Insecta > Hemiptera > Cicadellidae > Nephotettix > Nephotettix cincticeps. Next base: position 71,687,848 of record CM041790.1, on the reverse strand, counting down.
TATTTATTTCAAGTTTTTCTCAATAATGTTTACGTTTATAGATGCTATTCATGACCAAAGGTTGATTTCTTGTGGTGTTTGATTTAAACGTGTACTCACATAAGTGGAACAAAATAAGGATAACCATTTAATGGAAACAAGTAAAATTAGATAAAAATAAAACATAATTTTCCTTTGTTTATAAAGTTAATATAAAAATAAAATATCACCTAAATATTAGTCCTCATTCTCCGTGAACATCCAGTTCTCTACTGAGAGCCTGCCACCTAAAACTATATATGCATATCATAAGTCTCACAAGATTGATGGAATATTAGGTACTCTTAGTTACACATATTTTCCTTTTCATTTCTGTACACTACACAAATATAAGCTACTTCAGCATTTCAATAACAAATAAATTCGATACAAATAGTAAATATTAACTATGCGGACTCATTTGTATATTTTTACATAACATAATAGATTATCTAGTATATTTCAGACACCCAAATCCTACAAACGCAACTTTATACACCTTAATCAAATTTGTGCAGTACAAATACTTTGTGTTAGACTAACACACTTCTTGTGTACCTGGTTAGTGCTTTTCTCTGGCGTGTGGGACCATGTCACGTTAATTTGCGTAAATAGCATATGTTGGTTTTGTTATAAATTCTTTCCCTCTAAAATCACTCTCCACCGTATTAAAACAAAAATAATTAGGTGCACATATTTAAGGCAAGGTTAATTTAAAAATTTAATTTCTTCCTTTAATCAAATATTAAAAACGAAATATTAATTTTAATTTATAGTTTTTTACATGTTTAATAGGTCTAAATTTTAATCATATGATGGACACGGTATAACTTTTATTTTTGTTGATTTTTAACGCCTGTTGCATGTTTTAACTTTTTCCAGAACGGTCTAAATAGTAAAACTTGGCATGTTGTTAGATAAGTAATAAATTAATAGCATAATTGAAAATGGCAGATGGACCAGGGTTTGAACTGATAACCTACGGACCATGAGGTGACCACTTCAACACTAGCCTATCCAACAGGTCAATTCATTACAACAACACTGTTTTCATTATTTGCGGTACCTGTGGTTTAATTTTACTTTCATTCGTCAGGAAAATTTAATTTTTTTTTAATTTTACAGCTGCTAAAAGAACAGTAATCCTAATCCAGTCCATCTTGAATGAAAAACATAGCGTGGACAATTTTTTTTGTCAGTGCTGAAACATTTTATAGAGATTTTGAAATAATTAGGTTTTTTTATTTGTTGTATCGGTCTATTTCATGTCGGTTTTCCATGTATCCAGGTCTGGAAGTTTAAATGTTTACACAGTTGAATGTGCGTGTCCCCCTGAGATCCCCAGGGGGGATAGCGTGGCTGCCTGGACGCATCGGTTAATCTACACTGAAACATTTTCCAACATAAAGCATATAGGAAGCAATATAGCTTCATATGTCCGATATTTAAAATAAAAAAATAATAGTATTTATCCTTCAATATTAGTTTCCTTAAAGATAAAAAAATAAAGAAAACAATATTTTCATATTTCATGTGGTTTGTAAAATAAAATTCGAATAAAACGTATAAAATCTATAATATATTTATCAGTATGAGTATGATATATCAATACCCAACTTTATTCAACACAACAGTATTTCAACTATATATATTTTCAGGATAGGATCAAACAAGCTAATACTATCCTATACAATATTATGAACCTTATTTAACATTAAATACAAAAAGATATTTATTCCCTTTAGAATATATCTGAGACCATGGATATGTCTAACGGGAATGTTATCATTTACTCTAAACAGCTGCACTTATATGACGTCACTTTAGTTTCGAATTTTGATCTGACTGATTTCCAAAGACCCATCCCATAACCAAGTAAAAACCATAAGTTTTAAATTAGTAAAAATAATAATAATAGTTGTTAGGGATTAATTTAGTTTAGGTGTCTATAAGATCTTTCCCTAATTTCATCCATTTCTTTTATGAAAACATACTATTCTGCATAGCTTATTTGACTTTCCTGGAATTTAATCAAGCTAATATTACTACACCTACATCCAGATCTTTTAAAAATAACGATACAATGAACTACAAACAAAAAAGTAATAATGGTGAGTGTACAGGAAAATTACTCTGTGAAAATCTCTTTTATAATTCCATAAAAACACATTCACCTACTACAGATCAAAGTATTTTCCTGCAAACATTTGGAAGTATTTCCTTGTAAATAAAACTTTATCCTGTTATTGTTTTATTTCGTATTATTTGGTTAATTTATAAGAGCATCACCTTTTGGACAGCCGGTCACAAACCCAGTTGCCATTGTCATAGTTTTTTATTTATGTTAAAAGATTGTTTGTATAGGTAACTATTTAGTGCTTAAGTGGCATGATTATAAATACAAAACACACCAATTTATAATAAAGTGCAGCTTTATTTTGCCATATTTTGCTCAAACATACTTAACTTACGATTAAAAGTATATGTAAATACAGTCGTTTCTATTTTGTTTTTCTCCATTTATTTGGCATAACCAACACCTTCCCTCATCACATCCATAATAGCTGCTACCCTGCTAGTTAATTTCTCATATTATCTAACACACCAACCAACTCGTGCTTGGAAAGCCCTCTCTTATTGTCAATCATAACTATAATATGTAAATATCGTACCTATAGCGTCAATCATACATATATACTAAATATGGAAGTATAAGACTAAAACATAACGATTTCAGGTAAATAGATGAGTTGTACCAAAACTAGTACATGCAGGATATCGATCTCTAATTACGCATTGTAAAAGACGAAAAAAATACACGCTCAGCTGATAAGTGTATTCTACACTTTACTAACTTAAAGTATCTATAACATTTGTCTAATCAATTCTGCTAATGTGCCACATCTTTGGGCTACTCCATCTACGACCAACTCATTCGGGAGGGTTTGTGAAATCTAAATTCTGCATCAGGTTAGTTACACATAAAAAACTTGTAGTGAGTAGATTCTCTATCCAATTTCTACTACTAATGACTTTTTTAATGACTAGTTTATAGTTTAAGATTTGATAAGTTACAGTTTTATAAAACACTTGCTGACCCGGCGAACTTCGTAACGCCTTACAGTAAATACATGTTAACTTTAAGAATAGTCATGTTCTTAAGTCAAATAGCATTAAGGCTTCGTGGTGAAATATTAGATATTCTGGGTACAATAAAATAACTGGTAACAATACTGAAACGATAAGAAATATTAATAACATGCAGTAGATTGGTTAACAGTTTTTTAATCCAACCTAATGTTTATACAACAGCTGATTATTATAATTAACGTAATATGTATAAACATTGTAATTATTTTTATTTGGCCAACATATAAACACGTCACTTTTAGTCAAACAGAAAATAGATTATATAAATACATAATCCCCCAAAACCGTAAACTATCAACGTGGCGAATAAAGCTGTTCATTTTGTACAGCACAGATTTACTTCATAGCTTTACATTAATGAATTATTCAGATGGCATTTGATAGTAATGCATATTGCTAATGGAAAGTAAACCAACTGCTGTAGCTTGAGAAATCAAATGTTTTGATTGTAGAACATTTTCAAACAGACTTAGTCCCCTTAAGATTAACATTATATATTTAAAACATCGTAAAATGGAAACTTATTTCGAAAAAAATATTCACTAAAACCTTCCCGAACACATATAGAGCAAAACCCCAAATTTTCATGGCGATCGGATGAGTAGTTTGGCAACGCAAATGGACATACATTTATATACATACATACATAAATTTTTATATATGGAGATTATATGAATACCTTAATATCAATTAAAAATAATAGTTAAACTTGACATGGTCCTTCAATAACAATACCCGATTAATTTAATTAAACTCCTACAACAGTTAATACATTTTAACCAATCGGAATTCCCTGGGACTAGAAGGAAAGACAGTGTATGCTAGAAACCAATATATTTATTTGCGTGTGGAATATCTACGTGAACTATACAATCTCGATATTTATTTGTGTCCAAAAATGTGCAAAGATATTTTGGATAAAACGAATTTATTTAGACGTTTTAGCTGGACTTTTGGATAGTTGTACCTTGTACTTTCTATATGCAAATCGTTTATGGATGCATAGTGAAATTCAGTGAACAATTAGGTTTGTTTCATTATTGTAATGAACTCAAATACATGAACTGGATACTTAGCGTCTAGATGGTTACTCTCCATACCTATCAACTAATAGTTACAATTAGTTGATACCGCGAAACATATTGGCTAATGTGAAAGTGAAACTTCGATATATCGTATCGTATAGTATGTCGTGTTGATATATCAAAGATTCTATTATTTCACCTAGAATTTCCTATATTTTTAATGTTTTAACCCACATAAATACGATACAATATTGATTTTTTAAATTATTATTCTGCCGTTCGTAAGCATAATCAATTAATCCAATAATTTACCCTTTAAGCTAAAAATTTGGAATGATTTTGTTTAATAGATTAGTTGTTTACTTTATCATGTTTTATTATTAACTTTTTTTATTTATTTATGATCAATTTGCAGATATGAGTTTTCTGTTTGATCATATCATGAACTGCTACATATATAATTTGGGTTTGCTCGTATTTCGTGGAATTCAAAAGTAAATAAATACATAAAATGAAAAGAGGTGAACACGAATAAACTCTGTAAATTAAATGGAGCGCTGATTAAAAAAAAAATATGTCTAGTAATCGATGGATCATATATTACCCCGGTTGGCTACGCTAGACTGTTTTTTTACATTTTTTAACTCTTTTTTCATTGTGTTTAACACTTTTTAATGTTTTAACACTGTTTTGAAACTCTGTTTAAAATGTTTCAATATTTTTGGTGTATTTACTTTGCATTTGCTTCTTGACATTGTGTAATGCTGCAGCTTACAACGTTTTATTTACTTTAGACCAATGAATTTTTATATCAGTAAGATATAAATTGGCATAGGGTGAACATATTATTTTCACTTGACCTATACATCACGCCAAATAATGGCATGTCTCAATAAAACAGTTTTTCATTGTCTCTTTTCATCGACTCCTTTTAGGATAATTTGTTTGTACATTTTAAGGAATTTTAAGTCCACCATTATATGACCTTTAAATCCTATGACCTTTCAATTTTAAAAGTAAACATTCGGATACTTTCCATCCTTATAGTGAATATTTACAAGGAAGCATCAGTCTAAAAGTAACCGTTCAATCAAAATACCGAACTAACATACTGAAAGGGAATGGATATGCGAGTTGATACCTTTCTCAGAATATCAATTGCATTATATCTATTTAGACTGATAACCAGCACGGATTAATGTTTATGTAAATTTATGTAAACCTATAATTAACCATCAATTAAGTTTAATGGGAATTGTCTATATTAATCTGTGCTATCATTATCACTTATATGAGAAATTTGGGAACTTTACAAATTCTAGATTTATTTAGTAAAATCTGAGAGATTTATTACAATTTGAATTTTTTATAAATGTGAAAACTTGTATTCATTAATATAGTAAACACCTTTTTTGTTTGCATTGGATTTAATAGAACATTATTAAGTTAATTACAATCAGGCTAATCCTGTATTTTAATTGAAAATTAACAGGCTGACAGCAGTTGGCCAAATTGCTTTCGTGAGCCTCCGACAGCCTTACAATAACTTACCCCCCCTTCCTAGAGGAGATTCTAGACAAATAATGTACGGGAGAGAAAGAACAAGGCACAGATCAAGTTTTCCAGCTTTCTATCTGTGAGAAAATAAATCAGAAAATATAAACACCTAAAATTCTTATATATGCATAAAGGACGGAGTTTAAAATACAATTTTTAAATTAAACACAATTAATATTGCAAATACATTGTTATTGGTAAAACCACTTGGCTCTAAATGCCAAAAAAGGAATATTCTGGTATATTTTGGCAGAAAATATAATTTATTATCCGCCTGAACTAAGAATGACTGATAATTAACCCACGCATTTAAACCAAAATTAGTAATATACAGTTTCTGTGAAAAATTCACTATCCTAAACCTACCTCAATCAATCCAACCAAACCTGATTAAGATTTTTGAGACATTTTCCATCATGACCATTACAAACAATGTCACATGACGTTCCGAATTTAAAATTCACTGGATTAAGTTATTTTCGTGCCCTTGTAATTCGTTTACACGTTGTGTTCCTAGTGCCTTTTGACTAGCTTAAACATTTTTGTTTCCATATTTATACCGGTATAATTTTGATCGTGTACTAATTGTTTTAAGTCTGGTTCCAGCTTACCTGAGGGCAGGATCAAATTTCACGAACAGAAACGTCGTAAAATATTTTTCTAATCGTGATAGAAAATGTCTGAAAAAATTTTAATCCTACCATTAACAACAATAATTTACAAACAGAATGATTATATGGTGTGTAATGTTTACTCTCAAAACGTTTAAAGGTATAAAGTGTATCTTGGAACAACGGCCTATAAATCATAACCACCTCTGAGCACGAGTCCCGTCTGTTATCAGATGATCACGTGACCCAAGAGGCCTGATAAGCACAGGGTGCGTTATAATGCGTAGGTTGCTTGGCATACAAATACACACAGTTAGCTGTGCACTTAAATTTAAGTTACGTTTATATTCCTCTTTTGTAAAATGAACGTAATTATTCTATTAAAAACTCATGGACATATTATTTTAACTAGCTTAACTGAAATAACGTAGAAAGCCTATGATTAGATTTACAGAAAGACAGACAGAATTTGAGATAATACACATCTCGGCTTTGATAAAACGTAAACGCTATAAAAATATTATAATTTCAAGCAATATACTGATAAAACTAATTCATTTACGTGGACGCTTATTTTATGTGAATAAACAACTTGTAATCCCTATAAAAACACTTCATAAATGTTATGAATATTTTGACATTGTCAAAGCCATTTATAAGTTTTCCTCTGAAGGATTTCACCTTTTTAATCCATGAGCTACAGGTTGATATTTTTAAGAAAACTATTATAATAGTTTTAGGTCTTATTCCTCCCTAAAGCTTAGAATAAAATCTACGATGAATCCAGTACTGTAACACTTGAAGAGGTTATTCGTGTCCATTTCATAAATATTGGGCTAGAAAGGTTTTAACATACCTTCTTTTTATAATCATGTGAGCTTTTACCAGACCTTTATTATGTGAAAATAATCAAATCTTTAAAACTAGATTTAGTGTTTCGAACTTGAAAACGGGACGAGTTTCATCCCTACCAGAAACGTTGCAAGTTTAAAACATAGTTCACGTTGGAAAAGTCTAAAAAGGTGTTGGTAAAATACAATAACTGACACTATAATGAACTTAAAAATCGTTGAAGTACTTTGGGAATTTAAGAACCAAAACAATGAAAACTAAATCCATTGAGGCCAGTGAAGCTGTGAGACGAGGTAGATGTAGGACAATGAGCGCTGATGAGCAGTTCCTGACTAGACTGATGAGGTAGCAACAGCTGCGGTGGCATACTAACTACTAGCTGTATTTGCTGAGGACGAATTACAGCCAAACTGGTGACGGTGGCGCACTCTACCTTGAAAGTCAGGAATGACGTCACGACCTGGAAACTTTCCCTTGGGAATCTTTGTTAATATTGGATCGCTTTTATTACTCTTTTTTTTCTTAATTTTGTTGATACTAGTAAATTTTGTAAACTAAATTCTTGTATGTGTATGATCGGATCAAAATATGAAAATCAGTTAATAAATGTAACTGTTAGATGAAAACGAAATTCCTTCAATTGAGTAATGCTATTTTAAATGAACTTTATTGCTTGGGAACGAGGAAAGAATAAATTATACAGACTGAGGTGTCTTTAAGTGCTGTTATGGTATTCGTATTTTTATTCTAAAAAATATAGAGTGTCTTAGTACGTGTTTATCCAATAAGATTTATTTATTTATAACAGGTAAGCAGGAGAAAACAAAGACAGTAGTAAAATCAAATGTTTCAGCTGAACATAGAATTCGTTTTGACATTTGTTTTATGGAATTGTGATTGGTGAATTGTATGTTATGTCTGGAGTGGTGTAGGGATTTTTTCAGGTAACAGTATATTACTGACATTATTATGTATTATTTAAACAGTTTTGACATGAATATGCCTTAGCTCTGGGGTGTGTAAGTATTTTTAAGATGGAAAATATGTAACAGGTTTCCATAGAAACCACCACTGTTATACTTTTTAATATAAAGTTTTAATATAAAAGAATAAAAACAGGTGTTTAGATGAAGTGAAAACATTACCTTTACACATATCATGATCTAACCTATTTCCTACTGGGAAGTGAATACAAACATTTTATTTGAAAATGTGCCATGTTCACAAATACAAAAACCATTGCTTTTCTCTACGTATAGCTGCGTTGGCGAACTAGTATCCTTAAATATCTACTTAAATCCTATACAATTTAACAAGTTTATTTATTTTCAATGGATAAATGAGAGCGAACACGATATTGTTCGTGTACTGTAAATACTATATATATCTTTAAAAAAACTTAACCCCAAAAAAATCCACCACCCTTATCGTTCTTAGATGGTTTAATTAAGACATTACAAATTATACTATTTAAATTAAATAATTAGCTACTTGCCAGTACTAGTTTAAAGCAAATTTAAACCTGTATAAAATCACAGTTCTAATTTTCCTAGTAATGTTAATTTCAAATACGAACATTGTTTAAAACGTGATTGTAAAGCTTTTTAATTTTAATGTACTGATAGTTAGATTTACAGTTTATTTCATATTTAATTTAAATTTGTACATCTAGTCAGGACCTTTCCTCCATTTAGTGGTTTAGGCAAATTATTGACTCTTGAAGTTCTTCTGGAATGAGTATTGTTGTTAAACGGCAACGAAATAAAACTTTCTACTAATGCTCGGAAGTAACAGACAGTTTTTTCCAACTGTCACAAAGACAACAAGAAGGTCGTAATTTAAGAAGGCTAGTTAGTTGCCAGAGTATTTCCACGTCATAGAGCGAGACCGAGAACCTCATTAATTCTTCCTTCTCATTTAGCTTTTGCGCTCTTATTTTGCGTGGATATACACTTATGTGATTACTCCAGGTTGTTAAATGTACAAAAAAGGCTTATACGACATTTGAGAGATATTGAATTAATTAAAATTTATGGTTCAAATAAAAATATGTTTGTAGCTAAAACTAAAGAAATGTTTTCAGTTCATCTAAACAGCTGTTCTTATAACTAAACTGTGACGTCACTAACCAAATTACGTAGCTTTTCAAATTTCGGTCGTGCAAATGTCCAGCCCCCCAACAGAGCTAATACATATCCATATCAAAAAGCGATGGGGTGGATAGAAGTATTATACTTAAATACTTTCAACTGTAAAGACGACTTGACAAGGCCAATTTCAAGCCAATTATAAACGAGAAACGAGTTTAAGATGATTGTAATGTGGTTTTATACACTTGTTAGTGACTAAGGCTGACATTCTCCTTAGGCAGGGCTGTTAATTAATAGTTAGACTTCCAATGGTATCCAAGGGACCTAAAGTTTAATGCAGAATCTCATCCATCTGAATCACGAACTGGTATAATAGGGATGGTTTTTGCGGATGAACGTAGTATTCAATAGTGTGGATGTTAAAGTCCACATTGGGGAATATCAAATCTACTGGTCATCACTTGGAACATCCAAGTGACTAGATTACAGGACACGAGTCAATCGCTTTACCTTAGATAAAATACACTGAGATATATTTATAATATAAATACGAGTATTTCATTTTGTTGAAATCGGTAGGTACTTAAAAAATTCACACACACGTGTACAGTAAGAATATGAACTAAATTTTAGGTAGGATTAATTTATAAATCGTAGAAACTTTTAACTCGACTGGAACTTAATGAATTTACTTAATAAATAATTGTATGGTGTAAAAATGCATATGTGATTATTTACTTTTCCTCAACTAATTTTAATATAAATCCGGGACGAACAGTTTGGCACCCAAGTTAGAAGCACACGTCCAATCAGTGAGCGAGACCCATCAACACAGGCCTGCGCGCAACATCCTCTAATTCATTTTTGCCTCCAAAAATGTCATAGTAATTAATTCCTACGTCATAAAACACGAAACTGCCATCCGGTGGAGAACAAATGGTTCTCGCTTACATTGAGGCGGGGCGCATCGCAAATCATAATGGGATCTGCAGTCAGTGTCGCCGCGGCCGGAGGAGCGCGTGCATTGTAATTATTCAGTCAGGGGTGGGGATGAGTGGGTGGTGGGGGCAGTGGGGGCAGTGGGGGCGGTGGGGGCGGCGAGGGTGAGGGTGGCAGCCGGTGTCAGTTTAGGGTGAGTATCCTCTGCGACAGGGCGCGCGGGTCGATGCAATGTCGCTGCTTTGTCCGTGGGTCTTGTTCACTTGAGGTAGTGCGTTGTGGATTGTGTTTTGTGTTTATGACCTGACGTTTCTGGATATAGTGCATACGACGTTTCAACATTCTTCCGGTACGTTTAGAACGTCAATATTTGCATAGTTGCATAGTAGCGTTCACTAAATGGACATGTATTGTTTATTATGTTCTATAATGTATCTTTACTAAAAATAAACTTATTTTAAGATACATTTAATAATAAATCTGGATTTATTTGCAATAAATTTACTAATTTTTAACATTAAAAAGACACAATTAAAAAATAATGATATACTTAAAACTTGTTATATCTAAGGTGTATAAACTAATTTAATTTAAATAGGGTTAAATATATATATTTAGTAAAAACTATAATAGTGTACAGAATCGCAGGTAGTTATATTGATAAAAAATACTTTAAATAAAAAAATAAAAAGCTAGATCTAATTACTTGGTTTATTATTGCAAAACTACTGTTTGAAAAATACATTTTCACGTACAAAATATGTTATTATTTTGTACGATTAACTAGCAAAAAGATGAAATACGAAATGAAAGCTATATGGAATATTTAACAAGTATATTAGGATAAATAAAACATTGTAATAGTACAATTAAATAATCTGTTTAGACTGTCTAGTAAAAATGGACAACGTTATTCAATTAAAAATTTAAAAAGCACAATTACAAATTAATTAAACCTCTAGATTTGAAAATTTTAACTCAAAATGTTTAAAAAATAAACCTACAATTCTTACAATAACAATTTTAATACGAAAAATTCATAAATGAAAACTATATATCCGTTATAAAATGTAAGCATGACATTGTTTGGTGGATATTGGCGTCTTAAAAGTGATTACGAACCGGTTCAGGGTTAATTACGTAAAACCTTTTTCGACTATAACAATTACGTATCATTTAAAGTTTTTAAATGCAACTTACATGCATGATATAATATACTGAGAGCGTATAGCGTTTATGAATGAGAAAAAAGAAATTTTGTATTTAATATACTGGATAAATGTAGAATAATAATTTAAAAATTGTTATAATAGATGTAAGTATGCTAAAAAAACATAAAACTGTTAAAAAAACTTTAAAAAATAGTAAAATTAAAAGAGAGTAAGTACATGAGATCGATGAACGCTAGGCCACGTGGAGTTGAATGGTCCGGTATTGATCAAACACCCTCCCCCGGCCGCAGCCGCATGACTCATACTGTCGTGCTGGAGTCAAACACTGATAAACTTGTCATGTCTCTTATCAGCGGTGGAGTTACACTACCCCTCATACATCATCAATCATCACCAGCCGCAGCCGCATGACTCATACTGTCGTGCTGGAGTCAAACACTGATAAACTTGTCATGTCTCTTATCAGCGGTGGAGTTACACTACCCCTCATACATCATCAATCATTACCGGCCGCAGCCGCATGACTCATACTGTCGTGCTGGAGTCAAACACTGATAAACTTGTCATGTCTCTTATCAGCGGTGGAGCTACACTACCCCTCATAATCATCAATCATCACCAGATGCAGCCGCATGACTTATACTGTCGTGCTGGAGTCAAACACTGATAAACTTGTCATGTCTCTTATCAGCAGTGGAGCTACACTTCCCCTCATACATCATCAATCATCGCCAGCCGCAGCCGCATGACTCATACTGTCGTGCTGGAGTCAAACACTGATAAACTTGTCATGTCTCTTATCAGCGGTGGAGTTACACTACCCCTCATACATCATCAATCATCACCAGCCGCAGCCGCATGACTCATACTGTCGTGCTGGAGTCAAACACTGATAAACTTGTCATGTCTTCTATCAGCGGTGGAGTTACACTACCCCTCATACATCATCAATCATCACCAGCCGCAGCCGCATGACTCATACTGTCGTGCTGGAGTCAAACACTGATAAACTTGTCATGTCTCTTATCAGCGGTGGAGTTACACTACCCCTCATACATCATCAATCATCACCAGCCGCAGCCGCATGACTCATACTGTCGTGCTGGAGTCAAACACTGATAAACTTGTCATGTCTCTTATCAGCGGTGGAGTTACACTACCCCTCATACATCATCAATCATCACCAGCCGCAGCCGCATGACTCATACTGTCGTATAAACAATGTCATGATAAACTTGTCATGTTTCGATGAGAAACCGATGAGTGACCGGTGATGACCGGTGGAGTGATCAGAAACCTCTCATACATCATCAATCATCACGAGTCACACCCGCATAGCTCATACTGTTCTACAGATATTATCAAATAATCTCAGCCACAGCTACACGACTCATAATGACGTGGTTGAGTCATACGCTGATAAACTAGTTATTAGGTTTTTGCAATCTTAGAGTCTTATTAGCCCATGGACATAATTAGTCATCTAAAACCACTGTCAAGCTATTACATTACACAAGCGTGACTAATTCACTGATTATTGATCAAGACAAAAAAGTGAAGTGATACTAGTTTTATCTAGTTTTTCTTAACTAGACTAAAATTGAAATTCGTAAATATAACTAAAACATTGTTAATTTATTTACTTCAACTTTGTTTTAATTTTATGACTAAGTACAAATGGTGCTTTTGGTCTGTGCTCGTGAAGCACTAGTTATTGATTAATTATTGTACTTTGGGGAATAAAAATATCTTATTTTTCAGTCGAGTCACTTAATTAGTTTATTTCAGCTGAAAATCTTGTATACGAGTATAATGGAGATAGCGAGCCCAACTTTTATAGAAAAGCTAGTAGCGTCAGAGCCGCGCGCAAAGACTAATGACACCGTCTGTACTCATGTGGAGGGAATAATTATTATGAATACAACTTCATTTACGCCTATCTATTTTAATGGCAAAATATTTTCTTCCTTTCTATATCCTATATTACAGTTTATAATCGTAAACATTTAAACAAATAGATTTTTTTCCTTCAGCCTGGTCATGGTTGGCGGTGTCCGGGCATTGCCCGGCGTGTTTTTTTGCGAAACGACGAAGAGATCCAGGATATTTTTATAACCATGTTTAGTGCGTGTGTTAAAAGTTTTATCAGTGTTTATATATTGATATAATTAGTAGAATTCTTAGGTAAAACACTTAAAGGGTGCTCTTAACGCAAAATTTTGTAGAATACTACTAACTTTTATCTCTTTTATTCTAGCCGATATGAGTGAAGTGTGTACAAGTCGGTGAATCTCATGTACCAAGCACTACCTTCACAACTATGTTGACGATTTGATGTAGTGAAACATTACAGAGCTTTGAAGTGAATAGCATCGATGTAAACGAAGAAAATCAATTACTCATCTTAAAATATTTGAGTGTTGATGGAACTGACTTAAAACAAATTTCCCTCTAAATAAAACTAACAAATGATTAAAATTTATCGAAAACACCAGCGAAAATGTATTATTAATTTTAATTTATCGACCAATGACCCAGTTTTATTGAGTTTATCACACTAAAACTACTGGAAAATAGAATATTAAAAATTGTTTAAATACCTGCTTCCTAGGGAACCATATTGAGGCCAGTCAAGGATGAGTGGTTTCCTTTATTTAATGATCGTCATTGTTTAAAAATACAATTAAAAACTCACAAATGGTCATAAACATACACGAAAGACCAAAAACACAAAATTATCACTATCAATGCAATAAACCACTAAAAATAAAACGGAATAATGAAAGTCGTTAAGCACAGATTAGTTCTGTGATTTGAAAAAGACATTCTATTTGGCAAGGATATTTTGTAAGTTCCTAAATAATTCATCACAAATTCCTTCTTTTCAAGAAACCCGCAGCTCATAACGGGGAACCAAGATTTCATTTGTCAACGTCAAACGTAACGGAGAAGTGACACTTCACATCGATTTTCAGTCTCTTTTTAATAAATTAATCCTAAATTTTGTTAAGATTTTCTGGATAACAGCTACATATATTTCTTTTAATAACGGTGATTGTTTTAAACCTATTTGGATCATTACTAAACCAACAGTTAGAAAAATAATTATGATATCAACATATTTCAAATGTTAATTTGTTTCCATAGAGATATCCCAAGTTTTTGCTGTAATTTTTAACTTTAACTACAATCTTTGAGTTTGTAAAGGTTTAGCAGTGATTTATGTGCTGTATTTTAGTTTTAGTAAAATCCTTTGTTGATTTGTTTTTTAAATATTTACTTTTAATTTCATTTTACTTTTAGTTAGTATTAGTTAGTATTAAGATTTTTACTAAATCAGTACCGGTTCTTTATAATTGCGTCATCAATGAGTCGTAATTTATTCTATGACGTCGCCCACGTCATGTGTGTTCTTACAGGTAAATCAGGTTTATTGTGATTATTTTACAGTAAACTTTCAGTTTTTAAACTTTACATCTAAAAATTTCTGATTGCTTAGCTTATTTTTTTTAAATTTTATTACAATATATTCTACACTAATCTATACTTAATATATTTTACAGTATGTAACGTTCAATGACAATGTAGCATGGAGGTTGGTTTACCAATCCAGTTATAAGAGGGAAATGTAAAGACTATTACAATCGCCACTGTAGCTCAGGGGATAATCCTCTGGTCCAGGAACTCAAATGTTACTGGATCAAAACCAGTAACCTATAGCCTATGTAACTATAGGTTACCTATAGTCACATAGGCTAGCCTATGTGACTTACACTGTACTTAATTCACCGACCGACTCTAAGTCTATGACGATAAGCAGCTGAAAACAATATTGCCAAAATAGCAGAGTAAAATAAAATTACCGAAGTCAAATAAAGATTTGCATAAAATAAACATTTGTGAAGAAAATGTGTAATTATGTCGTGTTAAAGAGGTCCATTACACATGACCAACACTAGAGTCGATTCCATTATCATCTCGCAGGATATTTTGAGCGTTCAGCCCTTTGTGTGAGAACGCTTCGCTTCTTTGTGTTAAAGCGCTGGAACCCAAGCTTTATTTCACTTGGCTTCAGAGTATCCAAACCTAATATCGTTTTTAGTCCATACACCAACGTGATAAAATAAATGATTAACAGTTTTTACTTTCGTTTTAAGGAAACATAATATGAATTTAAAATTTTATATTATTAAAAACAGTATATTCACTATGTTTTTAAATAAACAACTCACAGTTTTGTTTTAATAAAAAGTATATTTTCTTGAAACTAATTAAATAGTGGTTGTATTTTTAGAATAAATTTTTAAAGTTTAAAATTGTATTTGACTAAACACTTTTAAGAACAATCAATCAAAAGCATAATTTTACTTATTTTTAGAAATCTCTCAAATATTTATTTTACAATTGTAAAACTGAAGAAAGGGTGTTAAAAATAATATTTTGTGTTTTTCTGATCTCCTTGGAATGTAAACACTGGTTTTATAGATATATAACAATATGTACCTAGTAATAACTCATTGGTTTTGTTAAGGGAATCCACTTTCCAAGCAATTTGTCTCATCTAGGTATATCTCAGTACCATCTCTAAGAAGATTAATTTTTTTAACACAACTGTCCATTACCATGTACTTAAGGCCTACGACGTATGAAATATAGACAGAGAGGTTTCGTCTATCACTGGACTGATTATTCGGGTACTACTTTTCATTTTGTACGTTTTTATTTTATCATTACTGTTGACGTTTCAATTCAATTGTAAATTGTCATTATGCAAATAAAGATTATTATTATTATTATTAGTAACTGTTCATTATGCCATTTTATTGGGTTATTGTAAAATTACATTAAACATTTAGGTTTTAAGTGACTGGTTTAAAGTTTACATTTCTTTGTCTCAATCATCAAACAAAGTGGTCCTTTACTCAAATTAGAAACAGTCGTGAACTGTTTATTATTTAACTATTAGGTGTCTGATGTCGACCTCTTACTCAAAAAGGCTACAACAAATTGAACAAAGAAGTACCTCAGTATATTTTATAATGTAAGTTTTAAGCAATGTAAGTTACTAAACAAAATAGAAAATGTATAAAGTTCAAATTTAACCCTTAAAGATATAGATAACGGTATTTAGACTAATAATGTTGCCACCGTGATATATATACTATACAATGCAATTTGCCTTATCCTCGAGTAATTAGGCTATTGTGTAATAGGCTACATAATTAGGCAATTCCCTCGAGTGCTCTGCCAGAGCCTTGGCGGTTCACTGAGGGAATATTACTTGACTGTCATGGTTTGTTTAGTTTCAATATACTGAGATGTCAAACAAATTTACTGTTGTGAGACTTAGTTGGCTTTACAACTCCTCTATTTACGTGGTTGATTAAACATTTAGTTGTACTAAACCCGAAAGTATATTAAAACAGTTACATAAGTTAAGCTTTAACCATTGGGTAGAGTATGTTTGATAATGTCAAGCAAAATTTAACACCAGGGACAAATGAGTTACCCCTGAGTCATCCCATATCCCCTATTAATTTCATTTTTGTTAGACGTTGGCAAAAATGGTAGCGTGACGGGCTCCAAATCTCCGGTCTTGATTCACTAGTATTCCCAATAATATATTTAGTTTTTGCAGATATATTACCTTTACAGAGCATGTATCAGTACATTGTTTGAATTAATGTTTCAATAGTTCAATAATAAGTACTTACGTAAATAAATTCAAAGCTACGTACTAAATGAATTAATATTGCCTTTACTATTGTGGAAGATCGATGAGTAAATGACAAAAGTGTGTTTTTGTGAGTACAGGGAGTTTAGAATATTTGCAGGTAAATATGAAATATCTATGAATAACTACCAAACAGCTGATGCGACATAATGGAAACCTCTGCTTGTGTTCTTAATGATCAACCACAATGTAATCTCCCAACAGGAAAAGCCATTAGTGATCGAATAATACCCTCATCCCAGAATGAAGAGGCGCCTCTAGCTTTGTCTTACTGGTGGCCGTACTTACTTACTTGACACTAGATTTCTCGATGCTACACCAAAAATGTCTAATAAATTACGTCAATATTGGAACTATACTCTATCACTATGAACAAAATCATGTATATGCATAGTATTAGTTATTCACTGTTATTAATCACTGTTATCATTTGCTACGAAGAGTCAGTTTTCGTGAAACAAATCCAGTAAATTCCACTCACCTCGTGGTATGTATATCATTTCAATGATATAATCCAAACTAATGCTGCTCAAAAGGTTTTTCTAACTTAACTGTATTGGTCGGAAAGGTTTAAACGAGTTTTATTTCGTAAGGAGGATCTTGAGCTACATCTTAGGCAGAAGCAATGTATTCCCTTCCAAGTCTATTGTAGCTGTGCTGATCAGTTCTGCAGAGAAATTTGGAGATATTTTTTTCTAAGTTGATATATTTTTGACAGGGTTGATGAGGTGAAGGATTCAGGATTGATCTTAACCTCCTAACTGCCATGGGAGCGTCACATTATCTTTTGTTATAGGAACGCCCTCCAAACTCCTCATATATTCCTTGAAAATCTACTACTTTTATACTATTACTCCAAGCAAAGTCACACTGAGATACAGCATTACTTTGCTCAAAACTCTGTTCCAAGCCTTCATTCTACCAAAAATAGAGTTTGCAGTTGTGACCCACAACCGACGAAAAATTTTATCTTTCGAACTTTTTTAATAATTTATTTTGTTTTATTTCTTGTAAGGAAAAAACACGAGGATAATCATATTTCATAAACTTTCGAAGTGCATGGAGTTCTATTGATTGGGGTTTATGACGTGAACGTAAGTTGTATTTATGTATAACACTATTATTATAGATTAAAATATAAAGTTGTTAAAAATTAAATGAAACGAAATTTATCACTTTCAGAACACTATTGTACTGGTAGTAATTTTGTTAATATAACTAAATAAAAAACTAAATCAACGAGATCTATCGGAACGAAAAATAAATATTATTTTGTACGTTAAAATAATTTTCAAATTAGACCTATTGAACAATAATATAATCATAATAAACCTACCATTTCAGTTATTACCTCATGACGAGAACCCTATTTTGACTGGAAATATGATCATCCCTTTGTGCTTCTTTCAGAGGGGTTGTTTTGCTTATAACGCATGTTTTGGTTGTAAAAGCAAAGCTATTTCGCTCTCAACACTGAAATGTCACGACCACTTCTTTCTGATTTTTCGTAGCTCAATATTATTGATTGGCAATTTAAATTTTTAAATTCTTGAAAAAAGCACAATATTAATGGTATGAAACACCTTAGTTCATATATGCTATTAAATAACACAGTGTTAATTGAAGTATTAGGCCTTCAGTGTTTTAATTACAAGGTAATTCAAAGTTAGAAACTCAAGAGTAAGGAAAAAACTAAACTTTATAAAAAATAAAAGAATTATATTTTCACTTAATATAAAATAATTAATAAGTATATCCAAACGTTCTGTTTATTTTATATTTGATTAGACCTTTCATATCACTCTTGTTTTTTAAACTACACAACGTTTCTAGAGGTGGAGAAACTCCTCTCGTTTTCAGGTGATTACCTAATAGATTACATTAAAAATTGAATTTTCAAGTTACAGATATTAATTATATCATTTTGTCAAGAATACTATATTTATCTATCATGCACAACACAAAAACTATATTGATAAATCAACAAATAACCACAACACTCCGCCTCCCAGCTAGGGGTGCGACACTAGATAGCGTGCGCTCTGAACGAAAGTTAGAGCACGACCGTTTTATCTATCTATTTTTATCTAAACGTATTAGTTAATTAAATAAACGTAAAAAAACATGGACATACATGGACCTAGAAAATATTTAAATATATTTCACAATATTAATGTTACTATAAATATATTTTTTCTGTTTTTGTTGTATATTCTATTTTAGTATTTGCTGTCTGGGCGTTTAGAGACTGTGGCACTTCAAAAATAAAACTAGGTTTAGTTCTAAGCAAGCTGTTGACATAATTTAGTGATGGTGTGACACTGAACTGAAATGTCTTCAATTATTAAGATCTTAGCAAATGAAAGGTTTTTCATAAAATTCATCACATAACTACTCTTTTAATATTCACCTTAATAATACTCACATACTTTGTGACGTTGTCTCAAAAATTAAGAATAGGATTTTTCTTAATTCAAGGCCTAATAATAACTAAAATGGGTGTTTTTAAAATAATTTAATTTATATTCAAGTAGTATTTATGTTTGAAAAAAAATTTCTTTTTAATTTCTCAACTTAAAATAACATGATAAATTATATAATACTATATCAAATTTGTTATTATTTTTTTATTAATTTTATAATTTGATTAACTACAAATTTCTTTTTAAAATAACTAATTTCGTAAAATAATTCTAGATATTAAAAATTGTGTTTCTGAATATTAATTTAAATCTAAAAATTTATCTATCTTATGGAGAACAAATTAAACAATAAACAAAACATGTTTATAAAATTTGACACTTGATTGATAGAAAGAAAAAGGAATAGAGGTTTTTTATAAATATTTATTTTATGTATTAATATGTAAACATTACTAAAAAGTAAAATATAAATAAATTTAACAAAAATATTTATTTGTTTGTTAAATATATTTTTATTGTTAACTTTAACATATTGGTGTATATTCTCTTTTGTTTTAAACTTTCAAAAATAAAACATAAATCAAGCTGGTTTAATTATAAGATCTTAGCAAATTTAATTATTCAAAAAATTCATCACTTAATTTTATTACTTAATTTCAATATGTGACTTTGTCTAAAAATAATTTTTTAATTTATGCCTAATTCAATATTTAAAATGGGTGTTTTTAAAAATAATTTAATTTAAATTCAAGTAGTATTTATTTTGTCTATATAAAACACGATTCTTTTCTAATACAAATTTCAATTATTTCCTATTAAATTAATCAGTTACTCTGAGTGAGTAGGGAAGCTAAAAATTGAATTAACGTCTTACAATTCATTACATTAATCACACTCATGCATCATTCATATTCACCCTAAAATACCTCCGTAGTTTCCGACGGTATCTCAAAAATAAGAATAGGATTGTTTTAATCTAGATTTAATATTTTAATAATATGGTATAGTTGTAAAGAACATTTTTATCTATACAAATAAAATAGACGATGCAAGTGTCTACAAATTGGAAATCAAATTATCGAAGCATATGATTAATAGTAAACTCAAGCAAAGTAAAGTTAAGTTTGATAAAGTATTGGAAGCAAACCCATGATAAAAATTTACAGTTCATCGTGATTGAGAGCAACTCTTAGTTAAACTAAACTCTTACCTTAAATCGTGTCGTCAAACATTTAATCTTACTACACCATGAGCTTTACGTGTACTCTAATGTAATAGAAAGAATCCATATCTTAAAATATCTCTATTATTATTGTTATCTTTACTAAACATAATGTTGGTAACCATATAATTTAGTAAATCTATAAAATTTCAATGTCTATTACAAATAATCCATATCTTAAAATATCTTCACGGTTCTATGGTTACTATATGTAATAAATATCATAATATATAAGGTACCCTTATGCATTTGCTAGCCTAATGGTTAGCGTCTTTGACTTCGGTGCAAGAGATGACGGGTTCGATCCCCGGGATGGCCACAAAATTTAGCTGGGAATTCCATGAAATATAGTGTACTTCGAGCCTGCATAGCTTAAGCTGAGTCTACCATTGGAAAACGGAATAAAAATTGAAAAAAGAAACCTTTATATCTATATACATATTTAAAATGATTTAATCACTGGATATTATGTGTAATATTTCGGTTTCTACTAGGCCCAAAAATAATGAATAGATTTTTAACTTGTATCTAATCTTTCTATTAGCTTCAATATATTGAAAATAAACCTTGTAAGGTAAATTTTTATGGCATTGTTTTTAGTTTAACATGAGTTTAATTTGACGTACATTTTAACCTATGCTTATCTTATGATTTTCAGCTAACTCCCCATAGGCCATCTCCCATAGCTTATACCCGATCAATATGTACACAAAACGTTGCTTATTATTACCAGTTATGATATGTCAAATTTTGTTGTTATAGCTTTTTTAGCTTTTATATTCTCCTAAACCTTGATTGCCTCACTGCACACAGTAGGTACAACCAGAAACATTTATGGAGTCATAAACATAGAAAGTGACTAAATTACTTACTGCGGTAATCAATAAAAGTGTATTGAGTGTTAAATAATTGGGTGAATTAATACACATAAACATACTGTATATTCAGAAGAAAATAATTTCCACAAAATATTCTTGTTTCGCATTGAGTCAGAAAATGAAATGCATGGGTTAAATAAAAAGATTAGCAGCTGGCAAGATAAGGTATTTACCTTACTGCTGGAAATTGCTTTTCTACGTCAAAAAAGAAAAATATCTGAGACCAGATGCGTTCAGAAGCCTGATTACAATGCACAAAAACCTCACTGATTACCGCGGTAATTACCTGGGGCGAAGCGGCTATTCAATGAAAAACTTTCTGTTACATCTCCAACAAAAGGCAGGTGAAACATTTTTAAAGATGACACATTTTACTATGCATTAGGACCTCACTATTTTGAACCTTGATTGTTAAAAACCTGTATAGTTCGTAAGTTTCAACTTTCTCCTTGAGGAAAACTAATATTTGAAAAAAATTGAAGTCACACGATTTAGCCTATACATTTTGAATTTGTTTGTCTTTGAGCCTATAGAAATCAAACTATGTTCCTATAATTCAAAAAAACTTACCTTTATAAATCTGATATTAAAATCTCTACAGTTTGAATTCTGTTCCTAAAAGCCTTTGAGATTTAGAGTACTATAATAAATAAAAACATACTTTTTGAAACGTGAACCTTTGGGTTCCGACAATTTCCTCAATTTAGGATCGTCAGTGACATGGTTTTCTTTGCTGTGTTACATCATTCAACGTATATATTTTATGGTTACTGCTATGGTTGTCAGGGGTGCGCAAAAAGCCCCTACGGCTGAAGTGCCTTGAGAGTAATCCGCCCCTTCGAATGGATGAATGAATGGTTACTGCTTTCGTGTTGAAAACAGTTAGATCTTTGATGTGCTACTGTATCTATTATACTCTCTTGTGGATTTTTTGAGAGTGAGCTCAAAAAAATGCAAGTGCACTTCTTCAAAACAAAGTTTCACGACGTTTCAGCATTTGAAATCTAATCATGTCCTCAGGCAAACTAATATCTAAAACATCACACAAATAACACATAATCCGGCCTTAGTTGGTATAAAGCTGAAAACAAAGAAATTTAAAGCAGTCAAAAAACTTAAAAACTAACCAATAAACACACATGAGAAACGTTACACGTCTACTCGTCATAGAGACTTAAAGACAACTGTATATTGTATAACTGTGTATATTGTAAACTTCTGAATGAATACATTTCTACAATACTATTGATTTAATTTATTCTGTTTGATAAAAAAACAGCTACTTAAAAATACAAAATAGGTTACCTTGACCATCGAACGAAGAAAAGTTTCAAAAATAATTCATCATCAAAGAAGAACAAAATACACACAAGTTGTAGTAAAATTTAATTTTTCAATATACGCTGTAGATCTATTTGTACATTTCCTTACACTTCTATAACTAATATTAGTTGTTTAATACCCACTTACCAATTTTATCATAATACTTTAACCAATCACCCTTTGTTCAACTAAGTCAAGACAAACATTATTATACTGGTATTATTTGAGACAATACGTATTTTTTTAAGACCAAATCCAGTAAAGACTAAAGAATTTCTTAAATATTATCTTCACTCTTTTTCAACTTAATTACGTCCCAACAAAGGCTCTCCAATTTAATTATTGCAATTATTCACTGGTTTCATTTACATTTGTGAGATGAATTACTGTGGTTGGTGACGTTTTTGTTCATAATTTTATTTCGTTTAGGTTAATTAAGGTTAATTACTGTTATTATATTGCATTTAATCCATCTTAAACGTACTGAAAATTGATAATTATTTTAGGTTAATTCTTATTATCTATATACTTTTTGGTTTAAACCATTTTATTAATCTTACTAAATACTTATTAAATTGTACACGTAATGAAAATTGATGATTATTTTAGGTTAAAAGTATATAGGTAATAATACTTTTTGGAATAAAGCATTTTATTAATTGATTAATTTTTAAAACTTTACTAAAAATGTAAAATAATCCATAGGGATATCTATCTAAAGCATATATAAAGTTGACCAATTTAAAATACAAGATTAATCTAACAAATATATTTAAAATGGTAAACATACTCCTAAAAGAGTAATTAAAATTATTTTTCTAAATTTTATTACATTTCTGCATGGTTTACATGGTTAACAGCTCATTTAATTGAAGCTTTAAATGCAATAATAAACCGGATAAAGTTAGACGATGGTTTGAATACTTAATTCCGAAATTATTTGAACTATTGATTTATATATTTCCTTTAAGCTGTGTGTTTTAACAAATATTTAATTTATCTAGTCTTAAATTTATTACAATATGTGCTTTTATTTTTACTCAAAATAACAATTGATTAATGCTATACTGGTTATTTTGGTAATTTTTAAAAGAATAGAGTTATTTTTAAGATACGTACAAACTTGTAAAATTTTAAAACCAATTATTTTATACATTCATCCAAATTTATTCGTATTGTGCTGTACATAAACGTCATTAAAAGTTTTTATTTTTATAAACTCTTGTGGTTCGTAGAATATTTTCAAAATAGAAAGAATTAACATTGTCTCATAATATATTGCATGTCTGATGAAAAAAATAAAATACAGTATCAGCCAAAATAAACAGTACTGAAATGGTAATACTTTATTCTACGTATACAGCTTGGAAGTTTGTATCCTGTAGGGAAAACCACCAATATTTTTGAACATTCTTCTCATTGACGTATTGCTAATATTCAGTTTAAAAGAAGCTCGCATTAGGCTTCTTTTCGGTGTCTGTAACACTTTGCTGCAACACTCTTGCGTGGTTTTCATTTGTACAGACAGTAGTTGGGCGACCTGAAAAGCCCTTTCGCTGTGTCAAAACACTACCTGTTCTTCGAAATTTTTCAACAACACTAAGAATCACAGCATTACTAGGCGGGTTTTGTGGAAATGTTTCTGAAAACGTAAAGCAGTGTGTGACAAGCTTGGACCACCCACACGTCCATTTCCGTATGAGCGAAAATAATGCTGTACGATAAAAGTTTTTTCTACACTTGTTAGCGCCATGTTAACAAAAACTAACCTCAAATAAGAAAGAAGTAATGAACGCGAAGCCGTGGCAATAATCACCAATTGAATCAGCTGATCGAGAAGGCAACTACAGCTGATTCAGTTCCAGTACTGTTTATTTTGGCTGATACTGTATATAAACAAGCATTAAATAGTGAATTTGTTTATTTAAAAGAATTTCTAAAAGAAAGAGCAAATCGTGATATCATTTGAGTGGAAGTTGAGATGTTTTACCGTCATCAATTATCGTATTTTAAGAGCAACCCACTCTCCACCCACGCAAAGCTGAAAGGTTCTAACTTTGATATTAATATAGCTACACAAATAGACTTTAATGTTTGTTTATGTGTGCAAAAAGAAAGAGAAAGTTAGGTAACAATACTTTCATTTTACGTATAAATGGGTTAAGTTAAGATTTGTGTTTTGAAATTTCTATGTTTTTAGTGAAAAAACTCTTATAGTACAGACAATTTTAGTTAAAAAACATTTTTGTTTGTCTGCCCGATGAAGTGGTTATGTTCACCCCCCCCCCATTACCCAATACAAGTCGGAAAACAGACGAGCTCTAAATTTTTATAGTTTTCACACTCTAGCGTTTCAACCTCAGAACACAGAATGTGGATATAAAAGGGTGTATTTACTAGCTAGGTAAACATTTTGTAAAAGCAGAATAAATTTGACAAAAGTGGATACAAACATATTGCGCATCATCGTATCTAAGTCAACAAACAGAAACAGTTCATACAAAAACTAGTCTAAGAGGTGTCAATGTTAGCAAAGACAAACTGATATTTGCTATAATTATGTGGAACCCATTAACTACTTAAATCCTTTTGGGCTCGTAGAAATGAAAATCTAGCTTTATTTCATAAACGAACTAGTTTCCCGATAAGTAAAAATCACAAAGGAACGCCATCTTGTAATTTTATCTATTACATTAAATAATTCATTGGTATAAGTTAAAATTTCAGTTCAACTAGTAATTTTTTCAATACTGTATTAAGCATGCTGTATATTTATTTCCATTTAAAGATATGTTTTACGAATGAAATTTTTCACTGAGTCAGAAAAGTTCAGTGAATACAGTTAAAGTCCTAAAAGCAAAACTTTTTAATGTATTGATACACAAAACAGAACCACAGATTAGACTATTACGTTACAACTCCCCATTAACCATCTGTTGACCTTTCCAATACTTCTAAGAGGGAATTTTTCTTAACCCTTATTAATAAGACATCTTTAACATTCAACACGATGAACGTAATTTTTATCAAATTTATTTTATTTAAAAAATTCTCGCTGTTTATAAAAGTAAATCTTACACATATGTATTAAAGTGTTACCAGGAAACCTAATACCTACATATATATGTATTTTATATACAACGTGTTTTAGAATCAGTATATTTCACAGATGAACTGTGGAAGTAAATATTTGAACGTCTCTACATATTTGTGGTGTCTAATGTCAAAAAGGGATTTTCAACTTCTAACGTCTGATTTTTTGAATTTCTGAGTGAGGCAATATAATATAATACTTAAAATACCATGAAATGTGTGAAAAAATAAGAATTATTATGTTGTATATTGATATTGATAAAAAATTGATTGTTAGATATTGATAAACTTGAACTTAAACAGACATAAAGACGGGAGTGGAAACATTTCTCCAGCAACATCGATCCACTAATGGTCTATGAAGAGCTTCCAACTGACCTTTTACTTTGCTTTGTCCCGGTTCGGTTTATAGCCAGTAAAACAAGCTAATGCTAGCTGAACATTCCAGTGAACTACATACATTGACAGAGAGTTTTAAATTAAACTGTTAAAGCATTTGACATTGTGGATTTCTCACCTGCGTTTTAAATGCAGTAAAAAATAACATAGATGTGGGTATGTTCAATTACCTGTATAAAAATATACAAAAAAACTATTCTCTACGAATTTCAAATTTGTTTCCTAACGAAAAATATTGTGTTTACTTCCCTGTGGGAAATAGGTTAGGTCATACATGCGTCTAAGGTCAATGTTTTCAACTACTTTACATAGTTGTACCTATAACCATATGACGTCAACACTTAAAATTTTGATTCAATAGATTGCCAAGACCCCTACAGAGCCTAAACAATCCATATAAAAAATTAATCCTGTTTTCTATACAAGACTTGTTCCCAAAATAACACTGCTTGCTTGTTATGATCATACATAACTAAATGTACAACTTACACTTTTGGCACTTTTTCTAGCTTTTTGAACGTCTAAGAATTAGATATTCAAATTTAAAACCCTTGTTTGAGTAATTTTAGGTCAATAATGTACTTTTTCGTTTTTAAATTTCTGTAAACATGTTTATATCATTCATATTGATTCTTTAAATATTAGTAAACACTAATTATTATTATAGACATGCATAAAATATCAACACGTTGTTTCAAACAATTTAATAAAATTATTTCAAACGATTCAAGAATTATTTATACAATCAGATAAACCAAGTAAACATCTCTCTGATAGAATATAAATCCATTGTTTAAAATATTTTTAATCCCAACATCATTGGTAATCCACTATATATTCACTATTCACTGGCTATTCACTGAATTTCATTTAAATTTCAATACAATGTTCTAATACATTTTGATCTTTTGGACGATTTCTGTTGTATTTATGAACATCAAATCATAGCCGTAGTTTAATTGACAACCCTCTAGGGTGGCTTTAATCTTCCCCTCTATCCATTAAACCACTATCCTATAATTGCCTCATTACAAAGCTTACACAGTATAATACATGGCATTGAACCCCTCCAAGCTATTGTCTTTTGTCACAATCTTTATGTAATAGACAATATTTCAACACATCAAATTGTCTTTTTGGTCGTTACTTTGTACAAATACATTTCAAGACAATTATTCACATGTAAATAGATCAGTATAGGGTGGATTTTCTATATGAAACTAGTATCGATATTTATAAAAATATAAATTTATTACTTAAAACTATTTCGTACTATAAAAAACATTTATACCGTATAAAAGTTATCATGGATTTTTTTGCTTAAGACTAAGAAATAGGCAAGTTAAAATAAATAATCAATGCATTTTTATTTTTATTATTTTTTTATCGTAGGTATAATATGTATTTAAACAGTTTGTACAAGATTTTAGGTGTTTTTCTTAGCTCCTGGGAATAAATGTTTTTTCTGATATTTAATCTTTACATTATTTATAATTGTCTCAATAGTTAAATTAGCATAGATACGAATTTACAATAACATACTCGTATTTCAGTCAACAAATAATATTGAATGACGCAGATTTGAACAAAAACAATTTTTATATATGGGATAAAATAGTTAACAAAATCACATGTAAAGGTAATCCTGTATGCATTAAGAAAACAACCAACGTTACTTAGTGCTTATATAAAAGAAAAATATTAAATTGCTTTTTTCATTAGAAAAAAATCTGTGGAAGTGATTTTTACATTTATTTTAATTTTTATGTGTAATTTAATATTAGAGTGAAGCATCTCTGTTTCATTTGAGCATAATATAATGAGTAAATGTATTTAAAAAAATGTTTTTATGCTAAAAACTTACAATTTTTATAATAAAATAGTTTAAGGCATAAGATTACTTATTACAAATGCCCAATAGGATACACCAGGAATAAAAAATATCAGCTGTAAACATTAGAAAAATACTTAAATGGTTGATTGCAAATGTAGGGGGATGAAATTTCACTGTGAATCAGAGATTGTGGCCGAGTAAACAAAGGGGTTGAGTAACATCCCCATCACGCCGCGACGCAGCTCCGCCAACCACCCTTATTTGTCTTCCATCCCGCATTTCTTTCAATTATAAAATAATCTTATTTTTACAGTTTTAATTAGTTTTAGCTCCTATTCAATTTTGTTCATGTGGTTTTGTGCTTTCATCTACTCATTATTAAGTTATTTTACACTACCAAAGAATTCTGCAAAATTGTTTTTAATTTTTTTGTCAAAAAATTGTTCAACATCTGTAAAAATAAATTTTCAGTCATACTTTAAAAATAGTAGATTTCTCAGTTTACGTTCAATTCATAATTATGTACACGGTAAACCCATTAATCTTGGGCTCTTTAGTTTAATACTAAAACATTATATTTTTAAATTGTTCTTTGTACAACTATCATACCTTTTTGAATTATGAAAAAAAAAATTTTTACCACGTACAAAAGCACTCTTAGTAATGATAGGTAAAGTGGGTACTATACTATAGACTAAGGGAAAATTAATAAAAATAAAAATAAATATCCATCAACTAAAACTTTATTATTCATGAATTAATAGCCCTACGATAGTTTTTCATTTATATTAAATACCTTACTTCTATTATGTTTCACGAAACATATTAATCACCTATCCTTGCTTTGACTTTAATTATAATTTAGCTAAATTAAATTGTTTTAATGATAACACAGTGATAAAGCGGTTTATTATTGGGAAGACTATCAGATCCCTAATTTCCTGTAGATGATAAAAATATAATTATGCAATTTTCTACTGTCATCGATATTGGTATACAATCATTTTTTATGTTATGCATAATTTTACATTTTAAAAAGTTATCTCTGTATTATCATATCTCTTGACTTATCGAAACAGTTTATTGCCACCAGATAATTTCATCTCTACTTAGGCTATCGTATTCCCCTCAATATGCATAAATTTTAGTGAATCAACCCCAATTGTCGGGGCTGTTTACGCAGTTGGCAGATCGATGTTGGTTGCACGGTGGAACAATTACTTTGGCTCCTGATTCATTACGTTGCTGCAGGGCGGGGGTAGAAGGGGGGAGTGAGGGGAAATATCTTTGTCTCAATCTGCAATTGCTTAATGGAGTACAAAAAGCTTCGAGGTTTGAGATCTCACTTCTTTGTATTAGCCTCCCTTTCTAAAGGTGTTGAAAAAATTGCATGGTTTTAGGTTGGTTAAAACAAATTTTAAAGATAAAAGGGTGTTAATTTAATGGTGTTTAAGATTGAAAACATATATTTAAAAAGTTAATAGATTTATTTAATCCACCGTTGGTTGAAGTCACTTGTGTTTCCTTAAATACATTTTGCCAATACTCAATATATTATATGAAAAAAGTTATATATACTTTACCTTATGATTTTATACTTTTAAATGAAATCGCAACCTACCCAGGTAGGTATTTTAAGCCAAGTGTGAACGAGAAATGAGTGTAAGATGATTGTGGCGCGATCTTGTAGTCGTGTTACTAACTACGGCTTACATGTACCTGAGACAGAACTGTTAAAGTAATAGCCCAATATAAAAAACATACTCGTAGTTTATTATTAAATTAATTATGAGGCCTTCTTTTCGTTGTGCTTACTGCATTGTAATTCGTCACAAAAAAAGTTGCGAGACAGACTGAAGGCTAGTTAACTTCCCCCACCGTTCCCCTTATTAGTGAAACACCAAACAACAGGTAATCTGAGTTTCAGACTGATATGCAACAAACTCCAAGTTTGTAAAAACTTAAAACGAAAGGTGAGCGCTGCGGTTAACCCTCGACCATCCGCGGGTTAAGAGAGTGGCAGTCTCTCTTTACTAAACCTTGTGTTGTCCCGAAAACAACATATAAAGGTAAAGTATAATTTCAC
Organism: Nephotettix cincticeps; assembly: GCA_023375725.1. Classification (NCBI taxonomy): domain Eukaryota; kingdom Metazoa; phylum Arthropoda; class Insecta; order Hemiptera; family Cicadellidae; genus Nephotettix; species Nephotettix cincticeps. The sequence goes on along the minus strand of CM041790.1, from coordinate 71,657,442 downwards.
TGCAACTTTTCAAACCAGCCTAAAAACTAAACAAACTAGTATATTGAATTATTTTTCTACGACCAACGGTTCCAGAAAAAGTTTAATTTACTGTTCATAAAAACGCACCACATTGTCTGAAAGCTCCCAACGATATTCTTATGGAAAATATTGAAACATTAATTTCTACTTATTTTCCAACAGTTTTATATGAAGTGTAAGGTCAAATCACCCAACATAACCCACTCAAAAAAGCTTGGTATTACCTGGAGGGGGTCCCCCCCATAAAATTCTAACAAATAATGTAACATTTTTTCTCTAGTTTTTATATTCAGATATTGGATGGTTGTTTTTGAATTAATAAATTGTATTTAGAATAACTTTAAAGAATATAATAGTATTAGAACAGGTTGTGTTTTTTTAATTTACCTAAGGGAGAAAGTATGTATCAGTCCACTGATACCGTTTATTTTATTCTTGCTCAAGTAACATTGATGATAAATATTTTGTAGATGTTAAATATAAAAAATGTATTTTTATTGTTAATATTGTAAAAATGAATTTCAGCAGCTTTAACTAATGAAGCAATGGTTGGGAAAGTTTTTCTGCGGTATAACGACACCACCACGATCTTGTGGAGATGAACAATTTTGTAATTGTCGCTAACCGCCCCGAGCTCAAGGATGATCTCTCTTTTTGTTCTCTGTGGAGGCAGAAGTTACAGTTAAAATCTCTCGCTCATTTTAGCATAGTGAAAAAAGTCTTTGACAGCTCAAAAATTAATTAATAAAAAATCTTTTACGGCTTATATAATATAACTCCAAGTTTGTAAAAACTTAAAACGAAAGGTGAGCGCTGCGGTAACCCTCGACCCCACACACGCAGTCCGCTGTTCTTTCCTAATATATTTGAACTTGTTGTCCCGAAAACAACATATAAAGGTAAAGTATAATTTCACTGCAACTTTTCAAACCAGCCTAAAAACTAAACAAACTAGTATATTGAATTATTTTTCTACGACCAACGGTTCCAGAAAAAAGTTTAATTTACTGTCCATAACAAAGACAGTACGTAAATAGATATGTTATATTTCAACTTCCATCCTCCCATAAAATTCTAATAAATAATGTAACTTTGTTTCTCTAGTTGTGGTTTTCAGTTATTGGATGATTATTTTTAATCAATAAATTATTGAACTATATTCAGAATAACTTTAAGAATAAAATATTTTTAGTACAGGTTCTTGTTTTTTAATTTACCTAAGGGAGAAATTAAGTGTCAGTCCACTGATAAAGTTTATTTTATTCTTGTTCAAGTTACATTGATGATAAATATTTTGTAGATGTTAAATATAAAAAATGTATTTTTATTGTTAATATTGTAAAAATGAATTTCAGCAGCTTTAACTAATGAAGCAATGGTTGGGAAAGTTTTTCTGCGGTATAACGACACCACCACGATCTTGTGGAGATGAACAATTTTGTAATTGTCGCTAACCGCCCCGAGCTCAAGGATGATCTCTCTTTTTGTTCTCTGTGGAGGCAGAAGTTACAGTTAAAATCTCTCGCTCATTTTAGCATAGTGAAAAAAGTCTTTGACAGCTCCTAAACTACCTTTTTGGCATGGATATGTCAAGGCTTTGGAAGGGGGGTTTAGCAGATCCTTTTCATAATTTAACTATAATTTACTTTTTTACATTTAAAATAAATGTTTTATTCAAATTTACGACTTTTTTTAGATGGTTTGTTAATAAATATATTCACCAAATAATGCTTGAAGTAAAAAGTCCTGGGATCAAAATCCTCTCAGGTAGCCTAAGCCCGATTTAAAAGATTTTTAAACAATGTTTAAGTACATTTTATAGACTTTCTTAATATGAAACTTACGTCGTGGAGCAGTTGTTTTTTCATTAGAGAAAGAAAAAGAAAAAGAAAATGAAATGAGTGATATTCTACGAAAATTCTCGTTAGTTTGTTATGATTTTAACGTAGTAAAATATTAAATGTGAGTTTTAATGAAATACGTCTATACAATACTATGGTTTCTATAAATATTCACTCATTAGTTGCTACCTATATGTTTATATCGTTTGAATACAAGACCCAATAAGCTATTTTATATTTCCCAGTAAAACTTATCAGATACAACAATTCTTCTCATAATGAATGTTGTATGTGATACTTAGTGGATTACATTTATGAGCCTAGCTTTTAAAAATATTATTCCACAGAAACTAAGCGTTGTCAATGTCTCCTCGCAGCAGGTGAAGTTATGTTCATGTATTCTGTGGTCATGGACCACAGAATGACATGAGAAACCGTGAGGTTTGGAGTCCGTTACGCTACCAACTACACCATCAACTAAATGATAACTTAAATTAAATAATAACAAACACTATATAGAAGAAATAACGATCCTTAAATTTGTCCTGGATATAGCTTTCTGATTCATATGGAATAATTATTTTGAAATTAACATAAATTGTAATAGGGTCGCAGGAATTGTACCAAGGAGTGACAGGTGATGTAGTAGGATGCCTCTGACCGCGAGGAGGTGTTCCATTTCCGGTATCCGGCGTCAGCTGTCCGACAGATGGCCTTCGAGGATGCCGGATCGTCTTACATTACACCTGACTGTCTGGCCGGGCTATTGATACTAATACTTAATTAAGGTCCAATTACTGAACCGAATTTATACCAGAATAGATCAAACTCACGTTCATCATCACTTTTTAAAACTTACCCAGTTTTTCAGAGTATTTTAACCTAGATATGTATGTTATTTATATTTTTATTACAAAAATTTTCCATCGCAATTTTAAATCAAACAAAACCTATCCTGACCTGAGGACAGGATCAGATTCCAGACCCTTAAACTTTGTAAATATTTAATCGTGATGGTAAATATCTGTACGGTAATTAATATCAAAATAGTAATAAAATCACCAACAATGAATTTTAAACAGAAGAAGGAAGAAATGGAACTAAATATAAATTATTTTGATCTTCATTAACTCTGTTACTATAAAGGCTCTAGATCTCTGGCTAGTTTTTGCGCAGAGGGGGAGATGCGCTGGTGTGTTCTTTAACCATCCTGTGTCACAGTCTTCCAAGTTACCTTGATTTCTTCTCGTTTCTCTCGGGGGCTTGATTGACTCTCATTTAAATGTGGAAACCCAACCTGAACATACGAGGGGTCCCATTCAATGTACATTCAAGAGGAGGTGGTTATAAATAAAAGATACTTTCTTGGCGTCTTGGAGGAGGCAACGAATAAGCAAGAAATAGATTTTTAATTATCTTGTTTAGAATAATAATGTTCGCTCTTGGTCAACCTACTGTAGATTAGAAAATTAACTTTCCTTTGTAACCGTTAGTTGTAGGTTAAAATTTAAATTACAAATTTCTTTGGTTTTGTGTTGATTTTAATGGTGATGGTAAATTTTCATTATACACTAACTCATTTTTAGAAATAAAATCATTTCATTTTAGGATTTTAAATTGGTTCTGTACTATAACTTTTAAACCGTTTATACAGACAAGTGGAATGAGTAACGTCATTTTTATTTTTAAGTAGCTTACTAGCCCTACTATTCATCTTATAATTTTTATGAAAATAATTTTTGGTGGTTTAGTGAGAAATTTTATTTTTTTAATATTTTAGAAATTTTAGGGATGAACTACTCCTGAACATAAAAAATTAAATCATTCAACCATTGGTGTGGCTTAAAAATAATTTTACAGTTATTCATGTATTTATAAGATATAGGCATAGATTGTACAAGAGAGATATGAATCAGTCAGAAACCCACTTTATTAGCTTAGGGATCCTCAAAACAGATATTATTCTAATATCAGCTCAAAGTAAAAAGTTTTCACATTAGAAAGTAAAAATACATTATGCAGACAAAGCCAGAACACCACGAAATAAAACTTGTTATACCATGCCAATGGCGATGAAAGGAATCTGTTTGCTTTTAGTTCAGTTTGTGTTTAGATTATTAAAAGTCATTCCATGCCAGCGGTGGGGCTTATCAATAGTGACACAAACGCTTCCATAGCAACCACCCTGGCCTCTGTCGGCGTTCTTTGGAAACATGTATATCATAGCCCTCTAAATAGATTCTACGTGTTTTTTTATTTACGGTAAACGTTTACAATAGTGGTTTTGGTACGTTTAATTTGACTACGAAAATGTGTTTATTGTTTCCTTTTCTTTTAGGGTTCTCTTGTTCATAAGGAAATTACCATTGGATGGTATTTTTCCATTATAGTGCTTATTTAAGTCAATCATATTTCTATAAATTTCACAAGAAATATTTTATTCTAGTTTTAAATTGCCCTGCGTAATGAGTTCGTCTTACATTTTAAGCTAAAACTTAATTTAACTTTAAATTTAATATATTTTTACCCTTATGCTAAAACTAAATTCCCATACAATAGGCATACCGGTGTACAATATTTTCACAAACACCTATAAGGGTGGAAATGATTTCAATTATTTCATCACAATATTTATTTTTACGATTTGTATTTATAAGATCAGTTATTTCATGGTTATGAGCTATTTATAATCTAGATATTTCTAAGTATGATTTTGTTCCAAAACTAAATTGATAAAGTTTAAATATTTGTGATAGTTAAGAATTGTATGAGCCTTTAAATATTACACATAAGTTTTGTTCTAGTCTTCATCATCATCACCAAAAGTGGAACTGATGCCCCTAGGGTTTTTATCTTCCTTGAAAACCACGTAATATTAAAAACTTTTTGCTATAACATTTGAAATCAAGGAATAAAATAAACAAAATTATAAACTCATCGTTTAAACACACGTTTTATCCTTCTTACTGAACATTTTTGAATACAAATTTTAGTTTAAATTTTTTATTTTCTATTAAAGCGACCCAATTATTGCTGTTTTAAAGGAGTGATTTTGTTGTATGTCTTGCACAATTAAATTCTTAAGACCCATATGAATGTAGGACGTGAAATTAATTTTTTGAATATGTTCTACCTAATTTCTTTAAGGTCTTTAAATTAAATAGGGTATTTTATGCTAACCACGTGTGTTTTCTGTTAGGCTAGAAGAGTTAAGTCTCCTAAATGTTTTATAACTTAACATGCAAGATTTAATTTGATTTATAAGATAGTTTGATATAAATTCAAGATCTATTGTAACTACAATTGAAGCAAATGGTTCAAAAAGTTTTTCTGATTTACACTGTTTTTATAAACCATAAATTAGTGTTTATTGTTCTAAAAACCTTAATCTCATAATACAACACCACTATTTAACCTATGTGGTGTAGCAGTAAAAAATAAAGAAATTATTTTAGTAAATCTATTTTTGAAAAGAGAAAATATGAGTCAAATCTCTGGTACCATTTATTTTTTTACTAAATATGCAATACGATTTGCAATATTATCCTTCTAAACATAGATGTATGCAATAACTGTGGTAGTTCGGTCGTCTGCTGTTTGTGCAGCCTCAGACAATCAGACTGCGGAAAGGAAACACAACTTTGTTTTTCCAACGCAAATAACTTAAGGTTACTTCCCCTCAAATATCAAACATGGGGTTTGTTTTGAATAATCTAGTAATGTTTAAAAAGCTTCCTTTGATTGTAAACCAATATTTAGTGCGCTTATATTTTGTTAAATCTTAAATAGTAAAGTTGCCTGTCTGTTTAAATTGTCTGGTTTACAGAAAACTATGAAATACTATCTACTCTTATAAGTAAAAAATGTAAATCAGAAAGTGATTATTTATAGAGTAGCTAATAGCTCACATATACTTAAAACGTTCAATAGATGAACCAATATTTTTAAATCTCATTTAAACATTAAGTAGTTATAGTTTCTGCAATCAAATGTACAAAGGTGTTTTCTTCACTGTCTTTTGTTAACATTCATTGGATTCAAGTTTTTTTTCCAAAAAACTATTTCTACTCACATAAAAAATATTTGTTTTTGAAAATTTTCGAATTTGTGTTAGGGTGGATATATCCGTTTTCCTGATTAAAAAATTTTAAGTGATGTCTGTCCTGTGTGTGTGTGTGTGTCATGTGTACAGAAAGCTACCCGTTGGTCGATTTAGATGAAATTTCATGTATGTATATATTCACTATCTCCAGGCGTTTTTTTCATTTTTTTGAATTTTTGATTTTTAAGGGTAGTTCACTAAAAACCCTTAAAAAACGTGAAAATCCAATTTTCTCAAAAACGGCTCTAACGATTTTGATTAAAATTTGACAGTTTATAGTGTAAGTACTAAATAATTTGACACCATATCTGTAAAATGACGGTTCAAAAGTTATGGGCTTTTAAATGTCAAAAAAATCAAATTTTTAAATTTTCAGCGAAAACAATAAAAGTAAAGTATAACTTGACTGGTACCATTAAACCAGCTTAAAAAAACTAAACAAATTAGTATTTTGAATTATTTGTCTACGACTAACGGTTCCAGAGAAAAGTTAAATTTACTGTCCACGATAAACGCAGTACGTTGTCTGAAAGCGCCCAATGTTATTCTTATGGAGATATAAAAAAATCAATTTCTTCCTTACTTTCCAAACGTTTTTCATGAAACTTGGTAAAGCGTAAGGTCAAATCACCGAACAAAACCAGCTCAAAAAATTGGTGTTACTTGTCCCCCCATACAATTTGAACAATTAATTTAACTTTGTTCTCGTGTTTTTATTTTTAAATTGGATGATTATTTTGAAACAATATTATTAAAGTATTTTAGATTAACTTTGAAACATGATGATTAATTGTCATTTTTTCAATTTCTTAAGAGAAAGTTTCTCGTCACTATTTTTTTATCACTAGAAAGCTTAAGTAACGACTACTACTAAATCAAGTCGAATCATCTGTAACTATATGTAATATATTTTAAAGTATATATATAGACTACTAAATATGTAATAAACTAAATCTGTTTCAGGCCCTGTAGAATAGAACTATGCTGTTGTGGAGGTGTACTCTAGTTGTCACAGCGTGTGTGCTGTCATTATCACAAGCTAAGGTACGTAATTGTTTCATACGACTTCATGGTATATACAGAACTACATTTGAGTCAAGTAATTATTGTGCATCATTAACTCACAATGCTACGTTATCCCTAGGATCTTACTGTGAAGAAAACTCCACATAAATAAAAAAATATATATCGAACATTCATGAGTTACGTTTCAATAAAAATATATAAAAATAAGATGTACTAATGATAATTAAATTTTAAAATGTCGTCTTACATCCAGTTTTCTATGTTACGAGTAGGTTTTTACAGTTTAGTAATCTGTAAAAGGCATCGAGAGGAGAAAACTCGAAACGCGTCTTAAACGAAAGTATCAACTCTAAAGGGTAATAAAGGTTCCTAGAGTTCACTTTCAGTTGTTCGTATAAAGAAAGCTAGAAGGGAGTTTTTTACAATCGGACTGTACACGTGGGGACTAAAGTAACGTTACAAGTAAGCCTATTACAACGCCAGTGTTAGTAACAATTGTGTTATTTTATTGTGGAGAAGTTGTATGCTAAATATTTAGCTATTCTATGCATTATAGCTATCACTGTATGCCTAGAATCTTTGTGGTGAATTAAATACAGTGACGTACCGTCACTTAATGATCTGACAGGAGTCACCAGCATTTGGTTTTGATCCAGGAAACTTCGACTTACTAGTCGCACATTATCCTTCAGCTGCTATGACAGCAGCTTATTATGAGTTCTAAAGTGAGTTTATAAGTTAAGGATATGATAAGAGATAAGGTTAGTTGCATTTTAGTAATTGCAAACAATCTCCAATATAGCAATAAATTGACATAATAGTCAAAGAAAAGTGAATTGATTCATAAAGATATATTCAAATTAAAATTTCAGGTTGATATCAATTTCCCAAAAGGTGTTTGTGTTCAATCACTCTATAAAACTCCAATTAATTTTGATTTTTAGTAGTTTTCCCTAAACAATTAGGAACTGTCTGGTATTAAGAAACTAAAAATTAAAAATAGCAAATAAAATTAAATTCAATTTATTTTTATTTTAAACTTAAATAGAATATTAGATACGGTTTATTAACAATAAGTCCCTCAACATATAAACGTAGCGCCCCTTCCGGGATGAAGACAAATGACCTGCTGTTAAGGAAACTCCAAACAAACATAGAATAATTGGTTGCTAGGAATATTTCACTTTCCTACATATATTCTCGTTTTTGTGCTCATAAGGTATTCAGTGATGAAAAGTAAATTTGATGGGATTTTATAGTTTTTGCGTCTTTTCCAAAAGAATTCGAAATATATAAATTATTGGCTAAGTTTTTTTTCATGGAAATGGTTGTTAACAAAATTGTAAAATAAGATGTTTAGTTAGTAATAGTGAAAATAGTTTTTATAATTTTAGTGTTGAATGAATGCCAGTTCATATTTAGGAGGTCAAGAAAGTAATACTTTTATCATAGACTAAGTAATATATTATACTGTATTATAGGATTATTTAACAGTATTATTGATCCTTTTAAAACACAACTAACGCAATAAACATGGTTTGTTATCTTCTATTAAACTAATGTGTTCTAAAAGAGTTTATGTTCAGTTTGTCTAGATTGGGTTGTTTACTATCAAAACACTAGTGAAATTGAAATGAAATACTTTTTTTAACTTCCAAGTAAGTTTGTTATAGCTGTTGTTCAACGTTGCTATTAATATTTGTTATTTTAGCTTTAGAAGCCATAAACTGTATCTTAACCTCAACATCTAAATTTTAAGTTTATTAAGATTAAGGATCTAAATGATAAGAAAAAATAAAACTATGCTTTGATGAGTTTTTCAAGCTATGGAGTTCTATGGTGTCAATTATGTCTAACACTACAATCAAGCTTGCTAATACTGAAGTACAAAGATTTATCAAACACTTTTATAGGAGTTTTCAGTTTTGTAAGGCTATCAGAATATTAACCTATAACCTATATTTAGAGATAAAAACTTAAAATCAACATTAAAAATTTGCTTGAAGTGGGTTACTAACATCGTTAGTTAAAAATCTACTTCCTATTTTGTTCATATTTTTACAATAATCAGTTTCTAGAAATCAATTTTAAAACTCTAGAGCTATATTATAGTCAAAAATTTTAAATACATGTCACATAAATATGTGGGAAAATTCCCAAGAGCATTAAGTAAAAATGTTTCTTATAATAAGTTTCAAAATACCTGTTCAAAACTATGACAGTGCTGAAATTTCAAATTCTAAACAACACATTATGTTACTGAAGTGTAATGTAATACGATAAATCCACCTTTGAACTTCAAGTCTGAAGTCACCCTAGAGCATCGTCTTATAATAGGCTGAAGAAAGCTGACCCAAGCGTGAACTCTAGAAGGAAATCAAAGTGACTGAACATAGGCTCCTTTGTGAGCAGCCAGGCCGCTGGTTTATAGCCTTCTTCTGAGGCCGTAAAAGAACAAAGCTAACTCACTGTGGTAGAAGAAAACGTTTCAGACTTTTATAATGTTTTAGCTTTCACGGTTTGATATAAAACTACGGACTACGGACAGTAATACTATAAAGTAATGTCAATCAGGTTTACGGGATTAGATTAAACAGAGTTTCAAATTATTAAATACAAAATTAAAATACAAAGTATATAATTCCTTATAATTTCTTGAACTTTGGAAGACAAACGTAGAGTTTTCCTACAACCGCGCGACAACAGTTGCATTTCGTACTGTTGGCAGAACGTATAGGAAGTACATATCCGCCCAATGGATATGTAACCGTTTAATTACTTACACAGAAAGTTCCAGTTCTGTATGAAACAAATAGCAAACCCTAAGCGCCCAGTCAGCTGATAGACAGACGCCGTTCCAACAACACTAACTTCCGGATTTGCGAAATGAAACTTTGGTTACCGGAAACATAAAAATTATGTTATTTTAAATCTCAAAGAAAAAATAAAACATAACCTAAACAACTTTTTTTTACCATGGGGAAAATCTTGTGTGTAATACGAGTGCAAACTGTCATGGCCGCCCTTTTCTGGCAGCACACGAAACTTTCGTACGATATGAGATAGTTTGCGCCCTTGTTGCATAAAAAACTATGTCTTACTTATTTATCTTTCTCCTTTCTTATAAAATTACTTGGGAAAACATTACTGTGGTATAAAATAGAGGGCATGTGCTATAAAAGCTAAAAGACAGCGTTGTTAGTCACTGGCTTCGTTCCAGACACGTTTGGCTTACATTACTTACTCTAGGACAATCGTGAAATTGGTTAAATAATATCAGATAGAGTTTATAAAATTATAAAAAAAACTTTAAAATAACGTACCGTAATGAAACTAATTTTTTTCAATTTTTTGGTTTGTTATCTCATAAGTAACAGGTTAAATACCTTCTTAGCTGCCGTGTGAGGTATTTAACCTATTATTTATTTTACTGAAATGATCAATAAAAAACAACATAATCATGAAATTGTAACCTCACTATGATTTTATTGACATGGATATGTCTTAGCTCTAGAGTTTTAGCAATTTTTCCAGACCAAAAGTTTAAACAGTGGGCCCAACTGGTTATCCTGACAGCTGGTACAACTAAAAATGCCTTCTATTTAGAAATAAATTATGTGTTTTGTATTTTTATAATTTTTTTTCGTTATAATACAATGCATATTAGCAAAATGTAGTTTTAATGGCATCCTATATTTAAAATTATCAAAAGAAACAGATTGAATTATTTTCACAGATAAAAAAGTTATAGTCTTAGATTATATTTTAGGAGTTTTTATAATTGTTATTTATATTTTATCGTGAAACTAGTTATTTTTAGCTCTGAGTATAGTAAAAGGTTAAGAAAATAGCTAACCAAAAGTGGTATGATATAATTTTTCCAAAAATTCGTGAAATATAAACCGTTAAAAGGACATTGTCAAAGATGAGCGGAGCGCAGACCCCTTAAACATCCGCGTAACAAATGTGACCTCAACCTACGGCTAGTTAGTGACGTCATATAGTTAGTGACGTCATAGTTTGGTTATGAAAACAGCTGTTTAGATGAACTGAAACCATTCCCATGTCATGTCATACACTATATTGATAAAAACTATAAAACCAGAATGACCTAGTTAAAGTGTTTCCAGCTGTATCCCTAGAAAGTTACAGAAAAGGTTCAGTGTTTAGCCCCATTACACTTAATCGGTACGTTAGATTGTCTGACTATCAAACATTGTGGGCAAGACTCTCACATGAAAATAATTTCAAACATTCTGTGCTGCACGAGATTTTTAACTCTTCATTTTAAGCCATTTTATTTAAGTAAATAAATAAAGAATAAATATAATTTAAATGACCGTTTCAAGAAACTAAAGAGGCGTTGGTGTTAGAGTTATGCCTTTATATCTGTGGCAGTTGACACATATAAACAATGCACTGCTACTCACGTCTTGGGAAATCAGTTGTGCCAAGAACAATATCGGACCAAAACAACTGTCCTGAGGCAAACCAAATAATACAACCACTTTAATAGCAAATATGTGTCTGTTCCTAGCTTTGCGGGTAAAAATATCAAACATATCTGGGGCTGAGTTGAATCTTAAGTCATACAGTACTTAAAGTACAGTTAAAAACTTTCCTTAGAACTTTCTTTTGGTTTCCATTACTTTTTACTCTTAGAGATTATCATTTTCGTAAATAAAATTTATACTTAAAATCATCTGTTTAAAGTCTTCAAACATATAAACAATAAATTTTCGTTTCGATACGTATTGATTTGAATCGAATGATATTCTTTGAATTTAAAATTAAATTATTTAAAATTAAAAAAAACATAGAAAAATTTAACAATACAGACAATAAGAAGTTAAATAATTGACATTTACTGTGGTCGTGTCAAGAGCAGGCTACTTCAGGCACACAGAGCGATAACGGTTGTTATTTCGGTTGTTGTTATCGATCAAAGCCACGTCAGCTGGGTGGAGTGTCACCTAATTATCACCTTCTTCACTCGATCAATCAAGCTTCCGTTCTACTGTACTACAACCGCAGCGCTACCTTGTGTTTCCGTTTGTTACGACTTACAACACATGATCATCCTACATGTTTAGTAATTTAAATGATTTTTTAATCGTATTAGATAATTTCGTAAATAGTTCCTAAGGGAAATTTTATTTAAACCTTCAAAAAAGAACAAATATAGTTAATACAGTTTAAATAAAAATTGTTGTGTTCGAGTTGTCTACGAAATTTTAAATTTCATAATTAATATAGTAGCTTATAAAAAGGATGATACCATCTGTACCTGTGGAAGTTAAAATAAGGAATGCAATGTAATTTATATTACAGATGTGGACTTTGTGTTTAGTCGGTACAAAATTTCCATTATTAAAGAAATTGAACATATTCGCCATTAATGTGCAGTTAAAAAAGAATAAAATACATTTAAAAAATTGTAAAAACGGAGAAACCAGTTGCAAAGGAGGCGGAAATATCCATTAAAAAGATTATGGAGGTATTATTTTTCATTAAGTATTTAAAAAAAGACTACGTGAGTTTAATTATCAAGTTTAGCAAAACCTATACGTTTTATGTAAGACCTGCCTTATATTTAAATATTTTCATATGATGGCAGTGCATGCATTATAAACAATATTTTTGAATAAAGATATTTAGATTTTAACCATTTGACGTTTTTAATGAAAGGTTTGAGATAAAGTAAAGCATGAATTTCAAATTAAAATAGGCCAAATGTCCTCAAAACCATTGCAAAATCAAAAAGAAATAATAAACTTAAACGTTAATTTTATTTTCGTTCAACAATGTTAATGTTTGTTATTTTAAAGTTAAGTTCCAGGAAATTATAATTATTTCCTTTCAAGTTATATGGATTTTCAAAAACTAAAAGTAGAACAAATAAAAACTGGGACTGCCAGTAGGTACGGATTTTGAAATATTACAAGTAGAATATATAAATCTCTTAGACCAGAAACATCACCAAAATATTAAAATTTACAACACATAATAAAGAAGTAATAACTTAAAAGATGGTGGTTAATCCTGCTGAAGAATGAAGCTCTTATTACACATATATATTACATGGACAGCCAGTCGTTAATCACCGGACCTTAGGGACATGTTTGATTTGGCCGCATGTGCTTGTGGTTTGGGCTGCATGTAACCACTACATGCTGTAATTACTGGATGCACCATTTACACATTCAAACTTTTATCTCTATTTCTTTTTTCAGACATTTTTAGTTATGAAAACACACAACTGATGTATACATTTTTAAATACTACTTACCAAAATGTTCATTTAGTTTACTAGATGTCTTTTGGTTATTCTTTATTCAAATTTACTTGCTATTCAATTTATACTGTTTCAAAATATTTTTCTTAATAAAGAGATACAGTAGTGAACTAATATTAGCAATATCCATAAAAATATCAAGCAGAGTATTATTAATTATATAATTATTTTGTATTCGCTCTGTTGCTACTAAAATCTCCCTTATAGGTTTACAGAGGAGATTCATGATTCTCTCGCTATACGGCCATTGGTTCACAAATCTCTTCATCGATAACAATATAGCCAAGTTCCAAATTAGTCTAGTGGCATTCTGGCATGTTAATATGCCGTACGCTGAGGCCCGAAATAGCATGATCCAGTCTTTCCGTGCACGTTACCATTTATATGTATGCTTTCGAAGTAGCAAGAATAATCATGAATACAAATTATTCTAAATTATAAAATATTAATACATTTTATTGCTATACAAAGTTTTGTAGAATTTTCAATAGAAATTATGTTAAATAACATAATTGAATAAAGAATACGTTTCAATAAATACATAACTATTTTGCTTCAATTAAGAGACGTTTTATCAAATCAAATCAAAACTCATTATTACCTTTAAAAAATACAGTTTTACAGGAAGCAGGGCTCAATAGCTCCAAAAAATAGCCCCGCATAGGTCATAAATGACCTGTGCAGGTCAAGTTCTTAGGTTTATAGCTTCTTACACTACTAATAAAGTAGAAATAAAAATAATAAGCACATGTTAGGATAAAAATTAAATACGTAAATTTAGCTAGGACAGCTACAAATTTTGAAAAATTTTAAGTTATTTGTAAAATGGAAAAAGTTTTTGTGAAAGGGAAAAGTTAAAAATGATAGTGAGCTTGTAGAAGTGAGTGATTACACTAAGTAACGTAAAACTGTCTCAAAGACTAAAAATTAATCTCTTGAAAAAGCAGTCCAGTTGTGTATTGTTTGTGTCTTTTAAATGCGGCTTTAATAATTGTTAACTTTGGGGTTATGAATAATGGTTATATGTGATTTTTGTATCCCCTCCCCAAAATAGTATGCTGTACTGTAAGAGTGACTGGACGTATAAAAAAATTAACTGATCTAATTTGTTTAACATTCAAGATTTCAAATGTCTAAAAACAAAAATGATCTTTCTTGATTTATCTTCCAAAGTAGATAATTGGACATCCCATCTTAGTTTAGAATTGATACATAATAAATGTACATTTTTGTACATTATTACTTTATATACAGTACAAGATATTACTATAATATATATGGGAACGTTATTGACTTTTCGTACTTGAAACCGAAAATGCTTTATATTTAATTTAATTCCATGTTTTGTAAAGACAAAACAATAAATTCTTGAGGCTGTAGATTTTAGACTGAAAAGCTTCCAGTTTCATTCGTTTCAGTATTAATATTTTTTATGAAGGTAAAAATAAAAGGTTTTTTCCATTTTCATACATGTTTATAACAAAAAGTTACTTATTAAAGTTTTAGTTAAATTTATCTTTGCTAAAATGCTATTCTAAAAATGCAAGTGTAAAGGAATTATAACAAAACATTGATATCACCAATTATTTTGTTTAGTTTAATTAGTTTACGGATGATAAATTACATATCTTATCTCATTTTAATGCATATTTAAATGACTAAACAAATTATAAAACTACTTTTCTCAATTAAAGAGTGAAGTGAATTGATACAAACCACACTGTAGAGGGTTCCATTTAATCACTTTTGATCAGCCTCAGGGGAAAGGTAAACGTTACGCCATCTTTGCCTTCTCTCAGAACAACCTTCTATTACTTTGATCATCACAGTAATCATCGTTCTCAACTTGAAACTATTAGTGACAACTTGGTGCAAGCTCAATCTGAGGTGAAATTATGATCAATGTAAACAAACATTCTCTGGCTGTTAACGCATTGAACATACTTTCGCGTTGTAAAATATTTAATTTCGGTTATTATTAATTTACAGTACTGTACAGATTACTGTTAAATACCTTTTAATAGTAATAGGCATAGTTTAAATGGATTCAATATACTGTGAATCTGTAACAAAACAACTCAAGAAATCAAACTGATATTTACACTAACATAATCAACTGTTATTTCAATTTTTATTACGGACATTTTCCATCACGATTTTATGTAAAACAAAGTTTTCTGACGTTTCGGGATCTGGAATCTGATCCCGTCCTCAGGTGAACTAGGCAGTCAAAAAACGTACAAACAAACCATTCTCTAACCATTACACACGTAAGAAACCAAACACGTCCAGTCGTCACGGAGACTCAAAGACAACTTTTATTACACATTGCAATAAAAATCTACATAACATAAATCCACCGTCACCAATAATGAATTCCAAACAAAAAATACTAAACTGGATAGATCCCTGTTTTATGAGAATACTAATATTCACAATCATGTTTTCCACCTTTTTATAAGTATATTCAGTTACGGTTACTATATACTATACATTAACTAATACTTACCGCTTAGTGTTATATTGCCTTCTCTGACTCTCTTTATTCATATTTTTACATATAACTTTCAAATTAAATTATAACCTTTTATCAGCTCAACGTATAGTTGGTTGTTAAAAAGTTTAAAAAGTATAATACTCGGGAACAATAAAAATATTACATTGAATTTAAAGAACAAACTTTTTGAGTAACAGAAATATATGTAAGAGTTGTGATTTTTAATAAAAGAAATGCGACTTTTTCAAGTTGTTTGTTATTACTTATTACTTTACGTCTGTAACAGATACCGGATCTCATGTGTGCTTTGAAACATCAACACTTCTACGTCAAATTGTTCTTACATTACAGCTTTCACTATATTGACGCTCTGACACAAAAGCGTGCTGTGACATGACATGAGTAATTTCACGGTTTGTTGACTAATATTTTAGTGAGATTCGTTTTGGAATATTCTAAAGAATTTGATTTAGTAAGACAACTAAACATTGATTATTAAAAATTATTGTAATCTTTTCCACGATTAATATAATCTGTTATAGAAATTGTTCTAGTATTACAATAATGATATTGTTTTTATTTGATATGTCTTAAATAAACCATAGTAACCTACTTAATCTACTACTAACGGTAAGCCTGTTTTTACGAGTTGTATGAACTAATGTTAAAAAGTAAAAAAACTTTTATTATGGCAAGTAATTACCCTAAAGTAGTGATGATATCAATAAAAAAATGTTAGGTGATGCATTTAGTCACAGTTTCCTACCTAGATCTATTTGGTTAGTTTTTTTCATTGGCTAATTAACTTTACTAGTACTTTTCATAGTAGAATATCTAGTAAGGTTTAACACAATGGCCACAAACAAAAATTATACAAAAATATATTGATTTTGAGCAATAATCTATTGTGAAAGGTGATTATTCCTTTTGGTGAAATATTTTTAATAGAACTCATTTTTCATTAAATTTGAGAAACATCACTAAAAACCTGATGTCCAAAACCTCTGTTGTATATTTTATAACGATATGGGGTATTAGTAAATTGAAATCTTTTTAAAAGGTTCAGAAAAAAGAAACGCTGTCATCATTATGGGAACTTACATTTGCACGTGAAAATCAACAAAAATGTCTTAGCGTTGGAAACTGATTACCGAGAAACAGACAGATAGACAGAATACGAGCAAATCACAGACAAAACTCGAATTTCATTTACACACAATAGGTGGAATGAGTTTATAATTTATTGATGGATAATTTCTAAGTTTCTTAAATTTGTTTAAAACTTTAGTAATTGGAATGGAATATCACCGTAATTTACATTATACCTTATCTGGATTTACTTACTATTAATATTGCTCTTAATTAGGAAAGTACTGTGGGATGAAATTGATAAATCGTGATGAGTAATATTCATACAAATATTGCCACAGAGTAAGGTTTGAAAAATAAGAAGGTACCGTATAATCAATAACATTTAAAAGGGTTAAAATCCTACTTTGGTCTGAGAGCGATTGATTACCTATAGTTTATTGGATTTAATTCTTAAAAGTTTTGCCCCCTCTGCATAACATTTTAAGCTAAAAGCTTTCTGAGGTCCAGTTTTAGGCTCACGGGGATAAATCAGTCATTCCTGATATCACCCTCTATCCTGAGGCCCTGCCTCTCAACCTTAGCGTGTGTTAACATAAAACACCACAGCTCTCCGCCAGCTAAATTAATCTTAGTTTATATAAAGTTTCACCCACTTTTACCATTAATCATATTTTTTCATGTATCTCACTTAACGGCATTCTACGCTTCAATAAATTTATCATAGCAGACAGTTCAAAATATAATTTTTTTAATTTGTTCCATTTTTTACAAGAAAAGGAAAATTAACTTTTCCATTTAAAATATTATTAGATTAAATAAGTATTTACTTCACAATATAAATATTCTTATAACGAAATACCAAAAGTCACACAGTCTACTTGAATAATTTAATTTAATAAAGTAACATATAAATATGTTAATTCTATATCCCATAGGATTACATAATGTCATATAAAAAAGAATTTTAATTCAAAGACCAGTATAGCTTCCTTACATAAATTATTCGGCTGACTTAAAGTTTAACTTTAGAATTATTTCAAGATAATGTATGTGTACTGTTAAAGTAAAAATGTAAAGAAAGGTCTAATAGTATACAATTAGATGTAATGTCAAGCAAATGAGAATACTGAAAACCTTTCGTTCAGAGTAATGGTTACATTTAAATGACATTTAATCGTAAAAAACAAAACATATTTAGAGGAAAGTTTAATAAGGTATGTGTTAAACTTTATAATGTTGAGAGTGTATGTAACAAGCCCTGCGGCAGGGATAAAACTTGTCAAGAAACAAGACTTATCACTCATACACACCACCTAACAGTTCACAAAAAATCTCCTCAAGTTTCTTAGAATCATGAATAAACGAATTGAAAAATCGCGAGGTTATCTTCCCTTATTATTGTATGTTAGGTGAATCGTAAACATTAACAACATAAAACGAGTAGGAGTATTTTTTTGTTCAAAGCGTTGACATAAAAAAATGTAAAAGGTTGCAATTAACAGAACTTCAACATGGCTTAGCGACAGTAATTTAGAATATGATTTTCGATTGTTACATAAAAACGATATATAATCCCCAAAGGAAAAGTAAAAGCTCATCAATTGTGTTATGTAAAAGAGCAGTTTCAACATTAAACACAAACAAATACGTATCCATAATGGTTGTTTTTGATAAAATATACTATTTTCGATTATCAGCTTAAAGTAGGTATTATTAATTTTATCCTTGGGATATATGTTTTCACGTTAGTTTTATAATTGAAAATTTTAAATAAGCTATTCAAGTTTTGATGAAGCTTCATTAGAAATACAAATAGATTTTGTTCAAAATAGAGAAACATTTTAAGTGCTAGAGTAGAACTAGTGCGACCCCCTACAATGTAAGGCCCTCACATGATATTTGATATACAATTGCCACTGTGCGGAGACTCAGCAAAAAAGGTTTTATTGGGGGTGGTAAGACAGTTAGGGCACTCCAAAAGAGAGCGAAATTTTATTATTGTTATTGGTTTCTAGAGTGAACTCATTGGAGAATGTTATTAAGTTTGAAGGGGTGGGATTCAAGTTTAAAAAAGTCTCAAAGATACAATAAGTACGCATGTTGTACGAAACATGGGGGTTTTTCAGGAATTTTTCAGCTTTGACTTAAAATTTATAAGGTACGTGTTTAACAAGATTGGCTAAAGTATAATTAAAATATAATATGCTGGCTTATGCAAATCTAGTTCAATAAATGACAAAAAACATAAGTTGCTTTGTCAACGATGGCTTAAAAGGGTAATTTTAATTTTTATTTGTTAATTTAAATAAAAATATATAAACAATTATAGTGTCTCAAGTTATCTACCAAATGGAGTAATTTGAGACACACGTTGAAAATTAAGTTCGTAATAATTTAGAAAAAATGTTATAGGGACTTAAGACAATGTTTTGACAATAAGATTGTTTGCGTTTGAGGTGATTCAAGAAAATTGAGTAGTAAAGTGTGAGTAGGTAAGCTTTATGACGTTTTAATTTCTGATATCTACAGGTAGATATTTAATGTAAAAAAATATCTCAATGTACCGTAGCTAAAAGACACTCTCATGACTACACATGAAATATGAATATTGTCATAAATCCCTGTCAACAGGTATGCCACTACAAAGAAACATAAAAGTATATGTAATTTGTCTCAAGTGGAAAAAATGAAAAAAGTGTAAAAAATGATCCTTAGTGACACCGTGATAACTTTATTTTTGAACGAAATCTTTGAAGTTTAACAAATAACCCAAACACTATCGTCGTCAAAATCTCCTCTCCTAACATGTTATGTGATATATTTCTGGCCTCAACAACCCTAGACTCTCGTGCGGACAAGTCACTAAGCCAATCTTGAACCCACGCGCCAGTAATTTAGAATATGATTTTCGATTGTTACATAAAAACGATATATAATCCCCAAAGGAAAAGTAAAAGCTCATCAATTGTGTTATGTAAAAGAGCAGTTTCAACATTAAACACAAACAAATACGTATATCCATAATAGTTGTTTTTGGTAAAATATTCTATTTTCGATTATCAGCTTAAAGTAGGTATATTTTTTATTTTATCCTTGGGATATATGTTTTCACGTTGGTTTTATAATTGAAAATTTTAAATAAGCTATTCAAAATTTGATGAAGCTTCATTAGAAATACAAATAGATTTTGTTCAAAATAGAGAAACATTTTAAGTGCTAGAGTAGAACTAGTGCGACCCCCTACAATGTAAGGCCCTCACATGATATTTGATATACAATTGCCACTGTGCGGAGACTCAGCAAAAAAGGTTTTATTGGGGGTGGTAAGACAGTTAGGGCACTCCAAAAGAGAGCGAAATTTTATTATTGTAATTGGTTTCTAGAGTGAACCTAAAGGGAGAGTGTTACTAAGTTTTAAAGGGTGAAATTAAAGTTTGAAAAAGTCTCAAAGTTACAATAAGTACGAAACAAATGGGGGTTTTTCAGGAATTTTTCAGCTTTGACTTAAAATTTATAAGGTACGTGTTTAAAAAGATTGGCTAAAGTATAATTAAAATATAATATGCTGGCTTATGCAAATCTAGTTCAATAAATGAAAAAAACAGAAGTTGCTTTGTCAACGATGGCTTAAAAGGGTAATTTTAATTTTAATTTGTTAATTTAAATAAAAATATATAAACAATTATAGTGGCTCAAGTTATCTACCACATGGAGTAATTTGAGACACACGTTGAAAATTAAGTTCGTAATAATTTAGAAAAAATGTTATAGGGACTTAAGACAATGTTTTGACAATAAGATTGTTTGCGTTTGAGGTGATTCAAGAAAATTGAGTAGTAAAGTGTGAGTAGGTAAGCTATATGACGTTTTAATTTCTGATATCTACAGGTAGATATTTAAAATATGTATAATAATTTCTTACCTTAATGTAACAAAATATCTCAATGTACCGTAGCTTGATGCTCATGACTACACATGAAATATGAATATTGTCATAAATCCCTGTCAACAGGTATGCCACTACACAGAAAAACATAAAAGTATATGTAATTTGTCTCAAGTGGAAAAAGTGAAGAGTGACACATTTAAACGAAATATAATTAAAATATAAAACAATTTGGTCAAAATCTGTCTAACATGTTAAATTATTTTGCCTATTCACCATAAGATTAAAATGGGAAAGAGTGAGTAGGTTTGCTGCTGTGAGGAACACTGAAAGTATACCATCAAAAATTTTATTTTTAACATTTATACCAACTTTTATCAACATCTGTCCATAAATAAAGGAGTTTGCCTAATCTCCATATGATTAACATGGGAAAAGAGTATGCAGGTTTGCTGCCATGATAAACACATAAACTATGATTTTTTAGCACAAATGTATGGATCTCAACCACATGAAGCTAAATATTAAGTTTCATCCAAAAATATTAGATAATAAGTGAAAAATTAATTTTTCCTAATCCTCCATAAGATTAACATTGGAGCCTCAAAATACAATGTACTGTGTTTAGATTTTTTAATATCTCGGTAACCGTTAAGATAGAGAAAAACTATAGGGAACTTAATTGTGTACCTTTTTAAGCTGATTCCAATGGTGAAATATAAAATTAGAAATTTTTAAAAATTACATGTGAAAAACGCAAAAAACCCCTTTTTGGGGTACAAAACCCCCCCAAACTACCCGTTCCCATTGACCGATATGTCTGGTTTACGAACTCGTCCGAGCATTTGTAGGAATACACGTCTCTACCAAATTTGGTCTTGATCGGACCATTTTTACGAGAGTTATCGTGTTCACAGACACACACACACACATATACAGTATATATATAAATTTTAACGACTATTGTTTTGGTCTCTGGGTACCTAAAGAAGAAAAAATAACATTTGTTAACTCAACATGAGACCTACGGTAATACTTCTTTAGAAACGCTTGTCAAATGTTTAGTGACACCGTGATAAATGTTTTCATCTTTGAAGTTTAACAAAAATAACCCAAACACTATCGTCGTCAAAATCTACTCTCCTAACATGTTATGTGATATATTTCTGGCCTCAACAACCCTAGACTCTCGTGCGGACAAGTCACTAAGCCAATCTTGAACCCACGCGCGGTCTCGTTATCAGTAAGGGTTGATAATGCATGGCTTGTTAGGCACGTATGAATCAGATTAGCCACTCTCATTTCTCTATGCATAGTGAGCAGACTAATAATTCACATTAAAAAATTTGCGTTCCTTGGGCACGGTCTGCAATTAATTTAGAAGGTATATTAGTTTCATTTTTTGTGAAGAG
This sequence comes from Nephotettix cincticeps, assembly GCA_023375725.1. NCBI lineage: Eukaryota > Metazoa > Arthropoda > Insecta > Hemiptera > Cicadellidae > Nephotettix > Nephotettix cincticeps. The sequence goes on along the minus strand of CM041790.1, from coordinate 71,635,270 downwards.
AAGGTATATGTACATAAATAAACTAAAGGATGTATTCGTAATATAAATAAACTTGTATGTTATAAAATAACGGTATCAAAGAAAAGCAGAACCTATTAACAATGATTTACTGTTTATGTGTAATATTTTTCTATGATTGGGACGTTTCAAGGGAAAAATAGAAATGACCGAGGCAGTACTATCTAAGACACTTAAAAGTAATAAAGTACCTTAAAAAAGTACCGTAAAAGTACCTTACTTTTACGTTTTTTTTAAATTTAAATTTTAACGTTATTTAATAATTTGTTTAAATAAGGTATTTTCTTAAATATCTTATTTAAAAAAATTTGTATCTACAAATTCAGTTTCTTCTAGAACTATTGTTATTTTTATACTACTTACATCTTTCTCTATTTTTCTACCTAATTTACATTATTATTTAAACATTTTACACATCTTTTGAATATTTAAGCTTTAGAAATCGGTCGCCTGTGAGGATAACCAGTCTTTAATTTCTTGTTTCACTTCATCATCCGTGTCGAAGCGATTACCGCCAAGAAAATTCTTTAGGTTGGGAAACAAGTAGAGATAAATTGACGCCAAGTCCAAACTGTTTGGAGGGTGGACCATCTGTTCCCATAAAAATGTATTGACTAAAGTTTGTGTTTCTTTCGTTTTATGGGGTCTGGCATTGTGTAACAACACTCCAGATGACAAAGGACTACGTCTATAATTCTGGGTTCTGTACAAAGTTGTTGTACAAACATTTGGGAATTCCATTTCTAAATCTGAAATTGTGTATTATTGATCTACAGGAATGTTTCTGTCAGTTACATTGATCAAATCATCTGAAATACCCAGTTAGTCGACCAGAGTGTGATTCAACATGTACATTTTCCTTTCCTTCTTTAAAAGCTCGAACCCACTTGCACATTTTACTGTCACTCATTTTGTTACGTCCGTAGCTTCGATAATCTGACGATGAATATCAGCTGATGAATGTTTCTTTTAGACAGAAGCCGTATCACTGCGCTTCTCTTCACAATCGGCGTAAACATCCCTAGTAACTTAGGCTAGATAGAGTTAGTCTAAGTGTTCATGATCTGACAGTAACCGGTGACGTGAATCACCTGCTCCTGTTTTCTAGCTGCCGAGCCAGTAAAACTATAATTAAACAACATGGAATTCGGCTTAACCACAAATTTAATCTGTTATATGTATAAAACAAAACTTTAGTCCGTGTAATAAAGCTGTATACTTTTACGTGGTGCCATTCACAGGGGAAGACAAAAATGTTGTATACTTTCCATAATGTCTTTTGATGCACTTAAATCGAATAATTTCAGTTTGCAAATCTGACTTTTGTGTTAATGTGGTTATTAATAAATATATATTAACAGTTATCTCATAATTAACTGTCTAAAATAAGAATATTGTACAGTTATTGTTTTAAAAGATAAAGGGAGATCTAACTTTGCTAGAATGGGATAAAACAAAAATAATTTAACTAGCCAAATTAATACAACTAATACAAATAATACGTACAATCTTTAAAACAATTTCTAAAAATATTAGATTGTTAAGAGTTTTTCTACAAAAATTTAAATTTTCCATTTTCCAGGTTTGAAGCCTACTCAAATTGATTCTTCATGGTCATATACCTCAAATTACACAAGAAAAATCAATAATTCTTGGACAGAAAAAACATTTGTCAAGAATGTTTTTAGAGTATAATAAATGAAGTTATTTTTAGAATTATATGTTTCCAGTTAAGTCTTTGGGATTTTTTTAAATCAAAAAACTACAAATCGATACATAAATTTAAACTATAAAGATCACTTTTCTAGTGTATCCGGTTCGTTTATTTCCTGGGCCAATATGTTGAAAGGTATGCCAGGCCACTTTGACAGATTGGTCCCGATATTCCCGAACACACCTGCGCTCTACCGGCTGAAGCACTAACTTGACTCAGGACTGATTGTTGTAGAATAATCCATGGATGTTGACAGACAGCACTTTGTGTCAGTGTGTTATACTCGAACACATTCATAGAATACGATACATGATTCTAGGTTTCATGAGTAACTGATATTGCTATAATTAACAAGAACGTTTATTACTATTGGTACTCATTACTAAAAAAGTCTTTATTTCAAACCAATTATATCTAAATATGTATTTACCAAGGTGATTAGTTTCTATCAAGTCTATCAAGGTAATTAGATTAGTAATATATTGTTAATTTTACCATTTATTTCTTTACTTTCAATTTTTCACAACCATTTTAATATCAATTATTTATTTATCTCTAATTTAAGTAATTATATTTACATAGGATTATTTTGAGGCAAAGAAATTGGCAATAGGATTCCTTTGTTTTGAATAGTACTTTTTCTATTGATCGTTTTACCTATCTTTGCTACAATTCTCGTATTATAAAGAAATTTAATTTTAAAAGTTTTTAATCATATTGTTTATAAAGTAATATTTTTTAATGAGTTAAAATATTAATAAACTTATTTTTAAATTGTCTCACATTTGACTATTTTTAAAGTTGTATAAAATAATATAATTTTTTTCATATAAAGTATTCTTAAAACTATTAGCACTTGAAATATTGTGAAATTATATAGAAAAGTTTAAAAGAACGGGATATAAATAAGAAAACTTTTAATGAGTTAAAAAATGAAGTAGGAATTAATACTGAAACTGGAGACAAATAAATAGTATAAAAATAATCAAAAATTTAATAATAAATAATAAAATATATATAAAAAATATAGCATATAGCATAATATGCATTAAAAAAAAACCCGAAATTTTAATTAATCATTCATAGAAATACTACCACAACCAATTAAACAGGTAGTAATGTTTTTACAAAATTAAACCCTTTTTGAATCATAAATTAAAATTACCAATATTTGCGAATTACGAATTGCCGTAAAGAGTTTATTTGAAAGTAGACTACATGAATATTGTTATCAATCAATTCAATTTTGCAACCAAGGTTGTTTTAAGTTTTCATTCAGAGTTGTTTCAAATTTTAAGTACGTTTTTCCATTAACGGTTCTTTTGGGTTTTAAGTTAGGTATTAAAAATTTAATCCACCTACTCAAAATCCCTAGTGTCAGCTTTTCTCCAAGTACTTCAGATCTGGTATGCTTGGGGAAGATAAGGCTTGATATGTCAGTATCTATACCTTGTTAAGCTGTGTCAAGAAAGACTCGACTGCTCTATAACCCTTGTCTATATGTTTTCATAATGAACAATTAAATTAAATTGGACAAGCCAATATACATTTAAAACCCAGAGCTTATTACGTAAGTTACTATTTATTTACGTAAGTGTTAAAATTGACAAAATTGATCACAATTGTGTGATCATACGATTAGTTGATTACGTTTCTAAAACCAACAAATCCTAATAGTCCCATTTATTTTAATTTTTTTTAAATAAGTACAATTCTTGGAACGTAAGTATGTATATATCCAATCCAATACTATAATACGAGCAAGGTTTGTATATTTGCACACGGATCTCGAAAACGGCACTAAGGAATTTCTTTAAATTTTGGAAATAACTAATTTCCGAGTAGAAAATAAGTTCTAGATAGGTCTAATGTCCAGGAAAATTCGTGTTTTCTTGTAATATTAAGTTTAAAATCTAAAAATTTAACATTACGCTTATGGAGAATAAAATGTAAACAATACAAACCAAAACAGCTGTTTATAACCGTTTGACAGTTCTTGATTGAAGACGGCGGGGAACAATATGTGAATAGAGGTTTTTCATAAATATTTATTTTATTTTATGTATGTAATAAATGTAAAATTATCAGGTTACTAAACAATTTGTAAAAACTTAAGGGTAACATAACTGTGCGAAATAAAAGCAGGAAAGAGTATTTCCAAAATCTTCCGTGTTTTGATAGAAAACGTATTTGTTGTATTGCTTGAGCCACTGTAACAAACCAATTAATATGTGTAAATTAAATTTCTCTTTTGCTTTTCAGTCCTCATTCCGTTTATATCAAAATCAGTTGGTCACAGGCTAATAATAACTGTATGGATAGTTAAACAGTAAATGATCGGTTAAAACAATTGAGGTTGGCTAAAACACCTTAACCGGCGTCTCTCATTTGGCAGACGCCGTGGTCCAGCGGTAGCGAGTTGGCCTCGTAGAACGAAGGTCGCGTGTTCAAACTCCATCAGGGTCAATACTTTTTGTTCAGTGCTATATTAATTATGGTGTATTAAATCGGTTTTATTTAAACCACATAAATTTTTTCATTGAGTAATAAATGTGTTTTAATTTTTCTAATTAATTTTTATAATACATGTATTATTCTAAACGAGCAAAGCTCGGTCACCAGGTACTTTTATTATTAAATGCTATAAATACTTTTATTTATGAACATATAATAATAATTTGTGAACCTATTTATATATTTTTCACCATTAAATTAAAATTAGATAAATTTAAGTCAGCGTTTTCTGTTTACTATGGGCGGTACATATAATTGTCTTCCCCAATCATTCGTTGTAGACTAATCATTCACAATTTTATTTTTCAATCCGGTCTTAATATTTTTGGTAAAGCAATTTTAAAATTATTAAATTATTTTAACTAGCCATCGTGGTCTAGGTGGAGTTTCGTATTGTTTGGGACCACTAAGCTTTTATTTAATGTTAAAGTTTAATCTAAAGCATTAGGGTTGTTTCTCCAAAAATATTGAAAGTTGGTACTTTTTTGGGCGTAAATTAAAAAGTAAGGAAATGAATATATGCATGAATATATTTTCAAATTACACCTGAGTAACGAAATCCATACACCCAAACTATCAGTCACACAATGGAGGCACAGCAGATAGACAGACAGACAAAATATGGTAATCTATCTGGAAATCAGTTTTATGGATTTTTGGGATTTTAATCAATAATTTTTATTCTCAACAAAATTCTAAATTAAAAAAGCAATAATTACTCCAAAGATATAAGACAATTTTTAAGCATTATAAATCTTTTGTCATCAAGTTTGCCATGGTTAAAATGGACCAGAACAAGGATTTCCACTCCTGAGTGTGAGGCTCTTGACATAATCTCACCTTCGTCCTCTCATACGATTTTATCTTGAGTAGTCTTAGGTACTAAGCAGTCCTCAAGATTCAAAGGACGGCTTAAGAATATCGCAGGTACCTCTATTATTACTTTGATTATTTTTGAGGTGGTTTGAAATTAGGTGGCTGTGAATTAGAAGAAGATTTTTATGAACGTAATTATATACACAAATTTTATGTATATAATACTTTGTATTCTCATCTCTGGGAAACCAAAGACGAACGACTCCTGACAGATCGGGCTAGCCTATGTGACTCACTCACTTAGGTACGTTAATGTCTTTAGTTCACAGGGAAGGCAGAAGAATCCGTTTACACATAAACGTTTCACAATTATTTTTACTTTACAATTAAATACTAATTTACAGATCATTGATAATCATATCATTAAAGAAAACTTTAACATAAATAGTTTTTATAATTTATCATATGATAAACTCTTTACAAGTTGGTATTAAAACGACCATATTTTCATTTCCAAGTTTAAATGTCAGGTCTGCCAACCAGTGGCCAGCTGTCAGGTCAAGTTTGCTAGGTTGGCAGCACTTGACAGGAGCTGGTCTCGAGGGGTGTCCTTTCACTCTACATTTATCTGCGCTCTTCACCTTCCACTGGGGTGGCACGTGATAAAGTCAATGAAATTTTTAATGACATCAGATGTAAAATACTTTTATTACAAATATATTTGAAATTGACCAAAAATTTAATAAAACTTAAATTTTATGTAGTTTCTTGTGCTTTGTATGTTTATTGTTTTGTAAATACAAATTTCTCATGGACTTTCATTTAATTATTTAGTTTAGTGCTCTTGTTTTGTGGCAAATTTATTTTTATATAGGTTTTTATGTTTTATAAATTTCATAATCCTTATTCTTATTCAAGGTTATACGATGCCCTACTAGTTTATTAAGTTAAGAACTACTACAAATTAAGCGATCGAATATGTATCATAAGTAAACATCCTTTGTTAAAATACTAATTTATTTCTTAGAAAATAACAAGAGCCTGATGAAAGTTTACTAAACTGTTTTGTTTTTATGGTTTTTATTAAAAGTAAAATACTTTAAAACAGTTTCAGTATTATTTTAAAAACTTAATTGAATAAAGATAGGAAATTGGAAATATGTAGCACATAAAAGAAAGCTTTGAACTGCACTTTGACTAACTAAGGTATTTATTATCCTTTAAAAGTTGAATGTTCCATCCACTGCTTCCCGTCAAAGCCATTGATAACAGACCAAAGCGGAACGTTATATCGTGTGACACCATTGAGCATGTGTCATGTGACGTGGTAATCAGATTCCACAGATAACAGACTAGAGCAAGCGTGCGCCGCTAGGGCGCAGGATTAAAGCTGGCCTCGTGTGCAATGATCGATAAAACTCTTTCATTTATGGTCATTTAGGGCTTCCAGGCTTCGGCGCCAATGAATGGCTTCACCACGGGCTGAACCATCACTGTCTCATCTGCGATATATTACTCGCATGTCAGTGACTGATCGACCAAACTCTCGTACTCCGCTGTGGCAACATGTTACGTAACATTTTGTCTGCGTTACTTCTTTTTTGGAAAACAGCTGTTTTAAAGACACGCGTTGAAGGAAAATGTTGTTCTTTTTCTTCCTTGGGATAAACCAATCATTATGAAGATTTTGTGTCCTAGGACGCAAAATATCATTGTTGATGATACTTTTAATTCGAGATCAGCATTCGGTTGTAAATAATCGATTAAGAAACTGCAACAATCACTATCGATGTTTCCGTATTTCGGACGTTCCGTATATTGATTGTGACACTGGTATTCGTCTATTAAATCGAACTATCGAATGGTATTGAATCAAATTGTCTAAACTGTACTACCTGTACAAAAATACATACCAATATTTAGTACTAATTTCACTTTTCATTCCTGGGGTGTGTGTCACAACCATATTCTTATTAGCCAGCCACAGAGGTGAAAACACAAGAAGTATGTGTCTTGTTCACTGCCACCTGTGAGCGAATGCTGGAACTAACTCCTGTAGGTTCCTGTTTTGTCGCTAGAGTATGTATTATAGCCATTTGAACGGTTTTTATACTGTATTACTTAGCTTAACCAGCTGAGGCGTTTCACTGACGACATTTTTTAATGTGGTTTCTTATAGCGTTCTTTTTTTCACAGAGGTCGAGACACCGGAAGGATGTTTCACCCCAACCACAACCACAACCGATAGTGACGACTTCCGGTCCAGAGGACTACGTGGATAGTGTAGATTCCCTGACAGAGCAGAGTAAGATGCAATGCACTTTAGTAGTAAAACTAGAAATAAGACCAACAATTTACGTAAGGATGTTTAAAAAGGTTTTCGTTTCATACTCAAAGTTATGATTTAGTTACAATATACTCACATAGACTTATGTATACCTTAAATGTACGTGAGGACCATGAATCATAAATTAATATCGAAACAGTTTATTTTTTTGGTAGAATAATATACACGTAATAATCTACTCTCACTCTAACAGAGCTCGGACGGGTTTGAGTTATTTTAAACTGAAATACTTGTTATACGTGCTTTTTTATCAATCAAAAAAGTTTTTTAAGCAATAATATAGTATTAGGATAATAGTAGTGCCTCTAAAATATTCAAAAAATTGGGCTTAGATATTAACGTTTAGTTTTAGACAAGATACATAGATGTATTTCAATAGGAAGAGGGGACATGTTTAGTTCTCTTCTATATTGTCTATAATAAAACTAGTAAGGTGATCCTATACAAATTTAAATTACTTAAAACTACCAAAGTTTCGAGAAAAATAATTATATGAAGTTAACTTGACATAAAGGGTTTTAATTTACTTGATCCTTATCAGTAATTTTCGTCCCCCGGCCATTATTTTAATCACACGGGTGAGGTTAAGCAGGTGGGTATGATCGCTAACTTTGATGGATATGCTGTCAGAGTTGGCTGGACAGCGCCTACCTGTTAAGTGGTTTCCATTATTTTAGCCTGAAAATAAATCTGACTTTATACTTTTTACTTTAAACTGAAATATCAACCTACCTATGTAGATATTTTAATCCAAGTATGAATGAGGAATGAGTGTACGATGATTGTGGTACGATCTTGTAGTCTTGTTACTGACTAAGGCTGACATGTTATTTAGACAGAACTGTTAATAATAGCCTAACAGGCAATAGCATATCTCTGTCTCTGAACTACGAACTGGAGGATGGTATTTGTGGATTAACATAGTATTCAATAGTGCGGATGGTAATCCATATAAGAGAACACTACACCCACCCACCATCGCTCACAACTATCCACAATTCGGTACCTCCAAGTAGCTGTATAACAGGACACGCCACAGTCCCAGTCAATTCTCCAGTAACTCTTTAGTTGGAATTTAGTGAATTAAACTAGCTTTACCCATAGCATAATCTTACACTTACTGATCTTATTTACTATAAGATAAGAAACCAGATTCTCACGGATAAGATGGTTAGGATTGCATTTCTAAATACAGACAGAAAGTAATTTTATGTGATACTGATGTGCTTTTAGTACATTTACGTCAAATTTGTAATAGCTATGTGCGTGTATCAGAGGTAATATAGGAAGCAACAGAGGGTGGCGTGTGTCTTGGGAGTAATCAACATATCTGTCAAAGCCTCAAGTATCCTGTAATGCAGCAACTTGAAGGTGATGAATTATGGATAGTTATAATATAAGCGATGGACTGATAATGCTATATTCCCTGGTGTGGATTAATGTTTGTACTATTGTTAATTGAGACGTTCATCCCCAAAGTCCATCCTCGTAATTAGACGTGTTCGTAATTTAGAGGAAATATCATAGTTCGAACCACAAGTTAACCTGTTGGACCTGTTAACCTTAGGTGTCATCAGCTGTTTTGGCTATTACTTAACAGTTCTTTCTAACGTAACATGTCAGCCTTAGTTAGTAACACGTCAACATTCATTTCGTTCATTCCGTTTATCATTCATAACTTGGATAGAAAATTACCTGAGAATGCCGCAATTTCAGAAAGATAATGGAAAGTAGTTTTAGGTATTTTTGATCGACGTGCTGTAGACTCTTTATTCACATGGATATGTCTTAGCTCTGGAAAGGATAGCTGTTGGTGATTTTTGAGACTAAAATTTGAAACAGTGACGTCATTTAGTTTGTGACGTCATATGGTTATAAGAAGATGGTTTAGTTATAAGAACAGCTGTTTAGATGAACTGGAAACATTCCTTTTCGACATATCCATGATATAACTTATTTCCCACACGGAAGTAAATACAAATTTATTTATATTGGTATAATGAATGTATTTATAGAAGTGTTTTCATAATGACGCTTTTTGGGAAAGTGGTGCGAGCCCAAATGGGTATCTCGGGATTTGAACACGTTGCCCAAAACGCTAACCATTAGGCCAGCAAGACACCCCAAAAAGATATGAAAGTATGATTTGAATTTTGTGAGGGTGAAAGCCTTTCACCTTCCTATACCTTGTTGCAGACCCATGCCTGGTACAGTACTGCGGCAAGGGGAGGGAGTGCCACGTGGTGAACGGAGCTGCTCAGTGTGTATGCCAGAGGAGGTGCAGGAAGCACCAGAAGGTGGTGTGCGGCTCGGATGGTCGACTGTACGACAATCACTGCGAGCTGCACAGAACTGCTTGTCTTACAAACTCCAACATTGTGGTCGACCACTCCTTCTCATGCATATCACAAGGTTAACTTACGATTTCAGATGATATTTGGATATCACATGGATATATCTAAGCTCTGGGGGGAGGTGTTGGTGATTTGTAAAATAGAAAATATGTAACAGGTTTCCATTGCTACTACCAAAGCTATTGTATTGAATTTTTAATATAAAAGAATAACAACAGCTGTATAGATAAACAGAAAACATTTCCTTAAACATCCACGATCTAAACAATTTATCACAGGGAAGTAAATACAAACGTTTTTGACGTAGATATGTCTAAGCTCTGCAGGGGGGGTTGTTAGTAGATTTGTGGAACGCATAAAAAACAGTGGAACTGTCGTCATATGGTCATAATAACAGATTAACTGGAAATATTTCCTTCAGACATAACATGAACATCGATAATCTAACTAATTTCCCACAGGAAAGTACTACAACTATATTTTACTTTGACATATTTTTTAATGATTTGAATGTTTATTTCATACCTTCACTGTTTCATTTTATTTTGTAGTTCATCATAGTATTAAACATGATTTATAGTATGAACAATGATTACTCCGAATACCGGCCTGGGATTATGGCGGATCCTATGATACAGCTACTTGGATCTAATGAATTGTGGATAATTATGATGAGAAGTAGGCGGGTATGATATTTCCTGTTGTGGGTTAGCGTCCACACTTTTGAATACTACGTTCACCATTATAGTCCATCTTTATAATTAGACTAGTTCGTAATACAGGAGGAAAAATTTTCGTTCGGATCCCACGCAAAACTGTATGTCCCTTACATGTCATTATCTGTTGGACTATTAAGTAACAGTCCTTTCCAAGGATCATGTCAGCCTTAGTCAGTAACAAGATAACACCAATTTACACCCTTTTACTATATTTCAGAATAATAGTAAAGGTAAAAGCACAATTGTAGATGCAATTCATATAGCTAAAATAATTACAATATTTTTTTGGTGTTGTAATCCAATCTTAAAGCGAAAGAAAAACTTGACGTGAGAATAAAACGCATAAATAGCTGCTTATGGATTGGCTCATTCCGTGGCAGAGAAATTGGAGATAAACATTTTGTCCTAGCGGGCTTTTGTGTAGAGCACGGTAGGATGAAACGTATTTCCATAGAAGGGGTGGTTGGAATTGGTGAAACAGATCAGCTAATTGACCCCTCTAAGAGCCAACACTTGTGCTGCTTTGACGTCCGTCTCTCAGGGTCAAGCAGGCCGGATCACTTTACTCAGCTCTTTAACCGACTTACAGTTTATCCATGGAAATTTATCAATGGATTGATTAAACCTTATTTATTATTATTATTTCATCTGTATGATTAAAATGAGCTCTATCTATATATAGCAAGGAATTATAAACTTTTTGTTCACTTTTACGATTTTTTAACTCAGGAAAGTCTAAATCTATCCTAAAATATTTATGCCTTTCAGTGTATTTATCTTCTTTGTGTAACTCTAAGAAAGCATTTTTCGTCTTCTCTATAATAATACCTACCACCACCATCATGTATTAAACCTTTTTCATTATATTGACCATTTATATAATGTTGTTTACTCTACATTGACCAATGACTAAATAAAATAGAATTTTGAGCCCTTAAAAACACAGTTTTTGTGATATTTTATCCTAGTTTGTCCTTGATTTACTAAACATGGAATTTGGTTGTAGTTTAACAGAAATAGGTTAGTAATATAAATCATTCCTATTTGCCCACGTTGTAGTGTGTTTAATGTATTTTTTAAATACTAATATTGTTATCACCACCTACCACTCAAATGCTATTGAAGAGCATATCTAGTTTATTAATGAAATAAAATTGTTTTCTTTAGCTAAAAAATATCTTAGTTACCACTAAATTGAGTTGACTTTTCCATTTTCTCGCTTACAGCTCAGGTTAACATTTTTGCCATAGTGATAAGTACTCTGCTTCCTAACATTGAAGCAGTACAAAGAATGGACTTACTGCAAGTAAATTTTATTGTAAACCTTTTGCCCTATTTGTTTTTAATAACTGAAACCTTTTATATACTTAATTTAAAATAGCAAATATATAGTTTTGTACATATTTTCTTCTTATTATAGACGGCACGCCAATCAAGAAGGCCGAGAACATGTCACTTGTAGAGCTAGAAACAGTTTCCTCCACTGCCACTCCCTCCACGAGTTCATCAAATGGAAGTTTCCCCGACATTCCGGCAGTTCCAGACGCCAACCCTGAGGACAATGAGGCAGACGCCGACCTCTACTACGACAAGGAGGAGTGTTCCCTACAAGAGTACGAAATTCTCAAGGTATTAAAGAATACAGAAAGATAACTTAAGATAAAAAAATACCTAAACGAAATTGAAAAAGGGTAAAGGAATTTTGAAAATGCATTAGTCCTTTTTCAATTTCGTTTATAATAGTTTAATTGTTTATTTATTTCTTATATTTTTTTTAATTCGTTTCTCTAAAATAATTTTTTTTTCGTAATTATTTTTTTTCAAAGCTCTGGAGAGGGGGATGTTCGCAGATATGTGGAACGGAAAAATGCTACGGAAGTGTTTAGATCCCGTCTCCATATAAACTACCAAAGAAAAAATTAAACTATTGTATTGGATTTGTTATATATAAGAAGAAGAATAGCTGTTTAAATAAATTGAAAACATTTCCTTTAGATATATCCGTGATCCAACCTATTTCTCACGGGGAAGTACTTACAAATATTTTTTTATTTTGTGTTTATTAAAAGGTTTTTTTTATTTTTGGAGATTGAGTAATAACCTCCACACACGCAGTCCGCTGTTCTTTCCTAATATATTTGAACTATTTTTTGCATCCTTACATATTTTACTAATTGGAAAGTAAATAAATAACAGTACCAAAAGACCAAGCTTTGCTCAGTTAGATTAAAATATTTATTCCACATGTTCATTAGCTAAAGCTAATTTATTTTGTACTAAATGTAAAACACAGGTGAAATGGTTTGGATAAAAAATGCTATTCACCTTCATAAATAGATATGTTATATTTTAACTTCCATGTCAATTGGATTGTTGTATGATAGCAATGGAGAAGCATTCGATTTATGGTTGTAATTATGAATTGTGTGTAAGTAGGATTGGTTCGCGGTAATACTGTCCCGTATGTTTTGTCTGTTAATGATGCTTAATGCAGTATTCAATTTTATTTAGATCGCATAATTACTATTTGTAATTAATAAATAATCAAATATTCATGTATTTCAATATTTATATTGCAAATGAGTAAATAAATTAAAATTCAATAAAAGATCAAAGAAACTTAATTATGAACAATCTAAACTTTTGAAAATGAAATATCACAGTTTAACAATAAAACTATTTAGGTAATTAATATTTATGTTTTAAAACAATTATTGATCACATGTTAATATATTCGAAAAAATTTAACCATTTTAGGTATCAAATATTAATTACTTGAATAAACTTCAAAGAATTAATTTTTGCAATACCTTTTTGGTGATTATATCATACCAGTATAGTTATCGCCCGTTTGTAAGTTGTATTTCACTTGTAGGATAATCTACTGCTGTTCAACCACGCCAAAATGATGGGATCCGACCCACGAGCCTCTGGGAAGGAGTATCTGGTCGCCAAGATGTTCCGAATGTACGATGAAAACGACAACGGATTACTAGACGCTGATGAACTGGATATGGTAAACATTTACTCATTTATAAAACTTTTGGCTAGCATTTTTATCAAATGTACCTAGATCAGAGGTTCCCTAAACTACCTTTTTGGCATGGATATGTCTAGGCTTTGGAGGGGGGTTTAGCAGATCTGTGAAACGCAAAATGTGCAGCGAAAGTGATTGACTGAAATGCCACCATATGGCTATGAGAACAGCTGTTTAGATGAACTAAAAACATTCCCTTTAGACATATACATCATCTAATGTATTTGTATATTGAAGTGAATACATTTTAGGGAACCTTTGATTGATTGAAATGTAGAGCCTGAACTCTAAGTTCCAACACATCAACCGAAGCTTGTAAAATTTCCCATAATGTTTCCATAATGAGTAACCCAGTATTAGCCTCAATACGTGGTTCAAGGGGTTTCACCCAATACTGGGATCAAAATCCTCTCAGGTAGCCTAAGCCCGATCCTGGCTCAATTGTATTATTAATTGCATTATAATATTGTAAAATTGTAGTATATAGTATTTTATTTTATTATATTTTTTTATTATTTGTATTATCAATAATAATAATACAAATAATGTAATTACTATTCTTTCATAATTCAGAATGATGTGCTTCGCCATTTCAAAAGAGCCGTTTCAGATACTACAATTCTTCTCATAATGAATGTTTTCTGGCGTAAAAATATTTTTTATGTTCGTGTCCAGATTTAAGAAACTAAGGTTGTCAATGTCTCCGCGCAGCAGGTGAAGTTATTTCATGTGACATGATATGATATAATGACATGATAAACCGTGCTTTCATAAGCCTTCAAATGTTTAAACTCATCTATAGTATGGTTCACAACAAGAGTTGAAAGTGGGTCATTGCATATTCGAGACCTTTTGTTTGAGATTAATCGGGAACTTCAAATATGGTTGAGAATATGCAAACCACTTTCACTCGTGCCTTAAACGATACTTTTTGCTACACTACGAATATCATACACAAATTAAAACATTGGAATGTATATCTTTATTATAATTGTACATAAACATAAAAGTTAGGTGCCTTCTGAAACAATAAGAAATATTTGTTTGTATATATTGGTGAAATCCAAAAATGTTAGTAAAAATTTTTACTTACATGTACATTGAACATTGTTATAACTTTATAAACAGTGCAATAATGCATTTTGTAGTTGGTAAGCTACAGCGGAAAAAGATGATTTCACATTAGTGTAACGAGAAATTTATATTCACGGATTATTTGGCTGAAAGTTAATGACACATTTTTAGGGATTTTTAGCAAGAATACAAACTTGATGTTATTGGATTATCAATAAAAAATATGGCCACAATGTTACACATCAAGGAACAAATAATTCCCTCTTCAGTTACTAGTGCAGAATCAAATACCTTAGAAATAGTTCGACTTAATTGTGTTTTATGGAAAATATATCGCAGAAACAAATATAATTGGTCCCTGATTTTACACCGTGCTGAAATTGCAGAAAATATGACGTACCTTTAGGAAAAGTATACCGATGACGTGGCAAAACGTGGCCGCCTCTCTCACCCCCTGATGTCGTATTCTGGAGTATTTCCACTTGGGATATTGCTATGAAGAGTACGATAAATATACGAGTGTTAGGCTATTAGGTATATGTGAGATACTGGGTGGTAGTTAGAATTCAATGCATATTATTTTACAAATACCTTATGGTTATAGGGTAACAGTATTTAAGGTATGACGTATTGTATTGTACAAAGTAGATTATATATTTAATATGGTGTATGGTAGAATGGGCATCCAAGTGGGAAGATGGTGTGATATTTATGGAAAATTTCTTTATTACAAATAGTTCTACGACTCACATCCTACGATGAGCAGTTACACTAATTTCTTAAAAAGAAAGGTTCTGATTAAATAGCTTTGAACTCAATTCAATATTTTACAGTTTGAAAATGTAAAATTTTAAACACTGAATTATTTCCCACTTGAATTTTTATAAAAGACGTAAACCATTTTTAGGTTTCTGTTTTCAAAATTGTATCTGACCCTGAAAATATAATTTAAATACTTAAATGGGCGACTTAACTGACAATTATAATATCTCTTAAGTTACTAACTTCACTCTTGAGCATTGAAAATGTTCAATCCAGGTTAAGCGGATTACTTTAAAGTTTGATGACGTTTTGCAGGTTGCAGACCGGGAACAGCTGAGCCAGCTGTCCCAGATTTGTGGCCTGAGAGACATGATAACGTACGATGATGCTGATAAGGACAATCACCTAAGCCGTGCTGAGTTCTACGCGGCGTTCAGCAAACTCTACAGTAAGTATGCTTTGCTGAACATACGAGGGTCATTCAATAATTAAAGAGACAAACGGGTCTGGGCAGAAAACTGTTATTAGGGTATTTTTGGTGCTTTTACAACTTTAAGTTGGCAGTACTGGGATAGGTCCTGATCCGCTGATTAATCAACATTGTTGTGTTTATCACCTCAAAAATGCATTTAATGATGGTGAGTCTACTTGAAAATCCCACATTAGTTGAACAACGTTATGTTATTCGTTTTTTACTCGCTGAAGGTAAAAAACATCTGAATATATACTCTAGAATGACTAAAATGTATGGTGAACATTGTTTGAATCGTGCAAATTTTTACAAGTGGGTAGAACAGTTCAAAAATGGCCGGGACCCAGTGACAGATTAACACCGACCTGGCTGACCAGTTGAAGTTTCAACTCCTTCACTTAAAAATTGAATTAATGACATAATTCGTGCTGACCGCCGAGTCACTGTGGAAATGCTAGTTGTAAAAGTCCATGTGAGTGTGGGTACAGTTCACAACATTATTAAAAACAAGTTGAAGTACCGCAAAACATGTGCAATATGGCTCCCAAAGGAGTTGACACGGCTACACAAGGAAACGAGGTTGAGAGTGTGCACAGGGCTGCTGGAACGTTATGAAAGTGAAGGTGAGCACTTCCTCAACAAAATTTTAACTTACGATGAAATTTGGCTTCACTATTATGAGTCAGAATCAAGAAAACAGAGTGGAAGGAAAACGAGGACGACGAGAAGTTTGTGGGAAATTGGCTCAAACGCCAAGAGAAAGAGTTCTTTGCAGCTGGCATAAAAAAGCTCGTGGTCCGTTGGAACGAAAGCATAAATGTTCAAGGGGATTATGTTGAAAAGTAGTAAAAGTATTCTTTCGTTAAAATAAAGTTGTTCCCTTCCAGACCTGTTTGTCTCTTTAATTATTGAATGACCCTCGTATAATAGATACAAACTGGCTCAGTAGCTCTAGGGTAACGCTCTGGCCCAATCAGTCAAAGGTTGCTGGATCGAAACCTGCTGCCGGCGACTCCTGTCAGATCAAGAGCGGTCACCTCTGGCTACCCTATGTGACTCACGCCATTTATTAAGTATTAAGTAGTATATTTGACCATTTATTTTTTTGTAAACGTAGAGTTTCGTTTGGAGAAGGTTCACGTCTATGTTGATTCTCATTATGTCTTAGCTCTAGGGGGGTATTGGAAATCCGTCAAACCAAAATTTGAGACAGTAACGTCATGAGGCTATAGGGACAGCTGCTTAGAGTTACTAAAAACATTCCTTTTGGACATATCCATGATCTAATCTACTTACTATAGGGAAATAAGTACAATAATTTTTAGGGTATAAATGTTCATATGTGTGCTACTCATTAGCGTAAAGCTTAAAATCAAAAATCAAAAACAAACCATAAATATTTAGAATAAATCATCGAAAGAATGTAAAAATAAACCCTTAAAATGTAGCAGTATCGATGACAATCCCTTCGTAACTGAATAAACAGTTTTCAATGATTGCTGTTAACTCTTTTACAGTTGTTCCAATATTGAACTCAATTACCTCATTTGAATCTATGTTTGTCAGGCAATCCCAATATGAAGGAAACCTTAATTATTATTGTTGCTATACTATGTTTGTGAGTGAATTTGTGTGGTTCTAAAGCAATATAAGGAAGAACTATTTTTAAATTCAAAATAAAGGAAATACAAATACGAGTATATAGAGTTTGAATCTTGTACAGAGTCACATATTTTTTAGAGACGTCATGTGGTTATAAGAACAAGGGTATAGATGAACTGAAAAAATTTCATTTAGACATATCCATGCTATATCCTAGTACTTGCAGAGAAGTAATTACATTCATTTTTATGTTTCTTTAACGAACATAGCATATAAGTAATCGTTGGTTCCTCCTTGTCTGGTAGAAGTGCTTTCACTTAATGGGCTTCTAAATATTATAAGTGGCATTTCCCTACAGGATGTAGATTTAAATGAAAGACTTGAAAGAGCTGTCAAGAACAAAACTCTATAGAAGTGGGGAATACACTAGTCTAGGATAGAATGTTGGACTTCACTCCATGAGGTCCCGGATTCAAATCCCAACGTACCCAACGTCACAGCCCTCTTGATGTAGCTAGAAGTACAGTGTACAATATTTCCATTTCATGGCCGTGTAGATACTTTACACTGTCCCAAAACCCCCTCCTATAACTACTTTAAACGTTTCAAATATTCCTATGGACACTCCCAACTCCTGTATCCAAGTTTAAGGGTGAAGTGAGTTGGTACCCAAGACCGAACATAGATTACTTTAATACATTTTCCTCTAGTGTTACTTAAAATAAATCGTGTGATTGTGTGTGCCCAATGATTGCGAACTGCGTAAATAGCGTCTAATTATATGTTCGTTTTACGGTTTTATTTTACGTGTAAGTCCTAGTTCAATCGGTATATCAAACTATTGTTTCTATGCTGCTTGCGTCATGTTGACTTTTGAGTAATGATTCTTTTAGACATCGTCGTTATGAGGTAGAAGAGAACACCTACACGAAATAAAAAATGATGAAACATGTACATTTAAAAATAAAAATAAAGATATAAAGAAGCCTGTATTAAATTTTAGACCGAGTTAGCACGGAAACCGGCCGGCTTGGTTTTTCTACTAGGTGTGCCTATGCCTGTGATATTCTACATCTTGGACTCTACGTAAAAATTACGCAAGCACCAATGAAACCATGGTTGTAGTCATGAACCAATTTTGAACTGGGATGTACAGGGAAAATAATAACCACCATAATTTATCTTACCTTTGTCTTACCTTTTTGTTTTACCTTTTTCTCACAGGTCTATCAGTGGTATCCTTGGATAAAGCTCTGGAGGTGAACCACCTGAGCGCCAGGGTCGGTGATAATGTGGAGATCAAGTGTGACGTCAGCGGTACACCTCCCCCACCCATCGTGTGGAGGAGGAACACCGCCGACCTGTCCGCCCTGGGGGAGGACGAGGTCCGGGTGTTCACGGACGGCTCCCTCTACCTGACCAGGATACAGCTGGTGCACGCGGGGAACTACACTTGTCACGCCCAGAGGAACAGGGACGTCACGCAGACTCACGTCCTGACCGTGCACAGTGAGTGACCGCAACCTAGTTGTTCGTTTGAAATCCATTGTTGGTGATGGTGGGTTTATGTTATTTAGATTATTATCATGGAATTTTTCCATCGCGATTAGTGTAATAAAGTTTCACTGGAATCTGTTGCCGTCTTCAGGTAAGCTGGAACCTAAAGCATTACGAGATTAGTACATAATCCGGAATAAGCAGATATAAAGTTGAAAAAATGTCCACGCACACAAGGCATGCAGTACGTTCATACGTCACAAGGGCTGAAAAACACTGGGTAAAAAGTGCATTCATCAGCAGAAAAAACCATCAGCACAAGATTCAACAACAAGCACACTCAACAGCAGCAAGAATCATCAGCAATAAGCACACCCATCAGTAGCAAGAATCATCAGCAAAAGAATCAGCAAAAAGAATCATCAACAAGAATTCGTCAAGAAACACATGCATCGGTGCTTTTTGACCCTTTGTGTCGGGCGGACGTACTACGTGTCCTGTGTGCGTGATTTCGCTGGTTTTGTAGTATTAAGTTTTATGGTTGTTGTGAGCATTCTGTTTTCAATTTTATACCGGCCCTATCCGGATTATGAGATAATCTCGTTATGTTAAAGGTTCCAGCTCGTATGAAGACAGAAACAGACTCCAGATACCCAAACATTGTTAAACTTTGTTTTACTAATCCTGGTGGAAAATTTCCACAATAATAATCTAAATTACGTTGTTCTTTCGGTTACTTACAGTCTTAATTGGATCTGTGACTGGTTCTTAATAACTCAGATATCAAAATCAGGCACTGCGGGTTAGTTTTTCAACTCTGGACAGGAAAACAATGTTCACGCTAGAAAACGTTAATTATTATGAGTAGGAGTGTACAATCTGAAACGGCTGTTTGAAAATAGTGAAGTACATCATCCTGGATTATGAGGAACTATGTCAATCAATAATACAATTACGACACAGTATAATACAATACAATATACTAAAAAATCAAGTGATACAGTCTTACTAGTTACATTGATTCCTTAATTCTTTTCTGGAGGCCTTTTTGACTCCCACCTGAGTCTAAACATCCGGTCTGTCCAGGATTGAAAATCCAGTATTTACATTTCCACATAAGAGTGGTGCCCGAGAAGAAGAATATTTACTCTGATTTATGAAAGTTTTTTAATCAAAACATTTACGAGCAATATGTAAAGCAACAAAACGAACTATTATGATTAATGAAGCATGCTCCAACCACGACATTTTGTACGCTTCAATAACCATTCCAATTTGGATTAAACACATCATTTATTACTCTAAATATTACATCAATTTCAATAAAGCATTGATGATTATAAACTATGCACGTAAAAGGTATAATTAGTCTAAATTTCACGATTAGTGATTTCACCGATCTAAATTAAAACATTATGATTAAAATATGTTTTTTAATCTGTAATACTTTTTTATCCTTACACTATAATTGTAATTATAACTATAATCCTTACCTAATCTTTAATTAAATCAGGAGTGTTGTGATTTATTTCTACATATTGACGTTATTCGATATCAATAACTTCCAAATAATTAGCAAAAAAGTCTCTAATATTTTTATTGTTTTCTTTACAGCAATACCCGAAGTCAAAGTTACTCCAAGAATACAGTCCAGACGGCCAGGGGAGGAGGCCGCCATGTTTTGCCACGTCATCGGTGAACCGTTCCCCAAGGTGCTTGACTAAATTATGGCTACATTTCAATTAAAAATTTATTTATACTGCTGTAAATGATATGGTTGGATCTATTCAATTTAGTTTTAAATGTTTCTATGATAATCTAGAAGCTATCTTTTTCATCATAGGTTGAGTGGCTCAAGAACGATGAGCCGCTGAAGCTGGATTTCCCTCACAAGTACGTGATCATCGGAAACGGCACAGAGTTGAGGATTCACAACATCGGGTACGCGGACACAGGCGCCTACATGTGCCAAGCCACCAACGTCGGGGGAGTCACCAGGGACATATCCTCCCTCATTGTGCAGGAGGAGCCCACCCCTAGTGAGTCCACACACTCAAGCTAACCTTCATCCTTCCCTAATATATTATTTGTTGCTAAAGTCCTGGAAACATTTTGTCGTTTAATGAGAATTAATAGGAAATAAACTTATAAATTGCATAGTGAGAAAGAGAAAATTTACTTCCATGTGGGGAAAAAGTTTGGATATGGATTTGTATGAAGAAGTTTTTTTAGTTTCTCTAAACAGCTGTCCACATAAGCAAGCATATGATGTAACTTTCGTAACAATTTTGCGTCCCTTAAATTGCTTACACACCAATCATATCTGAAACATATCTATGTAAAAAAATGTACGTACAATGTGTTCATTGTTAGTAGAGTAGTTTGATTTGTTTGTAAATGATGGATTTTCAAGTGCATACATTTCACATGATTTTTCAACATTTCCTAAGTAGCTGATAACATAATTTCTAGAACACTAGTCTTCAATATGCTCACATCTGGAACGGGTGTAACCTTTAACTTTCCTCCATAAAACCCTGAACAAGAAGAATTTCTGTAGACTGCTTTTTAGGCACAATCTAACATTATCTGTTTTGTCAGTAGCGTTATGCCCATCTGAACGTTGCAGGTTCGCAGCGCTTCACACTCCAATAGTCTTGAATATATTTTACGGACGCGTGACAGAATCATAGCCTGGGGCTTTCTTCTCTTAGAGCATCCTAAAATGTCTCTGATCATATATAGGTGAATTCTTTGTTTGAAATTCATTTTTGGTGATGGGGGTTTATTATTATTATATAAATAAAATTAAAGATGAAATATGTTCGAAATTAAATCTAAGAAACATTTGAGCTTCGTGAAACTAAAATAAAAATTGAGTTTTTTCTTTAAGGATATGTTATTGACAGTTTTAACAGTAAGTCATCAGACATGTTACATGTAGGTAGTTAATGCAATGTTTTATCTTAACTCCTATATTAGTGTTTCCTTTGTATAAAACTTATTTTATATATTTTTTAACAGAATTAAATTCCAAAAACTTAAAAAATGCTTTCAATGGGGTTTTATGTCAATATATTTTTTATATTTATATAAACAATGTATATTTATATTTATAATATATATTTCTAAAATTTTAATTTTTAACAGGGTGTTAATTTTTTATGAATAAATCCTTTAAAACCTTTTTATTCGTATATTTTCATGAACAATACTGAATTACCTACGCGGAATATTTTAATTTACAGAATATATTTTTATTTATTTTTACATAAGAATTGGTAAAACCCTACAAATTGTAATTTTTGCCATTTACCCTATACAATAAAACCTACGCAACTAAGTGAACTTGTATTAGGCCTAACACATTTCAACTACCCTAAACAATCATTACTTAAGTCATCATTATTACATTGTTATTATATTGTCATTCAATTAAAGCTAAAACGCCTACCAATTCTAGGGCTATAGAAATCGTATACCTAATATCATAAGCCTAGAAATTCGGCATGGTTAATAAGAATTAGTGAATGATGGATTTTACTTATAAAATAAGATACGCAATATTTTGGGCAAACGTCTTTTGGCAAGTGTGCTTATTCTGGAAGGAAAATTTCCAAATCCCTCCCTCCGGTACGCATGGTGAAACAAACATTTTTGGACTCTGCTCTACATTTATTTGTATTCATTAAGACTGATATTTTGAGATATAAAAGTAAATTTCCAATAAATATTCATAATTATAAACAAATTAAATCCAAAACATTACACCGAAATTGTTTTACTTCAATTAAAATCCCGAATCGGATCACCTTTGTTGCTCAATCACCAATCGCCGTAAATTAATTATTCTAATTGGACTTTCATCAGAAAATCGTTTTCCGTTATGGAACATTGACGGTTGAGTGTCATTAATATCAGAGCTCAGTTTTTGTATTGTGGATTCCTAAAATAGCGATATCGTTCTGGAAATTCTAACGCTCAATCAATTAACGAATATCCATATATATTATCTCTATGATGAAATAATATTTGTCTTTTAAGTATTCTATTTATTATTCTATAATTAATCACGTAGCTTGAAATAAATTCTCATCATGCAGATATGTAAAATATATAGATTTAATTTCAACGTATTTTGTTTTTTATTCTTGTCATTTGTATTCTATATTTACATTGCTAACGTCACAATGATATTTTCTTTAAGTAATTGTAGGTTTACTACTACCTATATGAAAACATTTTGCTTTTTTACTTTTTACAAGCTTATCTTAAGAAACAAGTTAAAATAGTGTGTTTACTACACTGTAAAGTTAAATACAATTATTTTTCCAATCCATAAAACATTTATTAATATAAAAATTATAAAACTGTTTAGAGCCCATTTATAATAAGAGCATTAAAAATAACCCTCAATTTCATTCGTTTTTAACCAACACTTTACTTTTAACTAATATGCATTTTTCAATTGTGTCTGATCTTGATATATATTTACAACTCAAACGATTGCTGAATATATAATGACTTTAAATTTAATAATTATGAGATTTATTTGTTGAAATATTACTAAACCATTTCTCACTAGTTTCAAAGAATATTTAGAATCAACTTAAGTAGGTTAATCCGTCTAGAAACTGAATAAATAATTCATAAGTATAGTTTATTATTATTTGTGGCAGCGTTGTAATATCTATAGACGATCTGTTCAATACTCTCATATTGCCTCTTGGACGTCGGTACAAGAGGTCAAAGGTCAAGAGGTACTAGGGGGAGCACGCTGGTCTAGGGGTAGAGCGCTGGGCTTTGGTGCCCAAGGTCCCGGGTTCAAATCCCGCCAATCAATGCCGCAACTCACATAGGGGTGCGCACAAGGCCGCTACGGCTGAAGTGCCTTGGGAGTAATCCGCCCCTTCCAATAATAAAAAAAGGTCAAAGGTTACGTCCCCGGGACGTCCATTAAAATTGATTTACTGTTTTTAAGTTTGTTTATTAGCTGTTGGCGTTACATACCAAAATATACTGTTACTTTAAAGCTAACCGACGGAGACTGAGAATAAAAGTTATGTCTATAACGCTAACGACTAACCCATACAAGTTTCTAAGGATATTTCACTTGTTGACTTTTTGAAAGCAATAAACCTTTGTACAACTCGCGTTTGCCCTAGCTGCGCCCAACGAGGAACGACGATTCTTCTCCTTCCACGACTGGGGTGTATCCGTCTACGAGCCCACAGCGTGCAGACTCTACCACCAGATCCAGTCTACCGACATCATCCCGGGGACTCAGGTATGGAAAACAAACGTCAAACGTGAGAGTGTCGAGGTGCGAAAGCTATTAAGTATGTTTACCTAACGGGGCTTCCTCCTGTACTACTACTAGACATCAATTCTAGAGTAAATTAAAGAATTGTCATAATGAGACAACGTTGTATAGCTGTCCAAGTGAACACAATTATTTGTTCCCCGTCAGGACAGGTTAGTGCAAGAGCTACTAGTTTGAAAAGTTAGGGCTAGATTCATATTCTCAGGACATAGCAGAAGAGGACCTACCTGTCCACCCAACTAAATAATCATTTTCTACCATTTTTACTCGCGCACAATATGTATTCGTTGAAATACACTTTTCTTGTGGGTAAGGATAAATTCTCAAACTCAAAATCCCCCTAATCTACATCAACATCAAGCTAGCACATTAAGTTACCGTCCTATTCAACTTATTCTTTTATCAATATTAGAAAACTTGTTATCAATAATTACCTTTTTTTAGGAAAACTTAAACAGTGTATGAAAAATAGTGAATATGAATGAATTTATACAAACAATCCCTATTAATATTAATGTAAATAGAAAAATGAGTAACAGTTTTTCATATACTAATAACTTGATACAACATTTTTCTAGGACTAACAAAATTAATAATGCTCCTCAATCAGTTTTGTTTTGTTATTATATACGAACTACATTACAAAAAATATTACTGTATTCAATAGGACAGTTTAACCTCTAAATAACGGAGGTCAAAATGCCGGTGGCTATGAAGTAGTCGCCTAGCAACCGGAAACAGAATGTCTCCAGTTTTTTATTTATTTTTTTAAGCCTCAACTGCCCATTACCATATGTTAAGTCAAGTCCTCAATTTTCCCAATTTAAAAAACGATCTTGAGGTCAGGAAAATGTCATTTGTGACCTTTCTTTTTAAATTTACTATGAAAATAGTAATTTTTTACACAGACTCAAATTATAAAAGCTCATTGATTATAACGAAGAAATTTTTTACAGGAATATGTTTGCGGCGACAAAGGGGTGAACTGTAGTTGGGGCCAGGCCATCAACGTGGCCAACAGATACGTATACGTCTCCCAGCCTCTGAAAGACAGGGTCCTGGTCATCAGCAAGATACAGATGGTCGTTGTTGACGTGAGTACACTATGACGTACTTATACTAGTGAAAGACTTACGTGAAGTAAACATTAACTCTATGGTTAGACTGTTTAACTTATTCCTAACAGACAGACTCCAAGCGCAGCAAATGATTCAGATGTTGTGGTGAGGGATATTATTTGTTTTACCACAAAAAGGAGATTTTTTCTTTTACCACAGAAAGAAGAAAAAGAAGGATAAATGATCCTTTTATTACAATATATAATGTATTTGCAGATTGACTGTGTTTACTCCTCATTATACTATCATTAACCCTCTCCCGGTCAAATGCCTCAGGTCATCTCGCGTGCCATTCGCCAACTGGTCGATTACCTTGAATCGCTTTGGCTCTAAACCCAGGACCTGCTGCTATCTTGCGGCTACTATAGGATCTACTATGACTTAATATGACTTGTGCTGCATTCTAGTGGATTCATTGGGAACGATATCAATCAAATAGTGATCACAGTATATCATATTGCATTTTGTCGCATGCGAGCGTGAATTATTCTAGCGTTACTTCTGATTTAATAAGTACGGAAATGCCTGCGCTAATGTGACCGGAAAGGGGTTAAAACGGTTTATTAATTTGTAAGTGGATAAAATGATCTTAGAGTGAGACATATATGCATTAGAAAAATAACTAAAAAATCTAAAATCTAATTGCAAAACTACAAACTGGACACCTTACACGTTAAAATCAGTTATCATGCTATTTTTCTTCAGGCGAATAATTAACTATGTGATCTTTTAAATGAGGTCTATACATCACCCAGGGATTAGAATGTTCCCACTAAAACTTTGAAAATCTGTAAAACGATAAAGTGCTATTGAAGTGCGAATTTTTCCAAAAGTATAGTTTAACTAATAGTTCAAAAGGTTGCATACTTTTTAAAGGGGGGCAAAATATTCGGGCTTTGTATTAATGAGTGAACCCGGTCCTTCAGGTGGTGGTGACAGACAAGAACCCCGTGGCGCTCCACTACGTCCCTCACCTCGACCAGGTATGGGTGCTCAACTGGCGTGGAGAGCGGAACCAAGGGGTGAAGACAATACAGGTGATCAGGGACGCGGCACAGAAGAGGAAGCACCACACCGTTCACCCGGAGCCCATCGACGGCCAGTTCGACCTCGTCCGAGACCTGTTCATGCCTCCTATACAGGTTAGAAGTTAGATTCTGGAGGGTTAATTTTATACATGTGTACAATGCTCTCTCACACAAACAAACTACCTACATGTAGCCAAGATATCTCCCATCAAAGCACAATTTTCGTTTTGTGTCTACAAGTGATTGCAGACTTTTGATTAATACAGTATTATGGATTTCCTGAAAATTTCCTGGCGTGAGGGCATATTTACGTCTATGTCCAATTACTCTATCATATTTAAACTTTTATAACCATTTAATGAAGGTTCTGACTAGTACGGGTTTGTTCCAGGATATGTCACACATGTTCAAGTACGGCTACGTGAGTCATACCAACCAGCGCGGACTGTACAAGCTAGACCTTGCTAACATGAGATACATCCGGAGCCTGGACCTGACTCCCTACAACTGTGTACCACGCTCCATGCAGTTCTCCGCCCTCTGTAAGTCGCTTGGACACCATCCAAGGATCTAAGGATCTGTTAGATCCTTACTAGTCACAAACCAGTGTAAATTCGGCAAAGGTTCCACAGCTAAACAAACATTTAATTTTAATTTTCACCCATTCAAATAACGTTTTCAATAGTTTTACCCAGTTCTTAAATTAATTTATGTAACAATACTTAAACATATTTTTGATTATGGAATATTTTTAATTACGGGCCGTTGTAAAAATAACCAACAAATTCAGTTCAAATTTCTTAAGAATGTACTCGGTAACTGTATAATTATACTTTTAAACAATTGAGAAAGTGGGCGAAAACTCCCCTCAATGTTAGTTGGAATGTATGTGTTAACATATGACTACTTGAACTTTGGTTTTGCAATAACTTAACATTTTAAAATTAACTTAAACTATTTTCTGTTCATCTTTCCTTGTATTAACTAGATAAATTGTAATGATTTTGAAGAAAAACGGTAAGCCTGTAAAAATTTAGTTGTTCTATTTTCCTACGCTGTATTTTTATTCCATCGATTATAAAATAATGATGAAAACGAACATTTAAGAACAAAACATGATTGGGACTGTAAACATTATCTGTGAGAAAACACAAATTGTTGCCATGACAACCAAGAACTAAACACTTTTGATTCCTCATGAGACCATCATACTCAAGTTCCCTTCTAGCTCTTGTTTTTGGCTTATTTTCAGAGATTAAGCTATTAGGAAAGAAAAATATAATAAGTAAATGTTTTCTTCACACGATTCAGTATAAATTTTCAAATATATTAGTACTGTATATTCTGCGTCACTAGCTACGTGGCCAGCCACCGTAGTGTAACAGGGGCCTTAGAGTCAAGGTGATACGAAGGTCCTAAACACGTAATTCTACCAGTAATAAATAGCTTATTTATGTTTTAACCCATTCATTTTCGATATTTTATCTATTATTTGGAGAAAACAACTGTCTTTGTTCGACGACTAACGTAACAAATCAGGCAGTGGCATCCATTAAGAATCTAGTAAACTACGTTCCTTGCTGCCCCCTATGATCTACTCTTGGAACTATCTCACGGAGTTCAATATTTTGACGCTAGAGTATGCTTTATATGTTTATTATGCACGGGTATCCGAGAACAATACGGCGTATTACTGACGAGTGAAACATCATTTATCTGACATCCTCGACATAAATGTGTTCCAGACGGTTTTGTGATCGTGGAGTGTGAGGAGCCAGTGACGGGACGTCCCACAGGACAGATCCTGCTGGACTATCTCACGGACGCCGTCATCAGCCAGAAGGCGGGACTCTCCGGACGTCCCATGGTGTCCCCTAACTCCCGGACAGTCGTCACCCTGGACCGCGCCAGGGATGGGGTCACCCTGGTGGTTCAGCAGGTCACAGGTGCGTGGTGCTGATAGCATGTAGTTTAATTTAAAGCTACAGACGTTTTTACCGGTAAAAAAGACAAAGTGATTTTATAAATATTTGGAAAATATGACTAAACCCAAATAAGTTTTCTGGGCACAAAAATCCACAACACTTAAAATTAAGCAAAGAAAAGGCCCCCGTAAGATTCGTCTTGAGTCCAGGGATGTGTTCACTTCGTAAAAATACCTAGATATTAAACGTATTAGAGGTTAAAAATAAAATTAAAATATAAATTATCTGAAAATGTAAACTAATAAATCAGTATATGATTATAATTTGTATTTTAAAACTGTCTATATATTGAATGGTATATTTAGACTATGTGTATTAAGTATATCATTCTGAAATTAAACTGGTGTACCAAAATAGTGATATAACGTTGCACAGAGGTTTGACTAATAGAAATATAAAATGTATTACTTCTGATATACATAAACAGGTTTACTTGGGTCTTCTGACCCTCTACTCTGGAATATAGCATCTAACCCTGACCTTGTCGTTGCAGGGTCCGGCCTGAAGTTTCTGTTCGACGTGAAGACAACGCTGAACGTGAGTGACATGACGTTCTACCCCTCCCAGACCACGCACGGCTACGACCTGTACGCCAGCGCCGTCGACAAGGAGGATATTCTCTTCCTCAACCTTGTCACAGGTACAAAAATGGGTTCGAAAACTACGTTACGTAGGATTGTTTGTTGTTTTCACTTCACGCCAGTGTGTCTACTGCAATCACCTCGAAACTTTAGAACTCTCGGGGTTATTTATCAAAAATAAAAATATCCTTTATTGAGACTGTTTTTGTTAGTTGTTACCTAACATCGATCCTGCTTATCGGTTAACATTTATTTTAGAAAATTACCATTGATAAAACTTTCTCGCATAGGTCTGTAACGTCTTCTGGCAGCGAATGTGTCGGATAAAAACAAAAGTGAACTTTAAATATAAAAGTGGTATCCTCCCCTCGCTACTCACTTCTAATAATAACAATATGAAATTAAATCGATTTCTGTGGTGTTTCTTTTCATCAGAATACCTTAGACTGGGATTTAGTTTGAGAGTACATTAAGAGCATTAGTCATTAGCATTAGTCTAGCAGCCTCCCTGAAATACGGCATTTCCTAATTCGTTTATTCATTATGAAGAAAGACATTTTTGAGTTTTTAAAATGTTTCTTACTACACTAAAAATACAAGCTGTTGGGAGTTCTCCAGTTTCTTAAGCCGTTACCTTCTGTCAAATCCATTCAACCAATTGACAAAATAGTATCACAATTTAATATTAACCTAACAATTAATGTAGTACTTAAAAATACTACTTAACATAATTTGAAGTGATGTATAAAGACAAAGCCTGAGCTTTGTTTATTTTCATCTTATTGTTTGAACAAGATTACCAATTGTATTTACTTCCCTGTGGGAAATAGGTTAGATCATGGATATGTCTTAAGGGAATGTTTTTAGTTCATCTAAACAGCTGTTCCCATTCTTTTATATTGAAAATTCAATACAATAGCTCTGGTAGTTTCTATGAAAACCTGTTACGTATTTTCCATCTTAAAAATCACCAACACCCTCAGAGCTAAGACATATCCATGTCAAAAAAGAATACCTTTTTGTTTCAATTATTTTACTACTGAGATTCTGACTATGATGGTCCGTAGTGGATTAATTGGTAATGGCGTTCGAGTGGCAAGTTGTTTTATTAAGCTTGCTATCAGTAAGTGGTAAGATAAATAGCCATTATCAGTTCTCACTGACTAATACGGTCGATAAGAACAGATCTAGAGAAAGCGCAAGCTACTTTTGGTTAGGAAAATGTTGAATACCGATTTTTTCGTTTCAGCTTGCTTATTTTGTAACCCTTATGATTCAGGGTACGTAAAATATTCAAACTAGTTGTTTTACATTTATTCGCACTACAACGAGGGTGTTTAAAGTGCATTTGCATTTTTCCAAATACACAATAATAAATGTGTGATTTCTGTTGAAATTTTAGTTCGTTATACGTTGAAACGTATGTGAATTGTAATAGGGTCAAAACTAGAATAAAATTGTCTTAAACCTTAGTTGTCGTTATTTTAACGTTAGTGTTTTGAAGGAACCCCTCTCAGCCCTTACGTTCCAAGTAGTAACCCTTCTGAAATCTGGCAATGCACATACAGTATATATTATTTACACACTACACACAACATAACCGTAAAAACACTAATCAGTTTATTTACTAAAAGGTCAGACAACACCGTTGCAGTGGGTAGATAACGGTTATCTTATCACGTTATATATATGAAAGACGACTCACAATTACTATTACGTCATGTTCTGTCACAACCAATTCCCTCTTGATATGTTCCTCTTTTCATATGAATGATATTTGAAGTAGCTGTTTGCAAACAGCTACTTCAAATATCAGTATAGTTTTATTTAAAAAATACTTTCCTCGTTAGCCTCGTCCAAAGGTGGTTTACTCTTTTATGATTTACATGGAAAATCCTTTTCCTCTTGATAATAGGAGAGCAGAGGTAAAAAGTGTGTGAGCAATATATATATTTTTTCTGTGATGATAGTTTATTCAGAACTTTTGTATTTTATTTAAGTGAAGTAATGAGAAGTAATCATTTGTTGAGTTTTGATATCGATTGTTATCAGCATCCTCACACAATTCGTTGGTACTGAATCCCGTTGCCTTTTTCATTGGGCTATTAATTATTAATGATTCGAAGTGTATTCGCACGTCCAAATTTACAAACAGATACTTAGGTTAGGTTTAATTAAATTAGTTTCTTCGTATGATTATAAAAGATACCATCAATAATTTCGGCAAACAATGAACTTCTTCCTTTGTTTGAAATTCATTATTGGTGATGGTGGATTGATGTTATTTAGATTTTTATTGCGGACATTTTCCATCACGATTTTATGTAAAACAAAGTTTCACGACGTTTTGGGATCTGGAATCTGATCCCGTCCTCAGATGAACTAATATCAAAAACATAGCACAATTAATTAACATATAATCCGGACCAAACCGGTATAAAGCTGAAATATAAAAGTTTAAAGCAGTCAAAAAACTTACAAACAAAGCATTCACTAACCATTTCATACAAAAAAAACCTAACACGTCCGCTCGTCACGGAGACTCAAAGATAACTGAAAGGAGTGGGCGTGTCCCACCGGAACCGGAAACAAAATGGCCGCCGTCAAAACATTAAATCCAGGCGAAAACACGTCCAACAGTATTTATTATTATTATTTTATATTCAAATACAAATCCTTCCTAATATACAATGAAAAATTTACAGAGCAAAAACACATTATCTTTACAAATTTATACTTAAAACAGAAATACGAGCTTTACTACGAGTTGGCATACCATGAGAATTTTGTTTCGGATTTATATAAATATCATTTACAGATACTTTATTTTCCCTATCCTTAAGTTCTTTGCTAAGAATTGGCAGCCACAATGGCCGGATCTCAACTGAAGATTGACTAATTAGTTGGTCTGCTAGTTTCGTGTCGGAGGCTTCAATTAGTTTTCTTTTGAAAAAATTAGGTTCCCGGTGTATTATCTTAGCTTCTTCGAAATTCATTTGGTGATTTTCAGACCAGCAATGGTAGGCAATTTTTTATATAAGTATAAATTTGTAAAAATAATGTGTTTTTTGATCTGTAAAGTTAACTTTGTACTGCAATTTTTCATATAAATTAGGAAGGATTTGCATTTGAATATAAAATAATAATAATAAATACTGTTGGACGTGTTTTCGCCTTGATTTAGGGTTTTGGCGGCGGCCATTTTGTTTCCGGTTCCGGTTGGACACACCCACTCCTTTCAGTTGTCTTTGAGTCTCCGTGACGAGCGGACATGTTTGGTTTCTTTTGTGTGTAATGGTTAGTGAATGCTTTATTTGTAGGTTTTTTGACTGCTTTAAACTTTTAGGTTTTCAGCTTTATACCGGTTTGGTCCTTATTATATGGTAATCAATTGTACTATGTTTTAGATATTAGTTCAACTGAAGACGGGATCAGATTCCAGATCCCGAAACGTCGTGAAACTTAGTTTTACATAAAATCGTGATGGAAAATGTCCGCAATAAAAATCTAAATAACAATGAACTTCTAATGTTCCTAGATGCTAGTTTTTTCTAAGAAACATTGACGTCATGTGGAACGGTCGAGTGTAGTTGCAGCACATGTTGATCTGCGAATAGTCTCTGCCTTAATGATTCAGACGAATGAATCAGCTGACTTTTGTCAGTAAAAAAGATAAAAGATATACAGTTCAATGCACTTAACAAGCTCACTCGTCATTGTAATTCACCTTAAAATAAGATATAAAGAATATAATAAGAGTATGTATGTGATTTAAATATTATCATGCCTGATTGCAGGCAAAGTGGAGATGATCACAGGGGTGGGCAAGGCGATGCACCCCGCACTGACGCAGTGGGGCAACCCCAACAGGCCCATCGCGGCGTCGGGGGTGTTCGGCCACTACATGGTCACCCCTGCCAACGAGGCGCTGTTCGTAGTCAACGGAGAGACGAGGACAGTCAACTGCGAGATCGGGGGCTTGGTCCACCCCC
Source organism: Nephotettix cincticeps (assembly GCA_023375725.1). Lineage (NCBI taxonomy): Eukaryota > Metazoa > Arthropoda > Insecta > Hemiptera > Cicadellidae > Nephotettix > Nephotettix cincticeps. The sequence continues at coordinate 71,602,317 of CM041790.1, read as the reverse complement.
GGGCGGTCGTCTGGGTCACCATGCAGCTTCAGTGAGCACCGCCCCCACCCCTTGTACATTGTAAATAACGTTGATTCATCGTGTCACTTTTGATAATATCACAGATCGTGTAGTAGGGTTCTGTTCAGTCACGGTTTAGTGTAACGTTAGTTCCAAGAGTGAAACAATCATTATTTTGCTGTCGCAGTGTGGTATGCTTTATTTGTTGCTGTCCTGTGAAGTGTTCGGTCGTCGTTTGCCTTTGAACCGCTACAGAGCAGGTCGGAGTCTCGAACGACTAGACGTTCTTTCGTGACTCGCTTGCAGCATAAAGCTCCCAAGAGGAAGTAACTGTACAAAACGAGTTCCTAAATTTGTAAACCGGAATTTTAAGTGTTCTAGAGGTGATTTTCAACAGGTGGAACATTTTGGAAACAATTTTTCGGTTGTATTTTTTTCAAATCGCTTTTTATCCAATTAAATGATGTGAGCAAAATGTTCAATACTCAACTTTTCTACCCCTTCTTGGAGCTGCCAGGCTACCGAAGGATGTTTTGTCTAAAACGCTACCTTCTCTACTCTCATTACTATTGTTCCAGTATCGTATCTGGTTGTCTTCTTTTATCAGTGTTCGTTGTTTACCGATCATTTTGGTCTTGAATACAAGAGAAAAACACGTTGAAAAAGCTTTGTTCTGTTCCGAGTCCATACGTTTCGATAGACATTGTTTAGTTTCGTATATTCGGAGAAACATATTTTTGATAGTCATAGTGTAGAACGGTAAATTGTATAGTCGAATAGATCTCACATCAACATAGCTAAAGCTTCTATCATGAAGCTTAGAATCCTGGTAAGGTGCTGGTTAAGTTAGCACTTTTTAAGACACATTTAAAACATTTTTATTTGTGTATTTATTTGTTTTTATTCCATGTTGTTGATATAGAAACATTTCTAGTCATTTTATTATCAAGTAAAAACTGTACATCTAAGGAACATGCTTTATATTGTAATATAATGGTTGTAACAATAAATACTTGTATAATTTTATGTATAAATGTGTTTTATTTCAAAGTAACTGAAAATTTAAATTCGAAATACCCTATAAAAAGTTTTACTTATTGTTTTACTTATCATCAACTGATATCGACGGATGTTTATCCTCGCTTGGGTCTGACGCTTCTTTAGAGGACAGCCCTGTACAGGCTTCTTGGATGCAGGAGCCCCCCCCCCCTCAGGGGAGCAGCGCTGGTTAGTTAGGTAACAACACATATTATAACGTAATATTCGTTAAGCGCATTTTCAGATCACTACCATCAAAAACTACCTCTAGGTTAAGAAATGAAATTTCATCTTTACTTTTTGCAATCTAATTGGGTTCAGTAAAGTTTAACTAAATAAAATCGACACTCAGGTAAAGTTATGCAAATTATAAAATGATGTACGATATCATTTAAAATAATTATGTTGTATTAACAACCAAAAAGTAATAATAACCATATTAGTAAATTTTTTCCCCATAGAAACCACACGATGAAGTGGAGTGGTTAATTTGTAATACGTGAAACTATAGTTGGTGGAGTTTAATAATTGGAGTAGTTGTCAATAGATGAATACTAGTTGGTTAAACGAAGAATGATAAAATTGTGGTGGTTGAAGGAGACATAGTCAGTGGCAAAGGCAGAGCTGCAGTAGAGGAAGGGCTTGGTTTATTTCACGCAATTAATTTCATAACTAGAAATAATTGTGTTGCACTTGTTTTCAAATGACATATTTTCTTGCTCTTGACATCTTTTAACTTCCGAGCCAAGAAGCAAAATACCTCCTGATAGCTTCTTGTACGCACCTTCTGTTAATTTGGTTGCGTTTTTCAATTCAGGCTCATTGCCCAGCTTGACAGAGTTGAGGCATTTAATTTTGTATATTATCTTGTCTGAGAATTTCACACATTCCAAAGCCAGATTTAATATGTTACCGACGGCAAAATTAAGAGATATCAATGCATCTTCTGCTTCAACGAGCAATTGGTCTATCTGGAAATGAAAATAAGTTGGTACATTATTTTATTTGTGAATGAAAATTTATTTTTAAATAAAAATACAGTATTTGTTTCCCTTAGAAATCATTCAATGCAGTGGAATAGTAGATTGGTAATAGGTGAAACTGTAATGGGATGAGTTGTAGTTGGAATTGTGGGTGATGACTAGTTGCTTGAACGAACAGTGATAATATTGTGGAGGTTGGAGGAAACTAATCAGTAGTCAAGGTGGAGGTGGAGTAAGCGAAGGAAAGGTTTGTATAACACGATTTATTTCATTACTTGAAATGATGGCGTTACCACGAAATGAAAGCATAGATGCCATGGTTGAAGCTTTGCATCTGTCTATAATTTTAAAACTTTATAAATAATAATTAACTTTGAAGATATTATTTTTACGTAAGGAATCAGATATTGAATAAAAAGAAGGAGAAAAATTAAAATCATAAAATTAAAGTACAACGTAAGCTATATTTCAACTAAAAATATTACTAAACTATATTCTGCTTTGTAACTATAGATTTTATTTTAAAGGAATATTAATAATTACATTATGAAAGGTTCTAAACAAAAAAATTATATTCTGAATCATTGAAAAAATGTATTAATTAATTACCATATATTAAATGGCTATAATAATTACAATTATTTCACACTCAAAATCTTGCATTGTTATTTCATCCTTTATAAGTCATAATTGGTGGACTCTAGTTTAAGTAACGGTAGTTAAATGATTCCTAGTTGGTATGTTCTTAGTGGGAACAACTGAAGTTCCACCGCCATAATAACATATACCATAATAAAGAGAAACATAGTTGGTGTACAGTTAAATAAACCGTAATTAGTGCATCGGTAGTTGTTAGAACCGTAGTTGGGGTAACAGTAGTTAAAGGCACCTAAGTTGGTCTGACCGTTGTTGCGTGAATCATGGTATTGGGAGAAACTATAGTTGTTGTTTCCGTAGTGGGAGGAACTGTAGTTGGTGTTTCCGTAGTTTGAGGAACTGTAGTTGGTGTTTCCGTAGTTTGAGGAACTGTAGTTGGTGTTTCCGTAGTTTGAGGAACTGTGGTTGGTGTTTCCGTAGTTTGAGGAACTGTGGTTGGTGTTTCCGTAGTTTGAGGAACTGTAGTTGGTGTTTCCGTAGTTTGAGGAACTGTGGTTGGTGTTTCCGTAGTTTGAGGAACTGTAGTTGGTGTTTCCGTAGTTTGAGGAACTGTAGTTGGTGTTTCCGTATTTGGAGGAACTGTAGTTGGTGTTTCCGTAGTGGGAGGAACTGTAGTTGGTGTTTCCGTAGTTGGAGGAACTGTAGTTGGTGTTTCCGTAGTGGGAGGAACTGTAGTTGGTGTTTCCGTAGTGGGAGGAACTGTAGTTGGTGTTTCCGTAGTGGGAGGAACTGTAGTTGGTGTTTCCGTAGTTGGAGGAACTGTAGTTGGTGTGTCCGTAGTTGGAGGAACTGTAGTTGGTGTGTCCGTAGTTGGAGGAACTGTAGTTGGTGTTTCCGTAGTTGGAGGAACTGTAGTTGGTGTGTCCGTAGTTGGAGGAACTGTAGTTGGTGTTTCCGTAGTGGGAGGAACTGTAGTTGGTGTTTCCGTAGTGGGAGGAACTGTAGTTGGTGTTTCCGTAGTGGGAGGAACTGTAGTTGGTGTTTCCGTAGTGGGAGGAACTGTAGTTGGTGTTTCCGTAGTTGGAGGAACTGTAGTTGGTGTTTCCGTAGTGGGAGGAACTGTAGTTGGTGTTTCCGTAGTGGGAGGAACTGTAGTTGGTGTTTCCGTAGTTTGGGGAACTGTGGTTGGTGTTTCCGTAGTTTGGGGAACTGTGGTTGGTGTTTCCGTAGTTGGAGGAACTGTAGTTGGTGTTTCCGTAGTGGAGGAACTGTAGTTGTGTCGTAGTTTGAGGAACGTAGTTGGTGTTTCCGTAGTGAACTGTAGTTGGTGTTTCCGTAGTGGGAGGAACTGTAGTTGGTGTGTCCGTAGTTGGAGGAACTGTAGTTGGTGTGTCCGTAGTGGGAGGAACTGTAGTTGGTGTGTCCGTAGTTGGAGGAACTGTAGTTGGTGTGTCCGTAGTTGGAAGAATCGTGGTAGTGGAAGGAACTGTAGTTGGTGCTTCCGTAGTGGGAGGAATTGTAGTTGGTGTTTCCGTAGTTGGAGGAACTGTAGTTGGTGTGTCCGTAGTTGGAGGAAGTGTAGTCGGTGTTTCCGTAGTGGGAGGAACTGTAGTTGGTGTTTCCGTATTTGGAGGAACCGTAGTTGGTGTCTCCGTATTTGGAGAAACTGTAGTTGGTTTTTCCGTAGTGGGAGAAACTGTAGTTGGTGTGTCCGTAGTTGGAGGAACTGTAGTTGGTGTGTCCGTATTTGGAGGAACTATAGTTGGTGTTTCCGTAGTGGGAGGAACTTTAGTTGAAGCTTCCGTAGTGGGTGGAATTGTAGTTGATGTTTCCGTATTTGGAGGAACTATAGTTGGTGTTTCCGTAGTGGGAGGAACTTTAGTTGGTGTGTCCGTAGTTGGAGGAACTGTAGTGGTGTTCCGTTTTAAAATCGTGGTAGTGGAAGGAACTGTAGTTGGTGCTTCCGTAGTGGGAGGAATTGTAGTTGGTGTTTCCGTAGTTGGAGGAACCGTAGTTGGTGTGACTGCTGATGAAGGAACCGCAGTTGAAGTAACCATAGTTCGAGATGTGTATGGCGCAGTAGTAGGAGAAGGAATTGTTGAATTTACACAACTTATTTCAAAATCCACAGAAATGTCACTACACTTGCTTTCGAATGGGAAACTTTCTAGTTCTTGACATTTTTTAGCCTCGCGTATCAGAAGCAAAATACTTTCTGATAGTTTGTTGTCCGCATCTTCTGTTAATTTGGTTGAGTTGCTCAATTCAGGTGTATATCTTACTTTTACTGAATTGAGGCATTTAATTTCACTTATTATATTTTTTGGAAAATATATAACACATTTCAAAGCCAAATTCAAAATTTTTTCAACTACAAAATTAAGAGATATGAATGCATCTTCTGCTTCGATAAGCAGTTGGTCTACCTGCAATAAAAAATAAGCTTTTATATTGTTGGATTATTCTATAAATAGATTAGATGTTGTAAAACCGAAAACATTGCTTTTCAAATAAATAAATACACAGTATGTGAAATTAGTACAGGCTTTTGATAGGTTTTAAGAGTACCATTAAAACTACTAAAGAATTGATCGTTCGAGATAATGTAAAAACATCAATACATTACTGTTGAATGTCAAAAGTTTAAAATAAAACTTAAGTTGTAATTAACAAATTATTTCTTACCAATCCCTACCCCTAAGACTCTTAAGAAACACTTTCTTTTAATTTGCATAACCTTGAGCATAACCACATTTTAATAAAACCTAAGTAGTTAGGACCTATCATAAAATATTTTAGAATCTACGATGTATATGGTGAATCTACTTCAGCTAAAATTATCATAATCCCAATATAAAGTTTTATCAGAACACTGTATTATTATCTAACTCAAAATTTAATTACTTCCCTGACGAAAATAGCTTAGTTCCAAAATAGCTTATGTTGTAAGAGATTTTCCAACTCCTATAACAGCTGTACTTATAATCATAAGACGTCACTTTTGGTTCAAATTTTGATCTGACGGATCGTCAATTTCCATCCCTCCAGAGCTAAGACATGTACATGTCAAAAAATGTTAAAGTAAATTTTTTTTGTTCAATAGGGTATATAAAAATTATCAACCGTTTCATTGACATTACTATTTAGCACCATTACTTACCAAGCCCCAGCCGTAAGTCAATGTGTTACATGCCTCTACAGCAGATTCACTGTCTGAAATGATTTGCTGCAAATCCTGCTCAACATATTGTGTACATGTTTCATCAGCATCAGGATATTTAGCCTTTACAGATTCAAAGCATGCGTACAGCGTTGAGTTTATCAAAGAGAATTCCGGGATGTTGAATGTTTTCGTAATATTTGATATTATTTGTACGGATGAGTTCAGTCTTGTCTCCAGTTTTTGCTGCTCTGTTTGAATTTCTTGTGCAAACAGTTTGTATACAGGATCATCTTGTGGTGCACAGTTGACCTGAAACATATGCACCTTCGTGTTTGGTTACGTCTACGACAGCGGAATTTCTACAGGATAATATAATATATTTTTTAGGGGATGTTGTCCAAACCTATCAAACTTTATGGACATCCCGGGGATCGAACCCTGATCTCTTGAACCGTGTCCAAGACACCAATCGTTACGCTGGCAAAATTCCTACACTAATCTGCTAACCTAATACAATAACCTACATGTACCTGTATTTCGAATACACTTATAACCTAAACAAGCATTTTATTGGTTATGGCGGATGTATAATCATACTATACGGTATTTAAAATATTTAAAAAATGCTAAATACAATTTCCGATTTAACATTTTTCGAATAAAAATGATTTTTTTTATTATTGAATCCTTTTTAGATACAGTTTTGACATTAGGACGTACAGATGGTTCAATAATGAAATAACCATGCAACTATATGATAGAGATTGGGAGAAATCCATAGCCTAACATTATCTCTTTATGAACGTCACGAAACTTACGAATCGTAATGGTATTATATCTAAGAACACCGTACGATATAATTATAAAGGAGTTTGATCAGGAGCCTTTGATCAACTTCAATGATAACAAGATTGCGTCTTTAGATTTTGCTGTAGATGTGTACAAAGATATATTTTGCACCAGGTCTTAACCAAAGTAATATGAATGTAAAAAGTATATTGTACGAGTAAATAATCAAATTTTTAGGGTAAATAAATTCAATATTTTTCGATACATGAAAAAATGATTTGATAAATTGATGGAAAAATTAAGGATCAACCCGCCAACATTTCTCTTGTTATATTTCATCTAAAAAACAATATGCTCTACAGAAACATTTTCACTCCTTTGACTATCACCTCAGAAATCAGTAAATGCCTCAAGGAAAATGTGCCACACGTTTCACATTATTAAGAGATGATTCACATCCGGTGGTCATCCAAGGGGGTAGTGAAAGTGCGCATGGTCTGTTAGATGTCATCTATACACGGGACCAATCGTGTCAGTAAGCTGCGAGGCGTCATCTATACTCAGGACTGTTAGTTTTAATGTTTGGTGTCTCATATGTGTGTTTTAGACAGATTTGTGTTTTGTAAAGAGTTGCTTTTAGTATAGAATAGTGTTTATAACTTGTAAACTAGGTATATATAATACCTTGAAATTTTGAAGGAAGTAGATATTATTTAGTATAAATTATATATAGTATATTACAATATTAGTCCTAGTTAAATAGTTTTATTTCTGAATCGGACGAGCATTCCGCGCACAGTACTGATACTATAATACTAATTATTAGTTATAATAATAATTGATCAATGTAATTACTGAATTACTGAAATGAATTTATTTTTCTATTACTTATTATATAATTCAAAGTGTTCAAACACTTGTTCCGACTTAAGAAACTTAAAGATAGCTTTAAAAAAATTATGTAAGATAGTTTTATAAAATACAATTTAATTGTATGTTTTATTTTAACACTTTTAGGTTATCAAGTATATATCTCTAAATTTGCAGCAGTTATATATTGTCTAACTAAGCTCATAAAAACTCCACTGGCGGGTTTTAAGGTTTTTTAGGGTTTAGTTAGAATGTCAGATTTTCTCAAGTTAATATTTGTATTTATATCGTCTTAAATGGTATCAAAGATACCAACCTGTTGGTGTATATTTATTTCAGTTTATTATTTATACGGAGTGATTCATGAAAAAACAAAAAGAATGCTGTTTTCTAATAGTAAAATTGATGAAAAAAGTTTATATAAATATTGGTTCGGAAATTCTTCACTTCCGAGTTCAGGTTAGCGAAATATTTTGTCCATATTTCAGTACCCCGTTAAAAGAGGGGTTTGCTGGTTTCTTAGGCGTTAATAATTAATTAGAGTGTTGAAGCTCTAGAGGTTACTCTAAAGTGACAGTTCAACACCAAAACCTTTTAAACCCTGAAAAAACTTAGTAAGGTTCCAAAGAATATGAAACCAATACGACTGAAAAATCATTAATGACTGTAAATATAACGATTCCAAATTTGAATGGAAAAATAAAATTCCCGTATGTTTACAAAACTATGGTTAGGTTTACTTATTAATTAATTTACTTTTTATCTAATTTTTATTTAGTTATTCATTTAAATATAAGCGTTTATAATATCTAGCTGTGATACATAGGTTATGGATGAAAGGTAATCTTACGGATAGTGGTAAATACAGCACGTTATGTTGACGTTGGCAATGTTATTCTCATGGTTAATACAGTAAGATAAATTGTTTTTTTAATCTAATACTTTTTTGCATAAAACAGGGTTTGAATCTTATGAGGGTGCAGAGAGGTTGAGCTGTAATCAAAAATTTGATACTCATGTTTTAAAAAAATAGTCATGTTTTGTGAAATTTAATAGGATTTTAGAAGAAAAGGTTTGCAATTTTTTAGTTTATAATGGAATATGATAGTTTTTTTTAGCTATTGGTGAGGAATAAATTAGGAGTCATTTCTCTGATAACGTTACTAAAAAAATAAATACTTTTCGTACCTACCTGAATCACTGTGACTATGAAAACAGTGGTCGCTGTCAGAAGAGAGTTCATGATCTGTTGTATAACGCTCTTGAAGAGTCTTAATAAACATCTATTATCAAAGTATTACTAATTATCATATCATCGACTGATGGTGCTATAAACCCTTTGATAAAAACTCTTAATAGAAAAGCAACCAGAATATATGATAATACTAAAACCATATCGTAACAAGGGCTGAAATTGATCGAATGCTAGATAATCACTCCAGAGTCAACGTACAGTAGTTACGTGAATGGACAGTGATGCTAGCCACCCACCCTTATATAGCAGTGTCATATCTTCTTGTTAAGTTAACTCTTGTGAATTTTGTTCTGTAAACCCTAATGTTAAGCTTTCATGTCTGAAAATATTTGTTGCTAGATTATGTTAGCATGATTTTTGTTGCTAAAATTGACCTAGAAAAGCTGTTTACACTGTAGAGCGATGAAAATAATTTTATCTTTGCATGTAAAGAAATGTTATAGAATGCTAGGAAAATTAAAGGCGTAACTGGATCGAACAGAGAGATTGCAAATAAAGAGAATAATAAAGCTTTGGGTTTGTCAATAATTTGTAAAAAAGTCAAACATATAATTTAGTTGCGAAGAATTAAACTAATTATTTCATTTTATAAGTACATATATTTACGAAAGGCACCATAGTCCATAGAAAGGCTTTGTTGAATACAAGAAGAAAACAATATAAATATCCTCTTATAGTAAAAGAAAGTAAACTATGTTTCAATTAAACACAACTAAATGTTTGCTTGCATAATAACCATAGATATTATTTATAGATAATAGTATTATACCAAAAAAATATTCTATAGCAGTAAATTATAACTGTAAAACATTCAACCCCAATAGGTAAACAATTAATACATTTTAAAAGGTACATTGTTACTTTAATAGTTTCAACCTCAAATTATTATATTTTATTTCATCCCCGATGAGTCGTCATTGGTGTAACCGTCGTGGGAGGAACTGTAGTTGGCGTAACCGTTTAGGTAGGAACTGTGGTTGGCGTAACCGTTGTGTGAGGAACTGTAGTTGGCGTAACCGTTGTGTGAGGAACTGTAGTTGGCGTAACCGTCGTGTGAGGAACTGTAGTTGGCGTAACCGTTGTATGAGGAACTGTAGTTGGCGTGACCGTCGTGTGAGGGACTGTAGTTGGTGTAACCGTTGTGGTAGGAACTGTAGTTGGCGTAACCGTAGTGTGAGGAGCTGTAGTTGGCGTAACCGTTGTGTGAGGAACTGTAGTTGGCGTAACCGTAGTGTGAGGAGCTGTAGTTGGCGTAACCGTCGTGTGAGGAACTGTAGTTGGCGTAACCGTCGTGTGAGGGACTGTAGTTGGCGTAACCGTCGTGTGAGGAACTGTAGTTGGCGTGACCGTCGTGTGAGGGACTGTAGTTGGTGTAACCGTTGTGGTAGGAACTGTAGTTGGCGTAACCGTCGTGTGAGGAACTGTAGTTGGCGTAACCGTCGTGTGAGGAACTGTAGTTGGCGTAACCGTCGTGTGAGGGACTGTAGTTGGCGTAACCGTCGTGTGAGGAACTGTAGTTGGTGTAACCGTCGTGTGAGGAACTGTAGTTGGCGTAACCGTCGTGTGAGGAACTGTAGTTGGCGTAACCGTCGTGTGAGGAACTGTAGTTGGCGTAACCGTCGTGTGAGGGACTGTAGTTGGTGTAACCGTCGTGTGAGGAACTGTAGTTGGCGTAACCGTCGTGTGAGGAACTGTAGTTGGCGTAACCGTCGTGTGAGGAACTGTAGTTGGCGTAACCGTCGTGTGAGGAACTGTAGTTGGCGTAACCGTTGTGTGAGGAACTGTAGTTGGCGTAACCGTCGTGTGAGGAACTGTAGTTGGTGTAACCGTTGTGTGAGGAACTGTAGTTGGCGTAACCGTCGTGTGAGGAACTGTAGTTGGTGTAACCGTTGTGTGAGGAACTGTAGTTGGCGTAACCGTCGTGTGAGGAACTGTAGTTGGCGTAACCGTCGTGTGAGGAACTGTAGTTGGCGTAACCGTCGTGTGAGGGACTGTAGTTGGTGTAACCGTTGTGGTAGGAACTGTAGTTGGCGTAACCGTCGTGTGAGGAACTGTAGTTGGTGTAACCGTTGTGTGAGGAACTGTAGTTGGCGTAACCGTCGTGTGAGGAACTGTAGTTGGCGTAACCGTTGTATGAGGAACTGTAGTACTGTAGTTGGCGTAACCGTCGTGTGTGGAACTGTAGTTGACATAACCGTTGTGTGAGGAACTGTAGTTGGTGTAACCGTTGTGTGAGGGACTGTAGTTGGCGTAACCGTCGTGTGTGGAACTGTAGTTGGCGTAACCGTCGTGTGTGGAACTGTAGTTGACATAACCGTTGTGTGAGGAACTGTAGTCGGCGTAACCGTGGTGGAAGGAACTGTAGTTGAAGTTGTTGTTGATTTTACGCAACTCATTTCATATTCAGCAGAAATATCCCTACACTTGCTTTCCAATGAGATATTTTCTGCTTCTTCACACTTGTTTACTTCAGATACTAGAAGCAAACTACCACCTGATAGTTTGTCATATGCTTCTTGCGTTAAGTTTTTTGCGTTTTTCCATTCAGAAGCATAACCAATTTTGATAAAGTTCAGACATTTCATTTTCTTCATTAGATTGGATTTAAAATTGATAACACATTGTAAACTCGAATTCAACATCTTGTTTACTACCCCGTCCACATATACCAAGGCATTGTCTGCATCGTCAAGCAGTCGTCCTATCTGCAAAATGAAAATAAAATCAAACTGAATGATTATGAAATTGTAGAAAATAATGTTTACATAAAATATTTCATCATTTAGTTTAACACCTTTAAGTGAAAATATAATGTAATATACAGAGCAATAAAAGAACTTTAGATCTATATTTATAGGTATGAAAAACGAAACACAATGATACTTTTAAAATTTTTAATCACATTCATATTTTAAATCACTTTCAAACATAAATTATAACTGTATAATTATTCACTGTATTATATTAATTCTCTGTTTGCCGGTGGGTTATGGAAAACCTCCTTAAACTATTTGAGGGGGCTAGTCTAACTAATGAGTTAACAATTTTCAATTTTTCAAAATATTGTTTTTATAATTTTTAATACCCTGAGTTCCCAGAATTGTTATTGTATTTTTATTTTCCCGAGCAAAAAAAAACAAAAAAGATTTAGAAAAACAAAAAGATTTAGAGTGCGCCAAACATTTTTCGTTGTCGATTAGCAGTTTTTGAGATGGAGGAGGCAATGCTGATGCAAACCGGGGAATTTTAGCTAACCTTTATGCAAAGGTAAGCTAACAAATAAGGTTACTAACTAATTAGCTAATCAAAGGTATTATTCTTAAATCTTAGACCTATACAATTTTGATAAATTCAACTTGAGTGCTTTACCGCTGATTTCCTGAAACGCGTGATGGTGTTAAATATTTACATGATATGTCCTAAACCAAATGAGATATTATCACCAAATGTTCACGGAGTATATATTGTAATAGGTCCTATAGCCCAAAATAGAACTATAGCAGTTGGTGTGGTTAGTTTTAATCAAAAGTAATTAAAAACATTAATTAATATGTTTCATTATTTTGAAAAGGAAGCCAATAAACCACCTTTAATTTTATGATTATACTATTAGTAGTTCACAAAAAAACTAAATATAAACAGCAACAATGCGTACAACTTTTACCCTGATTTGACAATATTTTAATAACTCCTAAATTTATGAATATATTTGAAATGGTTCTGTACCTATAAATCATTTTGTGTTTGATATTTCCTGAAAATTCCATTACCTCATATGTAGCCTAATAGGAATTGTATACACAGCAATGATTTTGTAAAAGCTTGCATATTGAGCTAGGCTCAACAATCACTTAGTACGAGTACACAATGTTCTTAAAGTGATCTGTAGCTTATTTCCTAGTTAATCAAACCTTTTAAAATAAAATAAAGATTAATCTATTCAAAGCGAACACTTAAGAACATTTGTATTAGTGCTAAAACAGTCAATAGCATCGCTAAAAATAGGGTTCAATTACTAACTACTTTCATGTGTTGAATTATCAAATCAAATTATTGATGGTAAATAGACCGATCTAACACCCCACTTAAAAAATATTTTTAATTTAAATATTTAAATAAATAGTTTCATCCAACTGTCTCCTAAGGATCCTTATGTTTTTTCAAATTGTATGACCGCACGCATAACCACGTAAAATAAAATTTGTTTAATAAAGAAAATGAGTATACCTGTTGTAGATTGTTTTATCATTTACTATTTTAATATTATGGAGTGTACATTTTCAAAAATATAGTCCCACTATAAATATTGGCACGTTACTCTATAGGATTCTATATTAGTTTTTATAGTAAAGTAATAATACCCCCGTCACAGCAGACCTGCGTACTCAGCGAATTTCCAAATCAATAATATAATAATAATAAAAATAATATGACAAGTTTTATAAAAATCTGTCCATAAACATGAAAATTATTTGCCTATTCTCCATAAGATTAACATGGGAAAGAGTGTGCAGGTTAGCTGCTGTGAGGAACACTGAAAGTAGTCATTTCTACCATAAAAATTTTTATCTTAACATCCATACCAACTTTCATCAACATCTGTCCATAAATAAAGGACTTTGCCTATTCCCTATATGATTTTGTTTGGGAAAAGAGTATGCAGGTTTGCTGCCATGATAAACACATAAACTATGATTTTTAAGCATAAAAGGATAGATCTCAACCACATGAAGCTAAATATCAAGTTTCATAAAAGAATATTGATTAATATGGGAAATATTAATTTTTTCCTATCCTCCTTAAGATTAACATTGGAGCCCCACAATACAACGTACTGTGTTTAGATTTTTTAATATCTCGGTAACTGTTGGAGATGGAGAAAAACTTTAAGAAACTTAACTGTGATTCCAATGGTGAAATATAAAATTGGAAATTTTTTAAAAATTACACTTGAAAAACGCAAAAAACCCCATTTTGGGGTACAAAACCCCCCTAAACTACCCGTTCCCATTGACCGATATGTCTGGTTTACGAACTCGTCCGAGAATTTGTAGGAATACACGTCTCCACCAAATTTGGTCTCGATCGGACCATTTTTACGAGAGTTATCGTGCTAACAGACACACACATATATATATATAAATTTTAACGACTATTGTTTTTGGACTCTGGGCACCTAAAGACGAAAAAATAACATGGTCCCGGGCTTAAGTCTTACCATGAGACCTACGGTAATAGCTTCTTCCCTATGGGAAATTCGCTAAAATATGCATTAAACATGAAATTATTGTATTTATTTCTTTGTGAAAAGGAGTTGGATCATTTTTATTTTACAGGGACTGTTTTCACTCGCACTAAACAGCTGTCCTTATTACCGTATGACGTCACCGTGTCTCGTTTTGGATTCCAATACCTTCCCAGAGCCAAGACATATCCATGTCAAAAATATTTTCATTATTAAATAAGGTATCTAAAAACTACCAAACGCTTCCCTAAAATCACTATTTAGCAATTTTACTTACCAAGCCCCAGCCGTAAGTCAATGTGTTACATGCTGCTACAACAGATTCACTGTCTGAAATGATTTGCTCTACATCCTGCTCAACATATTGTGTACATGTTTCATCAGCATAAGGAAATTTAGCCTTTACAGATTCAAAACATGTGTACAGCGTTGAGTTTATCAAGGAGAATTCAGGTATGTTGAAAGTTTTGTAGCTATTTGATAATATTTGTCTAGAAGTGTTCAGCCTGTCCTCCATGTTTTGCTGTTCTGTTTTAATTTCTTGTGCAAACAGTTTGTAAAAAGGATCATCTTGGGGTGCACCATTGATCTAAAATAAAGACAATTATTAGCTGATATTTATTTTATTTGTATACATATTATATTGTATTCTATGTAATAAGTATTCTATAATACCTCTAAATGTATTGTTGGTAATTAATACAGAAGAGATGGATATTTTAATTTTATAATACATACCAGCTTCGCTTGCTGGGGGTTCTGCCCCCAGGCTCCTGTAGTTGTAGTCAGCAGTCCTTAGTAATCAGAAGACCTTTTAATGTAATCACCATATCCCTAACATTGTATAGAAATGACAGTTAAGTTGTAATGTACTATATGTCCTAGTCCCTCGCTTAGGTTCTGGTGTGGTAGATCTTAAGAGTTAAAAGGAAACATTCCCTATCACTTTTACCTTAGTTCTGCTATTTAGGTGATAGTATTTTTGGTTCCATGCAAAACGAAATAAAAGACAAAGACAATTTTGTTTTCCAACAGATCCTTTCGTTACATAATACATAATGAGCTTAAACAACTTTAGAAGAAACAAAGTTTTTGGAATGAAATATCTACGTACGTTTAAAATACAGTTTATATTAAAAAGTTCCCAAGTTAAAATTTACTACGTTTGAAATAATTTACATTAAACTATATTTAATGAGATAAGAAACAGCAATGATGATTGAATATTGAATATTTTTACAAAAGAGAACGCCAAAAACAATTACCTGTATTGAAAACACAACGAGTAAGCTAACGACAGCCAAGGCAAAATCCATAATAACGACTAATACGTCATGCTCTTGAGGTATATATATAGCTTGCTTATATCACAGAAATTTATCATTGGTTATCTTTCCAATGATTAAGAGGATTACTGTGTTTTCTTTAAGGCCTCGATTGGGTCTCATAAAACCCAACTTAATTAATGAAACGTATACTAGTGTAAGGACTTTTTTAAAAGTACACTTAAAACATTTGTAAAATATATATAATATTATAAAGAAGAGGTGGTTTCTGTATGTTTGTTTGTGGGTTTTTGGGTTTGTTTGTGGATTTGTTGTGGCAAGTAAATGCAAAAAATACTGAACCGACCGGTTTGAAATTTTACACAAAGGTAGATCTTAAACTCATGCAACACATAGGCATACTCATTTCCTTAAAATCCTCTCGGGCTACGCCCTGTGAACGTCCTAAATTTCAATGTTTAAATTTTTAGAGAGTGAAAACACAAAATTACTTGAATGTCAACAGCTGTGAATGCTAAAATTTGACAGTTCGAGAAGAAGGAGAAGAAGAAGAAAGAGCTGCCGTGACCGTCCTAGGTTTCAATGTTTACATTTTCTAATGACAACATCAGTTTGCACTATATTTTGACAGTTCGAGAAGAAGAAGAAATAAAGTTGATTTTTCAGATAAACTGCTGGATCGAAATTAGTGAATTATTTGAAATAGCGGAATGGTAGATTTTAAGTTTTTTTCCGACGACTGTCTCTATTACATTAATCCTTATCCTCTCCCAATATTTGGCATATGTTACTTTGAAATGTTGTAGACACTCCTGTTTTGTCATTTTGTAAACAATGAACAATTAATTAACAATACCTTAAATGTATCAGTAGAGCCTACACCTTCCAGCCTTTTTAGCCCGTGCGAAGAACGGGTACTTCGGCTAGTAATATATATAACTAGCTGACCCGGTGGACTTCGTAACAGTAAATACTTGTTACTTTCAGATTGGCCATGTTCTGAAGTCGAATAGCATTACGACTTCGTTGTGAAAAATTAGATATTCTGGGTCGCGGCATAGTTAATAATAATACTGGGCCGATGAGACATTAGTAACATTCCCACAACACAATAAATCTGAGTGGATTGATTCACAATTTTTCTAATCCAACCTAAAACCAAACAAAACTGTAACACGGCTTTTATAGGAATGATATACGACAGCTGACATATAAGATATATAACAAACGTAGTATGTATAAATACCGAAATTATTTTTTATTTGGCCGACATAATTATAAACACGTGACTTTTAATCAAACAGAAAATAAAAAAATATAAATACATAATCCCCAAAAATCGTTACTAAACTATTAACGAGGTGAATAAATCTGTTCATTTTGTACAGTACACATTTACTTCATATTTTTACATTAATGAATGATTCAGATGGAATTGGATAGTAAAGCATATTGCTAATGGAAAGTAAAAAAACAGCTGTAGCTTAAGAAATCAAATGTTTTTACTGTAGAACATTGAAATCAAACTTAGTCCCCATAAGGTAAACATTAGAAATTTCAAACGCTATAAAATGGAAACTAATTTAATTTATGGAAACTGAATATGCCTAAAGCATGACCGGAGCAGAGACGAATCCGAAAAATCAAAGATCATTAAAATAGGTCCAGCCGTTCTCGAGTTATATTGCGCGTAGCTAACACGACTTTGTTTTATATACCTATTTAGAAGATAATACATATATGTATCTCTATATATAAAAATGAAAGTATTAATGTATGTATGTATGTCCTTTATGCGTTGCCAAACTACTCATCTGATCGTCATGAAATTTTAGGAAGTTTCTCAATATGTGTCCGGGAAGCTTTAAGCGAAAATACATTTTCGAAAACTCCAGTTTCCATTGTATGGCGTTTTAAATGTCTAACTTAAGGGTAGTAAGTTTGTTTACAAATTTTCTACAATTAAAACATTTGATTTCTTAAGCTACCTCTGTTTGGTTTACTTTCCATTAGCAATATGTTTTACTATCCAATGCCATCTGAATCATTCATTTATGTAAAACTATGAAGTATATATGAGCTGTTCAAAATAAAAAAAATGTTTCACCATTTATAGTTTACGGTTTTGGGGGATTATGTATTTATATTTTATATTTTATATCAGCTTGAAAGCAACGTGTTTATATGTTGGCTAGGTAAAAAATAATTACAATGTTTATACATATTACGTTTATTATAATAATCAGCTGTATTATAATAAAAGCCGTATACTTACAGTTAGGTTTTTGGTTTGGGTTTAGGTTGGATTAGAAAATTCTGAATAAAGCCGCTCACATTTATTTGTTTTGTGACAATGTTATTAATATGTCTTATCGTTTCAGTCTTGTTATTAGCTAGCCCACGGCTCAGAATATCTAATCTTTCACAACGAAGCAGTAATGCTATTCGATTTCAGAACATGGCCAATCTTGAAGTTAACTCATATTTACTAAAGGGCGTTACGACGTTCGCCGGGTCAGCTATTAACATATATTTTAAACGTAAATAATGCAAAACAATAAAACTAGTCATGTGGTTTTGACAACATATAGTATGTACTGCTATAGACTAGGTAAAGTACGAGGTTAGGGAGGGGGTCTCTTGGAATAATTTTGAATATATATATATATTATTATTATTATTATTATTATTATACAAATATATTATTTATTTGATTATTACATAATTAAATATATATATATATATATACACATAATTACCAAAACATTTTCTACATTTACACTCCTTATATCTTTCTCAATTTTTTACTTAATTTTTATTCTTATTTAAACATTTGTCACGTCGTTCAATAAGGTTTAGAATGTCTCTATTTATAGAAATCAGCCACCTGCGAAGCTAGTCTTTAGAAGTCTTTGGATGGTCTTCAGAAGAAGAGGAGTCTATAGTGCTTCTGTCACTTTATCACCCATGTCGAAGCACACCGCCAAAAAATTCTTTATGTAGGGTAACAAATGAAAATAACTTAGCACCAAGTCCGGACTGTACGGGGGAGGTCCTTCTGTTACCATCCACATTTCTTGATTAATGTTAGTTTTTCTTTCACAGTATGGCAAGAAATGCTTTATGCACACAGGTGGCCAGCCTGTAGTGTGGGACTCCCCTATGAAGTGGGGTTACCCACTAACAAAACCTCCTCTACTCGTTAGGTTTCTAACCTGGAACTGTTTGTCACATTACAACAGACTAGGCCTAAATTTGGCTTACGCCTTTGGGGCTCACTCACAGATAGTATATAGTATAAACCGTGTGAATACTATCCATCAACCTTGTAAACGCTGAGTACGGTCTCTTGCACCTCTTTTGACCGGTATGGACTTATCAACACTAAATATCGTATCTTACTGAAATTTTTACCTATTATGGGAATTTTCAACCTATATGACATTTGTATACACACGTTGAAACAGGACTGACAGTTTTAGGTACATTTTACATTTCGGTAATTATATGCCATTAAGAATAAAAGTAAATTAAATATTTACTTTGAGGAAAACTTATGGTGTTTGGATTCACATAGTAAAAAACTGAGTGTATTTATTAGGATATATATTTACCAGTGATATGATTTATGGTTGGATATGGTTAATGACCTTGACAACAAAGATACGGGTGGGTGTAGCCCACTTCAATCAATACACTTATATATTCTGATACGACTCAAACAGCTTAATTAAAATGATAAAGCATTCAGGAAACAAGTAGTTAAAACTCTTTGTTATCGTTGCAAATGCCAACAGCACTCAATAAGGCAAGTTAAAAATTGTGTATACTACCTGACAATCCGTGTTTCCCTACAAAGATACTTGTAGGGTATTTATTGGATTAATTCTTAGAACTTTACGTTTATTTACTGTCCGACAATGTCATGACCTTCTAAGATCTTTGACCCATTCTGTGTTGTACAGGTTCAAGGCTAAATATAGATTTCAGATTAGTATACTTTAGTTCTCTTTGGTTCCAAGTTTACTTTTATTTGACATCTTCTGTAGTTGATAGATTTCTTTGAAGAGATTTAGTAAACAGCTGAGACGGTGGATCATCTGGCGGTCTGTACAACTACAACCTAAATCCAACACGAGCTCAGGGATAGAGCTCTAAACAAGTGACCAGTGACTCCTGTCAGATTGTAAATGGTCACCTTTGGCCAGCCTATGTGACACCTGTCACTTCGTACCTCGCCGTCTTTAACTCACTGCACAGGCTTCTTGGTCCATGGTGATGCATATTTGAGTTAAAACTATTTTAAAACACTAGACATAAATGAAAGTTCAAATAAGTGATTAATCCTTTTGTTTTACACAATTCAATACTGGGATGGTGGCGACATCCTGTAATCCAGCTACTTGGAGGTCACGAATTGTGGATAGTTGTGAGCGATGGTCGGTGGGTGTAGTGTTGTCTTGTGTGGATTAACGTCCGCACTATTGAATACTACGTTAATCCACAAAAGATTATCCTCATAATTAGACCAATTCGTAATTCAGAGGCCGTGGTTCGGATTCCACGTTAAACTGTA
This sequence comes from Nephotettix cincticeps, assembly GCA_023375725.1. NCBI lineage: Eukaryota > Metazoa > Arthropoda > Insecta > Hemiptera > Cicadellidae > Nephotettix > Nephotettix cincticeps. Next base: position 71,582,515 of record CM041790.1, on the reverse strand, counting down.
GATTCCTTAGTTTCCATCGGCTGTTGGGCTATTAATTAACAGTCCTGTCCAAGGAACATGTCAGCCTTAGTCAGTAACAAGACTACAAGATCGCGCCACAATCATCTTACACTCAATCCTCATTCATACTTGGTTTAAAATACCTACCTTGTGGTATGGTCGCCATTTCAAATAATCTAATCTAGTCTAATATAATCTAATCTAATACAAAAACGTCACTTTTTTGTTATAATAAACACGCGGGTGTCGTAAGTTTCTGGAATATTAGGTTATGCTATATTCACTTCGATTTATTTTTTAAGTTTTGACCCATTTCAGTAGTTTACTTATGACACGTAGATAAAAAATTGACCGTGGATATCTTTCGATGTATAATTTAAAGAATAATACCAGTGGTTTTTCTAATAAACGACTTAAAATGTTGAGAATATACATATATATCTCCTTTCCATCTTATATTTAAACTGGTGTACATTAGTTTTTTTGAATATTTTTGTTATTTCATTATTTTTAGATTTTTTCCTTTAAATAGACTACACGTTGAAAAATAACAAAAACAAATAATAGTATAATCCATTCTGAATTTCAAGACTAAATCCATGTCGTTATTATATTTTTATTTTAACAAGAAAATAAAATATGTATATGTTTTCCTAATTTGATAATTAGCTGGTTTTTAGAGAATGCTTTAATACCGAATTAAAATTTATAAATATCATAACTATATAAAAATATTATTGGATTCAATTAATAATACATGGTAATGATACCGCAACGAGAGTATGAGGGCTATCAATAATGTATGATAGAAATAAGAAACTAGTTGAAAGCCTTGTAAGGAGAAAATATATAGGCATATTTATAAGGTATTTGGAATAGTGTTTCAAACAACAATAACTTATTTTACTATCCTGCTGAAGATGAGCATAATGAGTGAGTTTTGAGTTGATGGTTTGAGAAGGTCGATTCCCTGATGGGAATGGATCTTATTTATGGCTACTAAATGTAGTATTTATTTATAATTCCAGGCTACAAACTATAATTTCCTAATTTATTTAGTTGCCTTAAAGCCAACGCACGCATCAACAGACGAACGTATGCAGACGAACGGAGAAAAAACCGCTCACCATGCGATTAAATGTAAACATCTACAGACTACTGCAGACTGAGTTGGCAGACGTATGGAGGAAGTCTGTGTGCGTTGCAACATCTAATAAAATGGGGAGCGATTTTTCCTCCGTCCGTCTGCAGACGTGCGTCTGTTGCTATGTGCGTTTGCCTTTAGGATTAATGTATTTTTGGTGTCGTTAGAATCCTATGTTCTTGCCTTGGGCTACTATACTATTGTTTGATTGAAAGCTTAGATATTTTTTATAAAGAAAATCCCTTTGCTATTCAAAGTCCGTTTTTTCCAAAAATCCGCGTTACAATATTAGCTAACGAGAATATATCTATTGCTAGCTTAAAATTAAACACAGTTTTGAAAATCTAGCATAGCGCGTTTGTCGCTGTGTGGCCCTACAGCATTAACAATATAATGCCACTAATGTATATTTACTTCAAGAAATTCATACTTAAAATATTTTCACATATTTTAAACTTTATGCGTCTCACAAATTGATATCACCACCCATCGCCCTAACCAGAGTTCATACATATCCATATAATGGTGTGTGCGTCAAAGATATTTTATAATATATATTTCCAATATATCGTGTTTACAAATTAATGAGTAATAAATAAAAATACAGTTCTGTATGATTTTTTCCTTTTTTCCTTTAGGGAAGTTACGATTCTTTGAAGTTCGTCCCTTGAAGTCAAGCATTTTCCTCTTGATAATCTAGAAATAGATATTTATGACTAGTTTCAAGAATATGTTCTCCAAGATAACAGCTCGACAGACGAGATAAAGAAAAGTTTATAATGAGATGACAACATATTGAAATCATTGTATTACAAGATTGTCTCAAGTGCTCTTGTCATCATGAGCTACATCGTCAGTGGTCTGTTAGCGGCAGCAGCCCTTCTCATGGGGATATGTCAGGTTAGTTTTGAATTTAACTGCAATTAATTATAACACACGCTATTAATTAATTAAGATTATAACCTAGCTATTAAACTTTGTTGTCACGCTATATACATCGTCTCACCACATTAGATTCATTGCAGCATTACAACATAACCAAGTATATCTACTGTGAACAGTTTTTATTGTTTTATTGTTATTTGCTAGTCATGAAAGACGGGTTTCTTTTATCCGTAATGTTAGTAATATATATTTTCGTTAGTATGTCTTATTTATTTTGGTTTCAGTCAAGTTAGGCCATCACAAACGTGCCCATTAATAAAGTATATAAGCTAAATTTTAACAAGTAAAGTTATAAAAATAAAATAAATGAAAATTTTAATTGGGCTGAATTTTAACAAGAGATCTGTTCTCTACAATAATATATTATGTCTGTTACTTTTGTGGTGCAAATAAATACGAGGGTAAACTAGTGTAAACCACACGAAAGTTTTATAAGGTCTTAGACAGTAGGTTTCTCACTCACCCCCTCTTAACCAGCTGTGTTGCCATTTTCATTAAGCCTATCAGCTGATGAAGCCATATTACCATATGGCTGCGTCAGCTGGTACATGTATTTATAAAATAGGTATATGGCTATGGCTATATACCTATTTTAGTATACCTACTAAAATAGAGTAATCTGGCAACACCACACTTACTCTCTTCGGACTACGTTTGTGTGGTTTACTCTAGAAGTTTAAATCATACATCACTTACACACATCAGCTGATAATATTGGTTTATGACGCAGGCTATCGACCCGAGCACTGACCCTGACTACCAGGTCTTCGCTTTGCAAATACAATACAAACAGCAAGAGGCAGAATACAAACTGAATATCACCCAGGTGAAATATGGCAACATCACTGTGTCGGTAAATGTCCTTGAGGATAGTACCATCAACGAAACTATTAACAAGTGTTTTGCTGAGGTAAAAGCGAAATATCCGAACGCAGAAGCCATCTGCGTAGAGTCCGTGCAGCAGGAGGTGCAACAGCTTGTGGAGGACAGCGTGAACGAACTGGAGGCATGTTCCAACTTGACCTACAGCTGGAATCTGGTATGTAGGCTACTCATGTACCTTAAGAGACTGCATCAGTGGTAGCCATCTTGGATTTTAGTCCCGTAAGAGCAATGTTAAATTCTGGCGGCTACATCTCCTTGACCTATTGTCATAAATTAACGGAAGAGGTGTCAAATTAAAGGTATTACAGTCCTCCAGGGCACCATCTTCAGAACTTATTTTTGCTCTCTATAAAAAATAATGATGATTTATTTTGTAAAATATTCCTGGATTTTTGTTTTTATTTCAAGTTAAATTTTTGAACATATTGAAAAGGTCATGCCCTTGAGCCACATCTCATCAACGTACTTCCAAAGTTTTACATTGATACTTTGATAATTAACGCCACTACAAACGCCAAAGTGAAGGTATGTTCCACCAGAATTTAACATTGCCCTTACGGGACTAAAATTCAAGATGGCTACCACTGATGCAGACTATTAACTTGAATACATTTATTTGGTGCTGTTTAGTCAATCAAAAATTATATGGTATTTCTTATTCATTATTCTCATTATTATAATTCTCAATGATTTCTTACTACCAAAATCCTAAAAGAGAAAAGACGTTAATGATTGAGATACATAGACTTTGTACATTTAAATCATCACTAAACGTAAAGGAGAAAGCAACTATTAAAACACATTAATAAGCACATTATTTTAAATTTAATGTTGACATAAACACCTGCGTACTGTAGAATTTTTTTCAATTATTGTAATAATCTACCTTTCCCTGTTCTCTGTACTGTTTTAAAAGTAAGATACTATTTTAAAAGTTAACATTGTACAATTGGGACTTCTTTCGGTAATGGTAAGACGTTAACTTAAAGTTTTAAGGTATATTCGATTGCCTGGTTGGTGTCAATGATTCCTGACAGTTAAAAATATTTCCAAATTTTGGGGAGGTTTTTCATATTTCGTGAAAAAAATAATAAATTCGTTGGGATCCACTATCGGGCATGAAATTAGAGAAAAGTGTTTACGATTTAAATTTTAAAGTAAGACCAAAGGAAAAGTGTTAGATATTTTATTGTATTTTATTTTATTAAGTAATAAGTAGTTTTGTAAACTTTGTTGTTATTTGTAGATTGACACGAGTTGTTTTGAAAACCATTTTACGTATAATGAAACCCACTTTGAATAATAGAAAATAGTTTTATTAATTTATTTATTTTAATAACAGATCGTTGCGAAATTGCATAGGGGAAGCTCAATACTGGTTACCTCAGCACCTTTCTGGGCCAGGAATATCTTAAAAGTCATCATGTTATTTCCTTCCATCATTCTTAAAAATGAAATAAAATACTATAATTAAAGGTACTTGTAAATGCCTAAGAATACTTTAGTAATCAAGCAGTTCATACGATAAAAAACAGTTTCAGTTTAAAAAGCCACTTTCTGGCTATAAAGTGCCTTTTTTGTTTGACAAAGTGTCAAATTTCACTCCTCGAGAATCAAAATTTTACCTCATACGTTATTGTTTTTATTTTTTTATTTAATTGTTTATTACCGGTAAATCAGCTTTTACTGAACTTGCTTCAATTTCTGCCTCTAACTGACGACCAGAATTTGTTCGGTATTTAGGCCTATGCAAATTTAGGCCTCACTATAGATTTTTAGAATGATTTTAAACATACATCTTAGCGTAGAAGCAACGTTGAGTTTTAATATTACATGGTGACAAGACATAAATTATACATATAGGAAGAAAAACCCCGTATTACAATAATTTAAACACATACTCTTTACAAAGGAGGTTGATTTTTTTCTATACACTAGGGCCTACACAAAAGAAATAATAAAGGTTATAGCCTGGGTTTATCAGATTTGTTTGTATAAAATAATTACTTTACAATGATATAGAACTGTTAATGCACAGTGTACTTTTGAAAAAAGATTTGTTTTTAACTGTTTCCTATACGGAGAATTAGTCGCACAGAGTGACAATAGTCAGATATGTTTCCTCAGGTTTCATCTGAGCCCTGAGATGCACGAGAGGGGAGGTAAAATAACCGTGGTGGGGTTCCGTTTATGTTTAAACTTATATTTAGTTTGTTTCTATGTCAACTGGTAAGTAAACAACACGTATGCCATTCTTCCCGAACACCATTTAAGTCGTAGTCTACTACACATCCAAAACTCAAGGCTCAGATGAAACCTGTCAAACTGTAGTGTAGCCAGAGTTAACCGGTCATAGTTGAAGAGAAGTCACACAACAATGGTTTACCACTGACTTCCTGGACCAGAACTACCTCTTATCTACCACGTCATAGTATAAATGAAGTATATATTTTTATGAAGTCTAAATCGGTGAGAAAAATCTGAAAACAATTTCAAGGTTTCATCCCATCTAGTTGAATGCTATTTATCTTGTGTACATATTTTCTGTTTTGAAACTTTGAGACTCAGCCTTGCTCTAAGCTCGAGAAAGTTATGTTTGGTTAAATTAAAATTAAATACTAATATATTTCAATAATTTTCAGCTCGGTGACCTACTTAAACAGGCTAACAATGCCTCTACGCTGATAGACACCCTCGTGTCGACGATGTTAACAGAGGCTCAGAACTGTGTAAACCAGTTCTATAAATACCCAAGCTTCAAGCGGAAGTGCATCAACTCGGTAGGATTAAAATACAATACTCAGTGGGACGCCGCGACATCTTTCGCCCAGCAGGCGTACTACCAGATATCAGGTGGCGGCTTGCTTGTCGAGTCTGACATCTTATCATGCCAGAATGCTGAGAACAATACCTTCTCATCTAAGTGTGATTTTCTTGATGATGAAGTCAAAAACAACTGCTTATCTTTAACAACCCCCGCGTCCTAACTGTTTAAAATGTGTTACATCAACTATACAAAATATACTATTTAACTAACTAAAACATATTGTATTAATTTATGTAGCCCTTTCCAAAGAAACATTGAGTTAAGCTGCTAAACAGATCTATTCCAATAGTTTTGTAGCATAAATTTTATATTTTAGTATGGAAATTTACCGAAACGTCTATAATGATTTTTATTAAGATTTATTTTCTTAAGGAGAGAAGAATGCATTTTTATCTCTTAGAATATTTTAGATGGTTATATAGTTCCTCCTGCAGCCACCTAATACTTCATAAAGCTGTAACAACCTTGGACCCGCTTAAGTACCTGTGGAGCTCCTCGGAGATTTTAAAAACTACTTACATACGTTATGTCTCGATTTTAAAATGTTTTTAATATTTTTAATACTATCGTTCACTTACCCTTTGGAAATGACAGCAGTATTATGTTATTGTCACTTAAGTTATTTGGTTGCAAATTATATGGATTGCTTATACTCTTTGTCAAAAATTATTGCTAGAGTGTGCGCTCTCTCTCCGCAAAGGGATATGGTAAACGTAGGAGGATAATTAAAAAAGTAATGTATTATATAAATTATTTTGTATTTTAGGTATAACCTTATTCGATTTACGTTATTCTAGTAATATTGCTTTGTATTATTTCCAGTTGACAAATTCAAATACAGTAGTAATTTTTTTCAGAAACGAGCAATATAACGTCTTTTGAAACTAAATATAAACAGTTCCAAATTTGAAAAGCTTAGCCTAAAGAACAAAATTTTTATAATATATTTGTTAAATTATATAAAGGGGTAATTAATGGAATTATTATGGTTAAAAACATAAATTAAAGTTTCAGGTTTGAATAAGCAAGCTATATGGAAAATTTCATATACAAAAATATAAAAAATTTCATATATGATAGTTGTTGCATTATGTTTGAATTATCTTTTACTTGAATATGCCTTCTGGTTTCAGTATTGTTTTTAACTATATTATGACCCAGAATATCTAATCTTTCACATCGAAGCTGTAATTCTATTCGACTTCAGAACATCTTTATCCCAGCCAATCTTAATATTAACACGTATTTACTGTTAGGCGTTTCGAATTTCGCTGGGTAGCCAGTATTTTTAAAAATATGATACATTTATACTTTATACTGCTGGTCTTGAAAAAAAATAAATTGATTACAAAAAATGTTGCCGTTGTGTTATTTGAATTTTGAAAATTGTAACGTGAGATTAAAAATGATTAAATTTACTCTAAAAAATTATGACTCATAAATTGTAATTTTTGATCAACATGGATATATTATTGAACTTTCAAAAACATACTATTATTCTTATTCCATATTTTTGTTAATATTTTTTTATTTAATTCAGGTACAAAAATTAAAAACCATATGAGATATTTACGATTTCATCAATAAAAATAAAAGTATTCTAATGCAAGTAAATACATGTAAAAATTTCCAAGATAGATGGAGCAACCAAGATACACCACAAGGGTTTTAGGCTTACGTTCACGAAGAGTGCGGGGCTGCGTTGCTTAAAGGCTAATCTGAAATTTATTATCTTTTATAATCCACTCAGCCTCAGCCTGAATGATGAGGTCAAGAAAGCTCACACAGCCATTTAGAGAAGGAATAGAGCGTGTTCATTTATTTATTTACGATATATTATCTTCAAAAACCATAGCCCTCTAAGCTAAAAACTTATAGGTGGGATCCTAGAAAAAAAACTTGAACAGGCATCAAATTATTTAAACATCTTGCAGTTAAGGGTAAGCTCTTAAACGTAAAAATATTTGAAGACCATAAGAAGAGTATTATATGTACATAACACATCTTAACAATAGTAACGACAGTTTTTTTGTCAATTTAATTTATTTCATTTCATGCTTGGATTAGTTTTACATAATAATGCCATTTTTCACCTCTACATAAAATATTAATTTTTTTACACTAATCTATTAGGTAAGTTTTATTGGATTAATACTTAATTAACCAAGCACATTCATTAAATTAAAGAAATTAAAACAAAACGAATATAAATTACAATAAACACAAGATAAACAGAAAGAAGGGGGAATACCATTGCAAATAAATACATAGTATAAATACTGTATTCAAATTTTAACAATAACACAATTAATTAACAAAATAAACTATATAAATCATCAAAAAACCATAAATAGCAAAAGATTTACAAAACAAACATTTACATATCTACAAGTTTTTTGACATGGATATGTCTTAGCTCTAAGGGTGGGTGTTAGTTATTTTTAAGATGTAAAACATATACCAGGTTTCCATAGAAACTACCAAGGCTATTGTACTGAATTTTTAATATAAAACAATAAGAACAGCTGTTTAGATGAATTGAAAATATTCTCATTAGACATATCCATGATGTAACCTATGTCCCACAGGGAAGTAAATTATTTTTGACATGGATATGTCTTAGCTCTGGGAGGGTGTTGGTGATTTGTAAGATGGAAAATATGTAACAGGTTTCTACAGAAACCACCAGAGTTAATGAATTGAATTTTTAATATAGACTAATAAGACCAGCTGTTTAGATGAAGTGAAAACATTACCTTTAGACATATCCATGATCTAACCTATTTCCCACAGGGAAGTAAATGTAAATATTTTTCGCTTAACTGTGTAGCATCACCACCCCACCACCAACCCAATACCAACACCTGGGTGTATAACCTGTTCAGGCAAGAAGACAAGATGGCTGCCAATCCAAACATGATCCTGGCAGGGCCTGGAAGTTACAGTGTTAATAATCTTATTTTCTTACGTTGATCACTAAATGTTTGGCTTAAAGTTCAATTTTCAAACTATTTTAAATCCATCCCGGATATTACTGGCCTGTATCAATACTTTTAATTTTAAATATATGAACTTTAAAGGAAAAATCTTTAGCACTTAAACTTAAATTTATACTTAGAAACTAATAATCCTGGTGTAAACTCTTTGATACAACTTACTTCTCATTTAAACAGTCATGACAATATTTAATACTGAATAAAGCTATTAAATGAAGTTGTTTTATTAGATAATTTTGTGGAATATAATGTTACGTAAGGTTTGGTTCAAAAGGGTACAAATACTTCTATTTAGTTCCCAGTGGAAATGTAGTTACTGGTTAACATTATCTTATTTTATTACCTTATTAGAGCCTTGATTCTTGAGGTGAAACGTATTGGAACTACCAATCATTGCATGCAAGAACAAAGGTAATAAGGATACAAGTAGAAGGCACTATAATTTAATATAATAACTTTACTTTACTAAGACTTGAATTTACTGTTAAGATAATAACTTAAGAGAGTAACTTTTACAAACGATACTCTATTTTTAGTACGTATACGATTTTACAGCTCATTTGAAGAAGCTTCCTACATTGGGCTTCCCTTGCTGAAGATATACAACAGGATCGACCGGATTTCAGGGTCATTTGTCCCATCCCTTGTTACGCATCCCTTAGTAACATCAAAGGGTCTCCATCCTGGGTTTCCTCCTCAACGAACATTAGCTGTGGTCAGATCTCGTCTCACTCGTGAATGGTCAACGATACTACAAAAGAGAAAGGTTGTGTGTTGAATTAGCCAGAAGGAATAGGTTTAAGAAAAATGTCCAATATAAATATAGTTTTACGAATTATCATAAGTTAAATTAAAAATATTTATAATTAAAAGGAAATATTGTGTAGTATAAAATTAATTTTAAAAATTACACTTTTTTATTTAACACTTTTACGTTTCAAAAAACGTGGATTAAATAGATTGCCTTTTGAAATGACGACCTACCTAGGTTGGTATTTTAATCCAAGAATCAATGAGAAATTAGTGTAGGATGATTGTGGTGCGATTTTGTAGTCTTGTTACTGACTAAGGCTGACATGTTCTTTAGACAGGACTGTTAATTTATTAACACCCCAACATTCAATGGAATCTGAGGGTCCTACAGTTTAATGTGGAATCCGAATCATTGTTGCCTCTAAATTAAGAAATGGTCTAATTATGAGGATGGGTTTGCGGATGTAGCACTCAATAGTTCGGACGTTAATCCACACCACAGAATATCATATATATATAATTTTAAAAAAATGGAAAAAATGGTGATCCTGTCTTTTTTTGGGGTCAGTGTAAGAAGAAAGATTATTATATTAACGTGACAAAATATAAGTGTGAAATTTAACAATTTGCTTTATTCATCAATTAACTATCATATTTATTTAGCGTTATTTAACAATTAGATGAAATTAGGATAAGCCTTATTAAATAAGATATACAAATGTTTGTATTTATTCCCCTGAGGGAAACAGGTTAGATCATGGATATGTCGAAAAGTAATGTTTTTAGTTCATCTAAACAGCTGTTATTATGTTTCAAATTTTGGTTGTTCAAATTTCTAACATCCCACAAGAGCTAAGAGGTATTCACGTCTTAAAATATTAGAAATTAGAAAATTTTTATTATTATTAAATTTTGTTGAATGGCAAGATAAATTGTACAACTTTTAATACAATTGTAAAATGGAGGTTTTTACCTAAGCTTAGAGCCTGTGTTGTAAATTAACGACAAAAATGTTCCGTAGTGGCATTAATCATATGTACTAGCCAGAGGTACATGACGGTAGCTCATGATCTGACAGGAGTCGCCGGCTAGTCGTTTTACTCCAGCAACCTATGACTTACTGGAACAGAGCGTTAACCCTGAGCTACCGTGCCAGTTATTCAGTCAGTACATCTTTCGTTCCTCTATTTCCCGAAAGAGTAGCCTTATTAATAACACTTACACTTGTGAAAATTATTATCAATTAAATATTTTTCCTTAAGTTTATACTTTCATCCTAATGTGTAGGTACAATTTAAACAAAATCAGATTTCTTAACACTGTAAAATCTAAACTAATTGGCCATATGTAGTCTAGAGGGATACGCGTAGCTCTTCACAGCTGTTTAGTTTGATTGATCTCGTCAATTTCTGCTCGTGAGGACCGGTGTTGGCAGTAATAGATGGTGGTTTCACCTGTAACGAACCTGGGTCTGGGCCTCGCTGATCATTAGTGAAACTTTCCACATTAATCTCCAAACTGATCAACTATGATTGTTTCGATTGTGTCAAAAACATCCCTTGAAACTTGTAGACTTCATGCCAGCAGTAATTGGTTAACGATATCAAAAGTAGACGCAATCTCCATCTAAGATTCCAATCCTTCAAGAGCTGACTATACTGCACGATTTAGCCCTGTAGGAGGTGTAACTTTTGAGCTTACTTGGTATTTTTTTACTTTACATTGTGTAGCCCTTCTTAAAAAGTAGTATCAACAAAACGCCTCCCCTTTTTTAACCATACAGTCGTAAAAGATACAGAACAGGTGTTCTGCAATCCCAACTAAGCCTACAAATACCATCAACTTCAAGCCAAGCCGGCCACTTTATTTAAAGAGGGTCCTCATAACACTGAACCACACATTTGCAAGCCAAATTTGACTAGGGAATGTGTTAGTCTTAGTCAAAAACAAGACTACAACATCGCACCACAATCATCGTACTGTATACTCATTTCTCATTCATACATAGCTTAAAGTACCTGGATATGTTTACATAAAAATATTGTTGCTCATAACGCTCAAAATAATGGCTTTATCATTTATCATAATGGCTTAAAATACCTACCTGGGTGGGTTGCCATTTCAGTGAAAAGTTTAAAAAGTAAAAAAGTATAGGTGTATACAAGGGTTCTGTCGAGGAAATATAGGTATGAATGCATAACTTACACTATACACACACTATGTATTCACTATATATAGTGATATTTTTACAGAGATTTACAGAATACATATGATCAGGACCAGAGCAGGTGGCATTATGGCCTCATTTTTGTAGACAGTGAACTACTGGTTAGTTAGATTCATTTGTACTCAGAGTTTTGAGTATGAGATAGATTAGATTACCATTAGATTACCATTTGAAATGGCGACCTACCCAGGTAGGTATTTTAAGCCAAGTATGAATGAGAAATGATTGTGGGATGATTGTGGCGCGATCTTGTAGTCTTGTTACTGACTAAGGCTGACATGTTCCTCAGACAGGACTGTTAATTAATAGCCCAACAGCCGATGGCAACTAAGGGACCTACAGTTTAACGTGGAATCCGAACCACGACATCTGAATTACGAACTGGTCTAATTATGAGGATGGTATTTGCGGATTAACGCAGTATTAAATAGTGCGGACGTAAATCCACACAAGAGAACACTACACCCACCGACCATCGCTCACAACTATCCACAATTCGTGACCTCCAAGTAGCTGGATTACAGGATGTCGCCACCGTCCCAGTCAAATATGTACTATCAAATACTATCAAATATGTAATAGGTTGTAATATCCCTAAATTTTTAGTCTATAACTAGATTAGTAAAACTTTAAATTCATCTTTATTAATTCCCCAATTGATTATAGTTTACTTATAGAAATGGTTCAACATGATCGAGAAAGCAAAACAGCCCTCTAAACTACAAAATACTTTGTTGTACACTTGATGATATCGGCAAAAATACTTCTTGCCCCAGGTGACAAAACTGGGTCCCTTGTACCAAAAGCTACCTATACACCTCCAGTGAAACTTAACAAAATCTAATTCCAAACCATATTAAATGAGCACAACAGTGTATAAGTGCGGGACTTCGATCCTAGACGTACCTGGTATAAATTTGCCTATCAACAATGGAATTTAACCAGAGATAACATCACAACCGACTAGATGTGATTATTATACTTGAATATACGAGCTGAAGAATAGCTTGAAGCAAACTTACTCCGGAACACTACTTTAATAACATTGTGCCTTCATGTGACCTGGGTTTATTAGGAGAGACGTAAATATATAAGTAATATTACAAAGTGCTTGTAAGCATAACATATTTCTAGCACTTTTCCCTTTTCTCCCAAAAATTATAAACTGTGAATCATAAAATCATATTTTGACTTGGATATGTCTATTTGGCTTAGCTCTCGGGTTGGTAAGAACAAAATTTGAAACGGTGACGTCATATGGTTATGAGGACAGCTGTTTAGAGGAACTGTAAACATTACTTTTGGACATAGCCAAAGCGAGTTAGTAAAAAAATTATCTCGTTTTTATTTTAATAATTATTCTTCTTCTGTAGGTGTATCTTATAAAATACCATTTAAAAATTTTTCAATGTTATAAGTATAATAAATTAACTAATTCGTTCACTAAAACAGAAGTCTAAGTGCAAATGGTTGCCTTTAGTTCACAATTTGCAGCCACGTCGCGTCGGAGGAAGAGCGTAATACGTAATATTTTCTGTCCCAGCCGCCCGGATGTAAGGTCAAATTGGCTCAGCTCGTTTATCAGTCACTGGCCAACGCGAACGTGCTCAGTGATCCCTGGGTGAAAATAAGTGCGTGTTCGTTTACTGTTCACTGGCGGTGAATATTTTGAAAACCACTGCAACATGTAAAACGTGTGTTTTCTTGAACTTTAATGTGAAATCTTATCAACGGGTAATATAATTTTGACTTTCATCTAAACAATAGTACAGCGCGGCACATGATTTACTCTGAAGAAAAATATTTTTCAGTGAAATGCATTTTTAAAGGTTAGAGCTTCTCGTTTTTGCAACAATTTGCACTTCATTTTAATTTTTTTCGTCTAGCCTTCTCACTTTGGAATGGTCTTAGCCAACACAACCGTTATACACATTTCTTCAGGTTAGACATTGTCGGTTGCTATATTGAATAGTGGAAAACCATTGATCATTGGAGGAATTGAAGCAAAAGCTTCAAAGACTGATGTTGTTTATTAGGGGTGATCCGATGTCGGGTTCTTATCCCAGCAAAAGGAAAATAAAATTATTTACTTCCCTAAAAAAAGCTATTAAAGGCAGTGTTTTCAGTTCATCTAAACATATGTTCTTATGTTTCAAATATTCATCTTACAAAATTATAGCAACCCCCCCCCCGCCGAGCTACGAAACAAGACAACACTCCCATCCCATGATCACCAAGCTTCAAGTGGACTAAAGAAAATAGGAGTGAAACAGGAAAAATGAATGAGTTATGTGGGTGAGGACAGGCTCGATTTTCTGAACATACTAAGTCTAGAGATACACTCCAAACACTGCTGGACCCTTTACTTCTGGGGAATCTAGGGTCTCCAGATAGGTTTCGAACCAAAACTTCTTGAACTTGATTCACCTACACTTCGAATATAATAACATTCCTTCCAAGAGCCGAAGTACTACACTTTACTTATACAGTTTGTATCTGAAATACACTGAAAAACTTTAGGATATTATTCCTGGAATCAAAGCAAACAACAAATGTCCTGTGAACAAATTGCCTATCTTGCTTCATTTTCCGTCTGTTTTTGATTAATTTAGCTTTTAACAATTTAAATGGCCGCCAGTTGTAAATGGTTAAAAGGAGAAATTGGATATTATGAACAAAAATAGGTCTTATTAGTAATCAGACACACGCCAACTTTGAAGTTGGTATCTCGTTGGTAAGTGATAGCAGGATTTGTAAAAACCACATACACACCAACAAATGGAAAATGGAACGAGATAGGTCATACGTTGACAGGAAATTTTATTTTTGACCTGAGGAAAAATTTCCCAAATATCGGTATATTTAGGATATATCCTACATACTAACACTCTCCCTATGCAACATTCCAGTGGACCTTAAAGCATCGCATAATTGCTGTAGTGAAAGTTTAATATCGAATGAAATTATAAAAGCATACTTAACTTTATGAAGTAAATACAGGATTCTGAAACGAAACTTCAATGGGTAAGCTTAGTTTGTTTAACCAAAGATTTTAAAATTAATAACATATTGGTCATCCTCATACTCAAGAACTCAAAATATTGACAATGTAGAATTCTAAAATGTTTAAGTACTTATTGATTTAACGCAAGATCTAACCTGGAAATCTAATGTTATTTACCTTACGATCTCGATGACATTATCGTATCGTGAAATTTTGAATTAGATGTCTTAGCTCTGGGGAGAAGGGGGTGTTAGCAATTTGTAAGACCAAAATTCGAAACACAAGAATAGATGGTTTAGATTAACCAAAAACATTCCTTTTAGGCATATGGTTTGATCTAACCTATTTCCCACAGAGAATTAAACACACAATTTTTTAAGAATACCTAATTAAAATGTTTTATAATCACATTGTTTCATGATCTGATCTTGAAATTATCTTTCAAAAAACCTTTCAAAAACTTTTAATGAAGATAACCGTGACATTAGTAATTTAATTCCGTTTAGCTTTATGACGAGTGATGTTTAATAGTTTAACTGATTTCATCATTAAATGTTATTTCATCTGATTGGCTATTATAGATAAATTTTGCTACGTTAACCTAGCGTACTTAGAAGTAGTTCTGGAGCGTGGTTAACGTGATGTTTGTTACCGGCAACAAGGGGAGTATTCAGGAATAGCCAGACTTCTGAACCGTGAATATGCATCAAATGACAGTCTGCGACCACTGATGCATTCAGCTCATCGTAACAATAGCGATCAAATTCACTTAGAACTTTATCTAACGATTAAATCTGAAATTAGTTTCAGGTTCAATTTTGTACGCATCAAACTGGTTTTAATTTATTATTAGCTTATGAAATCTTCTAATAATCCATTTAAATCTAGAGCTAGTTTTTTGAGGTTTAATTTTATTTTGATTTGTTGATCAGTAGAATATTCAAAGATTTTTTGGGTTTCGTAAATTTTTTTAAAATTGTTTTAAATCCAATTTTAAGTCCTGTATCATTAAATTAAGAATGGTTGTTCTTTAAAGACAGAATGACAAACCTCAATTACATTCATATTATTAAAAAATATAACAACTAAACAAATTAGAAGTTCAATGATATGTTTACTGTACAGTTTTGATTGTTTGTGACATTCACTCTTTCGCTTAGAATTTTAATAAAGTCCATGCATAGTTGAAACTTGAGTTCTCATTTCATACGATCTATAATTTTTTATTTTATTATTACTTTTTCTTTTACTTTACATTTACATCCCTTTTCGTCACTTACTTCCCTTAGTCGTGTTTTTCGCCAGTCCGTAAACCTATCTTACTGTTTTTAAGATATCCCATAGAGCTATTCTTGTCTCAAGTTAAGAATTTATTTTAGTTTTTCAGAGTCCAAAAAACAATTTTAAAATTTTTATATATATATTTATTATACAGATAATATATGTATATGTATATATAAATATATGTGTTTCTTAGAACGATAATGAAAAAATGTTATCGATCAAATTTGGAAATATCCTAAACTGTTCGAAATGAAAAAATATCAATAACATAGTTTTTTTGTAAACATTATTTTTGCGTCAAGTGTAATTTTAAAAATCTATATATTTCAACTTTTATATTAAAAAACTACAACTTAGCAAAATTTTAATTGTACCGAGATATTAAAAAATCTACCTACTTGTATTGTTCAAAGTAATTTATTGGGTAGGGAACATTAATATATCCCATATTAATCAAATAAGATATTTAGCTTTATTTTGAGAATCTTTATGCTTAAAACCTGTAATATTGTTTATTATGGCAGCAAATGATACAATTTAATAAATGAGAATAGCAAATTTATTTATGGACAGATGTTTGAGATATTTTATTTTGAAAAAATAAAGTGAAGGAATAAACCCACTAGTATTCCATACTGCAGTGCACCACCACTGTCCTATGAATATAATTAATAAAATAATTATATTTTTTTAGGAATTTTTATATTACATAATTAAATTATGATTTAAATTCGCTAGTGCGCATCTGCTCATTATATCTTTCTCGTGATTTTTATCGTAGAACTATTGTCCCTTATGATCAGCTTGTATTTTCAAATTTTCAAGTACGTTAGGTATATTTTGTGACATTTTAACACTCATAATACTAGAAATACAGTAAATTATTTTAGGACCATTTACCCAGTTACCACATGTTTCCAGTTAGGTTGTTAAAAAGGAACAGAAACTGATTCAAATTAAGAAATAAATGTTAAATAAACATTAGCACACGTAGTGGAAAAATATATCAAAAAATTAAGCTGATATTTTCCCCTTCTCCCAACAAACTGCCTATTCGCACGTCAAAGTGTACATACTAATACTTGAGTTAAGTTAGGTTCTTTGTATAATAATACAAGATACCATCAACAATTTCAGCAAAAAATTAACCTCTACTGTTCCTGGATAGTAGATTTTCAAGAGAAACCGCGTTATTCTAAGAAATATTGGGTAGTGGAACAGGTTGACGTGCGAATTTCCTCTGCCTTCTCCAAATCAGAACTTGAGAAACAATTTTTTTCGATAAAATCAGCTGTAATCGAAAGTAGCTAATTTCGGCAAGGAGTAATGAAAAAAGCTTTGGGTTGAGGAAAGGTTTCAGTCTGGTCCGCAGCGCTGTATGAGATATTTATTTATGCTATAATATTCAGCGTTGACGCATCGTGGCGCAGTAGTTCGTGTCTCTGCCACTCCGAAATGAATGTAGAGTGCGCCACTGGCGTGTTGTTATACGTGTACCTCAGCAATTAGGTGGTTAAAAACATAATTATATTAAAGTACTTTTAAGAGAGAAGAGCTTTAATAATTAAAATAATTAGTTAATTTTTTTTAATATTTTGCTTCCTTTATTTGGTCCATTAGGTTTTTAGGTTTTCCATAAAGATAGTTGTTTATCGTGAAAAATTCGATAGTTTATTCGTCTACTTATTTTAATAAGATCAGATTATATTAGATTATATTAGATCATTGAAATCGTAACTATACTACAATGTATGTGTTTTGAGCCAAGTATGAATAAGGATTGAGTTTAAGATGATTGTGGCGCGATCTTGTAGTCTTGTAACTGACTAAGGCTGACATGTTCCTTTGACATGACTGTTAAGAAATATCCCAACAGCCGACTTACTTTTATACCCAAAAATGTGGAATTCATTGAACGTATAAGTTGAGTAAATAAATTGAAATGATTCAATTTAATAGTACTAATAAAAATTTAATTCTCGCAAGAAACTATTTTTAAGATGCTAGTGTTCTAAACTAATTTCGTATTCCTTTTTACAATATTTCATTACGAACTTGAAGTTCATTTCGTTCACGTAGGAAAACGTGTTTCACAACTCCTATCATCAAAAAAAGCTACAATATTTTAAAGAATGCCATAGAAAATAGAAGTAAAACATATTTAAACTTTCTATTAAAAATTAAGTCGTTTTAAAATCGTTAAGTTCAGTTTAAACTATCGAAAGATTTTAACTAAGGCGTTTCTCCATAATCCATAATTATTTTTCTCCTAAAAGGCTATTTAAGATTATTTATCAAGTAATTAAAAGTTTACTGAGTACGATGTGGTAGTTGAGGACAACGCGCTTGGTCTCCTCATGGAGGGAACTCCTGTCAGATTATGAGCTTTCATCTATCTGGGACTATTACTATGACCGTATCTCATTTCAATCAAATTCAATTCAACTTGATAGCAATTGAGATTTCAAAATAAATGAAATACACAAAAAATATAAAACTTGAATTAACATCCCGACTTGAACGTGAAACTGTTTAACTCAGCAGCTGTTAACTGTTACAGACTGACTCCCATACAAATAACAGTTTACGATTTTGTTGACTTTGTCCTATACGTGATAAAATCTTTACCCATAAAAGGATGTAAACGCAGCAAGTTGTGGAGCCTCCCTCAGGGGGGAGGGGGCACCCTCCACGTTGGCAACGTTTGATTTTAGTCCAGTCCCTTTGGGAAATTACCGCACGCATATTGATCAGGGCAAACAAGCATGATTTTATACGATATCTACGTGAAAAACTAAACTATTTTTTTCCAAGAATTTTCAGGTATTGTTGCTTAACATGAAAAAAACGTATATTAATTAATTAGTGGTAGGGGGATTCTGAGAGAGATGCCCTTCCTTTTTATTGGAGGCCCAAACGTTTGCCACTTTTCGACAAAAACACTTTAATAAGCGTCCTTTTTTGTGTAGCTTAATAGTTAAAGTTAACACTACAAGAAAAAACATTCACAATTACGTTGGTTTTGATTCTTGGATTAGATTCGTCGAGACACCCAACCGAGACTGAGTAGTAATCCGGAAATCAGTAATCAGCTGTAATCAAGAATCGCTCCAATGTAAAACGGTACAATACCACAACTCTTAAAAACCAGAAATGGCGTTTTCTACTGTTGCTGCTTCGGACAAACCATCGGACAGGAGTTTTCCAAATGTTAGTTATTTGGCATGATGGATTGTTCAACATGAAGGTGTCGTAGGCTGACTAGTAGTATGACTTCAAAGACTTGCAAAAGCTCCGGTTAAGAGGTTTGAGGTAGTGCGATGTGTGACTGGGCAGACTTAAACGTATGATGTTATTTGGTTCAGCATACTCAAGGATTTCAATCGAACTGTAATGCGAGGGGTGGCCATCAAGAATGAGCGATACTTTACCAGCAGGATTTCTTAATACAAGTTGTTTTTTAACCAATCAAAAAACGGATCAGAATGTATGTAAGCAGACTTTTCATTCATTCACTTTTCATCATATGGTTGTTTGGAAACTGGAGTCAGTCCGTCCCCATAATCAACATTTTCCTCTGTAAAAATACAGTAGGGTGGTAAGTAACTTCCCTCTGCACTTAAACAACTCACAACAGTCACAGTCTCGCCTCTCTCACCAGAGGGAATGGAAGTCACAACCTTACACCCTTTTGCCTGTCTCGTCTACGTTAGAAATTTTACCTGGTCTCTCCATCAAACCATTTTCCTGTAAAACATTTCCTGTATGATCAAAGTACTGTTTGGTTGGCTCCCTATTCATTCCAGCTGCTCTATTTTTAGAAACCCCATCTGACTTACGAATCTTCTTTGAATGTTGGGTCCCTGTCCGTGAATGAATTCAGCTAGTCATATCCAGAACTATATAATCACTTACCAAATGAATGGCATCCACCCTTCAGGTGTCAATTTTGTTAAAATTCCTTACAGAAACCGGTTTCGGTCTTGTAACAGACCATCATCAGCCGCCGAAACAGGTATCACGTAACACAACAGATTCTCCATCGTCGGTGTTCGTCAAGATAAAACATTTAAAAATCTTTTTTGCATAAAAAAAGATTTTTGTATGGTTCCTATAAGGAAGTTTAACAAAATTGACAGCAGAAGGGCAGATACTATTCATTTGGTAAGTCGTTATATAACTTACTATCTAGGTGTCTAGGCATTCGAAAAATGATGATTAAAATTAGTTTTCATCACCACTAACCAAACTTGCGAAAACCAACTTGTTTGCAGCTTTTGATGTGGATCGCCATTTCCTTACATTTTCAAACCCCAAGACTGTCCCCAAGTACCTTCTGTCAAGTTTCTTGTCAACAATCTTCTTTTGAGAGTAGATGTTGATACTTTATAGCACCTGGCAGCTCTGTTCACTCCCATATGGTGTTCTCTTATAACATTCTCCACCTAAAGTACGAGTAGATCTTTTTTTAAACCAGCTCGCCCTCGTAGAGTCTTGCTTCTACGTAGGTATTTGCTTCTTTTAGGTATTCCTTCCTAAAGCAAATAACAAAAATCAGTCATGGTATAGAGCCTAAGGGGTAGCCTTTATAGAAGTTGGATCCCTGCAGCAAACGTAAGCTATGACATTTCTTAATAGAAATCATAACGGAAAAAATAATTATAACTTGAGGGTGTGAAAATAATATTGTTTAAGAACTGCTGTGTGTTACTTTTTGTATCAAACCATTCAATTTGGACTTGTTTAGGATATAAGGACTACGCTATTGTCTTGAGCCCTATAAATAACCTGACTCTAGCAAATAGTAACTGTATCCGAACAATTAAGTACTAGGTTTAAATTAAAAATAAATCATTTTTGCTTTCAAGCTTGATAAATCAAGCTTGAAAGCTTAGTAAAATTACAAAACAACAGTGTTCACGCAACAAAAAATTAAGTATGTACGAGGTTTTTTTACTCACCTGAAATTTAATTCAGTCTATCTCAACCAAATCTAGAAATAATTAGCACAAAAACTCACAATGAAGAAACAATGGGACCTTTAACATTTGCACACTACCAGCGGATCAATCAACTGGACAGGAAAGGAACTAGAGAACTTCATCTCTCCCAGAATTACCTTACCCATTTCGAGGCTGCTTGAATCAAATAAAGTTGTTTTGGGACTGATTGCTGTCTGGGGAAACACCGAGTCACCGAGTTTTATGTAAATTCGATTGGAAACTTAGGTAATGACTAAATTTGTTTTCTTATTTTCCAATTTTTGTTTTAAGCGCATCGCATATCTAAAGTTCCTTTAAAACGTGAAAAATCAAAATTTCCCGAAAACAACTGTAATTTTCTTCAAAACTTCACGATTTATAGTGCTTAGAACCTCAAATAATATGATACTACGCTCATTTATGTAAAAATATAGATAAGCAATAATAAGCTTAGGCCCTATAGCAATTTTTTTATTTTCCAATAAAACTGTAAATGTATAAATAAATTTTCTTTTTCTATCAAAACTATCGGAAGTTCCTGGCATTCTTAATGGCATACAAAACCACTCAAAAATGTTTATTCTCTCGGAAGAGAATGAACACTTTAAAATCTTCCACTATAGAAAGATAGGCTCTGAAATAAATTAAACTATTTAACATTAGATTTGTTAAAAGTTGTTTTGAATAAGCAACAGTATTGTGTTATTTAGGTTTCATTCAAGAGAGTGTGTCATTTTGTTGATACCGTTTCTTTAATAATTTGCCTAACACTTAAAATATGAGTGTACGTACGTTTAACCCCCTCTTTATTCGTATTCTTAAACTTGAGACACCGGCCATATCCACGTTGGTATTTCAATGTGATATGAGTGTTACAAACGTAATAAATTTCATGACATGTACCTTTGTTAATGATAAAGATTAGCTGATTTAATAACCAAGAAATTAATTAATAGCTTGTACATTAATTCACTTTCTAAGGATCTTCGGTTGCCACACCACAGCCAGAACCAAGAACCATATCAAAGAATTTATATTTAATAAGCAATCAGATAACTATTCAAGTTTTTGTATTAAGCTTTATTTTATCATAAAATTTGAAGAGTGAAATGAAATGGAAAAATGAGTTTTGTGTAAATTGAAAATAAATTGGATAGCATAGTTGCATCTGAAACCATTCCAACAATACACAATTCTAATGGTTAGTATTTCAAACTTTGGTGACAAAGCCTATTTGTTTAAATCACCATCAGGTATTAAGCTACTAAAATGTTTCCCAATAACTAGAATAAATTTAATGTTTCAGCAGTCGATTTTATAAAATAAAAAAAAATAGAGAATGTATTTTACTATTTGTACATGGCATTAGATTGAAAAAAAACTTTACGTTAGCTATTAAACATATGGTGCAAGGTAACTGTTTGTCATTGTAAAGTAATCCAACTATTGGTATGTTATCAACAATCAACCAAACACAAAAGAAAATTTCCCAATTTCCCCGTCCATAAGTACGTCCAACAATCAATTACAACTACTTACTACATAACGGTTTATAAAGTCAAAACACTCCAAAGAAGTTGTGATGAGAATACACTACTGTACGTACATGATTATATTGTCGTTATTATATTTTTTTAAATAATGGAAGAAGTGTGTGAGGCTATAAATACGTATATGATTAAAGCCACATTAGGTACTAAGAAATTTAATATTTATTTATTGTAGTTCAACAATAGTGTCAATTTAACATTGAACACAGCAGTACGCAGTACAAAAAGAACAGACTATAGTATAACAACATTTTATAGATATATGGTAGACTATAATACTAGTATAACATACACACATATACAGTATAGACAACGTCAAAACAATACAAAAAACTGTGAAGCAAAACGTGCGAGTAAAATGCACTTATATTGATTAATATATTGACCTAGCTAAATCAGAGTGTATGTTTGTTTGATTTTAATTCTTGAACGATTAAACAAAATATAATATATATTCAATTCACGGATAGGTAATGTACGTGTTTTCAAGATAAATCTTCATTTTTATACTATGAATTATTATTTATGATTCAAACACTTATTATTATTATTAATTATTATTATTATTATTATTATTTATTATATATATATATATATATATATATTTATATAAATATATATTTGTGTATGCGATATAAATTGAATTGAATTATTAATTAATAATAATTAAGATCACTACAGAATAAAAATGAAATTGTAAAGAAACTGAAAACACATTTTATCAATGATCATTAGAATAAACACAAAACAATGTTAATACTTACCCATAGGATTAAGGATATGTTAAAATATTAGGTTAGTGAATGTTAATAGATTAGTTTATTATTTCCAACACCACACCAATGCACAATAATTCAGTTGTTACACATAACACAGAACATTAAGAAATTAAAATGTGATTATGATATTCATTGGATTATTTATTTAGGTCTAATTTATTAGAAATACATAATCCTGTAGTAAGCTAAAAATATAGTGATCTGCTTGGAGTATGATGCAGGATGCTTTTGAGGTTATGTTGATATCAAGCAGAAAGTGAAAGTTAGATAAGCCTGTGCATACTTGTTCTAGTGCTACACAGAGGAATATAGTGAACATGAAACAATGTTTATTCTATATATATTACATATATACATGTTGAACTAGTTTAGGATGAAATCAAGTTTATTCATTTTCTTACTCTAGAGTATCGCAATTATAATTGTTATGATCTTTATGTTGTTACCGTTGTTGTTAAGTTTGCTAATGTATTTTCGTAATGAATTTTTTTATCAAATATGTATTCCCATCGCAAGTAATTATAACTTTTATTAGTAAATTAAGATAATGTTACTGTTTAAAAAAATTAAGAAAAAAATTGAGATGCCTCTCAAATAGCCACCAGAGCTAGAGAGGTAAACAAAAGCACTGCAGTGTACTACTTTGTATTTGCGAAATAAATTGAATTGAAATTGAAAATTACTTAATTATTATTATGATTCAAACACTTTTTAAAGCAAGAGTCTTTTAATTTTAGATTCATTCATATTAATATAACCTATTAAATGTATAATTGGGATTAAACTAATCTTCATTTTTATTTTTCGTTGTTAAAAACATCGTAAAACAAATCTAAGTGAAGGTCAAAGGTCTAACTACCTATCCTAGGGCATGTTTTATTTCACACTTTGTAAGTTTATGGTAAAGTTAGATTTAGAGATGTCGCAGCTTTGTGTGAACTGCCAAAAGCACGCCACATTCTCAAAGAGAGCATAGCATTCGTCCTACTTTCGACCAAACAAAGCGGTTCACAACCCCAGTGGCTACGGCCCCTCACTCTGCATTTGGTTACTTTCTGGCTTACATTCCTTTGCATGTATAATGTATGTTAATTTCTTTGTAAACTTCTAGTGGAACGACAATGTATTTTATACATTGTTTTCGTGTTTCAGTCTGCAAAAACAATATAAAAGAATTAAATACAACTTCATTATTAAAACTAACATGTTAACCTGTTGAATGAAAATCCTTTTTGTGCAAAAGTACATTGTTTAGTGTTTTTATACTTATAATGAAAATTTTTTTCGTAGACGTAAACTATGGGAACTAACTTAAAATTCTTATACATTTTTTTATTTTAGATAATGATATTTATAATTAACGATTGAAAGTTATTCATTTATCATTTGTTGTCTGTAAGCTGATGATGTAATTTCATATTTCAAAATAACTAGGCATTTGTGTATCTAGAGCACAAACTATGTCATATGGCATAAAGCGTCAGCTGAGTGCTACCAGAACTTCGAGGGTGGCCATGGAAATTTGCACACGTATTAAACATAACATTTTTCTACAATAAAATAGTCATGGGGGTTATGTTTGATTTTCCCGCTGGGATAAATGTAAACATAACTTTTAAATTTACTTTGCCGCACTAGGGTTGAAATGAGATAATATCCACTCTATTGCGGGAATGTACTACTTATACGTTCTGCCAAATTGTGAAATGTTCCTGTTATTGTTTGCTCGTCGGAAAATATCAATTTTTTATTTTTTAATTAACTTATTTGGATACCCTTAAAAGCTTGCTACAATTTAACATTAGTAAATCAATTTTTCCTATCGGTGTAGACTATTTTAACTGAGAAAAGTTTTAGTAATTTAAAAATTATTTGGTAAGTACGATCAGTTAAAAAAGGAATACAAAAAAGAAAATTGTGTTTGGATGTTATTTACAGCATTATGATACTTACGTTCTTACTGTATGTCTGTAAATAATTGAAATTATGTTAACTAATTCAAATAAAACGTTCTTAAAACTTAATATTATTTAAGGATTTTAAATAGAAAATAATACTCATTCAATTTTAAATTTTTCACTTATCGTCATAGTTTTTCGATTTAAGGGAATGATTTGGAATTCCTGTACCAACATGTTTCTTGTATAGATACAAATTATATGCTTATGTACTTTATCCTTTAAAGAATTTGAATATGTAAAAGTATATTTTCATATTTAATACCATTTAATAGGTTAAGAATAAATTTAAAAGTGAAATCCAGTCAGTGCTTTAATATGAGAGTCAAAATCTTCCAAACATTCAAAAGTATAAAAGGTGTTATAAATTTGAGATGAATATGATATGGAAGCACAAATTAATTTCACCCCTAACTGAAAAATGAACAGTTTTTTACCAGCGACAATACCTGTGGCAGTTTATCATTGTCAAACGACATTATCATACATATTGGAAAATGCTGTGCTAACCGGAGAACAGGCCTTTTATAAACCCATCCTATCGCTCTGGTTTTGAAAGCGTCAAGTTTATTTTCACCCAAAAATGTTTTTATCAATAATTGGTCAATAAAATTTCAGTGAGGTAATATTATGTAATGAAATTTTTAATTTACTTACTATACGCTTCGTGTTATTGGCTTAAAACACGTTCATAAGTGTCGTAATTTGGCGATATTTTAAGCTTTATAGGTTGAAATATTAGGTTATATTTACAAAAACTGGAACCATATTTTTCTTAAAATTAATTTTCATGATGCTAGCTAAGCAACGTGTTAACACCTATTTCCAAAATAAACAATTACTTATATATTTTATACATAAATAACTTTGTACTTAGGCTGTATATTTTGTTACCCTTAAAATTTTTTGGCCGTATGCCAGTAGAAGTACGCGAATTTTAAAGGCAGACAATCGAAAACATTCCCATTTGTCGTACACTATTTATCATATGTTAATATGTCACTGGAAACACTACAATAGTCATAGCAACGCAATACATACGTGGTGCTCTTCAGGTCCACGACGCACTTTGTTAATGCTAATGACCGACCACGTCGTGGTTCAAATACGACCTACGCCGAGACGAACATGTGGAAATATAAAAATTAAAATTTACGAACTAGGTTGTTCAACGAGAGGCAAAATAATTCTACCCCCTAAAACTAAAAGGATTTATCTAAAAACATAAAATACATAAAATTAAAGATGATTTTTTGCAGGAAGGACACTTATATAGAGCGATATTTTTGAAACATAAGGAAAAACATTGATTGTGAAAAGACATAACGGATCTCAACGAGAAGTCAAAACCATTCCACGAATATTTTTAAAATCAAAGAAAGGCTGAAAGTTAACTTTAAAGAAAATATTTATTTTGAAACGTTTAAATCAGCGTAGTTTTGTTATTCGGTGTGACGTTAAGTCGCCGCAACGAGGAAAATGTTTTGTACGTATTTGTCGAGTTGTAGTTAATCCATTCGTGTTCACCGTTGCTTATTTCATTTCTCCCCAAGTGCTTCTGCTTTTAAAAGAAAAGTCGTTCTTTTGAACATATTTTACTTTACAAATTGAAATATTAAATTTGAAAGGTTGGAGTTACGATATCTTACAGTATAACTTTAGTTTTATTCCTGAATTTTATGTTATTTCCGTTAAAATATTGTATTTCATACTATAAAACTGAAATCGATTAAAACTAAAATGAATTTATGTAGGACAGGACGGCTCTATATGATATAGCCTATATTAGTCAGTAAGTCTGTTACCTGGCTTTGAAGTACAATTTCAGTGATTAAAACTAATAATATTTGTAAATGATTGAGGTATTTATGTGTAAATGTATGTATGGATGGATTTTAGAAACGAAAAGCTTCTATAGTTCCTGTTTTTTACTACCATACAATTTAAACTGTCAAAATTTGATTGGGATTATATCTTAAGTAAATCTAATCAAGCAATGATTCGACTATCAAGTAAAATGAGAATTCATAAAGTGTTTTATGAATGAACCAACTAATGCATAACAGTTTAAACACTATGTTTTCGTTATTTTTTCTCTATAAGTATATTAGACTTACTGACGACACGTTGAAATCATGATACGCAGTCCCAGCTGAAAACGCGGCGCAACATATGAAGACAGCTGAGCTTTAAGATGGAAGAATGATGTAATCCTACACTGCCAGGCTGATGTATTGCGCTTCGCCTCTATATACCTTGCAAGGTGGGCTGCAAAATTGTCTTTTATTATGAAACTTTTTACGCATTTTGTAAACTACAATTATAATAACAGATTATGTAGGTGGTTTCTTTTTTAGCTGAAGGGAGTCGTCCCATTGGATTCAAACCAAGTCTGACTATATCCCAGTGGAATTATGGCTGTCCTGTGTTAGTCTAACCAATAAAAGAGTTCTTTGGGGAATGTTGTGCCGGTCAGAAGCAGTTATCAAATCAAAAATGTCTTAAAAACTAAGTAATTGTTTTCGATGGAACACTTATTTATGGAATACTCTTCCGCATTAACTGAAAATATGTGCGTGCAAGAAGAGCTTTTGAAAATAACAAAATAATCTCAATTAATTTAAATGTAAACACAACAAATAAAAAAATTAATTTACTTAAAAATTGAGAAAAATAATACATATATAGTTTATGTTTACTTAGAAAAAACAAAATGATTGTATAAACTTCGCTGTGGGAAATATGTTAGATCACGGAAGTGTTTTCAGTTCGTTTAAACAGCAGCTGTTCTCATAACCGTTTGACGCCACTTTCTGAACACTTTGACGAGGTTTTAGCATTTTGCGGTTCGGTTGCGCAAATAACTCCTCCTCTCCCCAGAGCTGAGACATATATATCCGTGTCAAAAACCAAATTATGAAAAAATCACTAATGTCCGAGTCAGTCTTAAGCGTACGGAAAACGTATTAGTGCCTCTGAAACGTAAGGCTTACCAGCCTCTTGAACACCGAGATGCTGCCCTCCTCAACACTGATTATTTCATGGACTGATTGTTTCTAGGATTATTTCTGGTTTTTATACTACTAAGTTATAACTAGTGCAGGGATATAAAGTTGGAATGGTTAGGGCCTAAAGCCTAGATGTATATCTAAAATCTCCATGGTCTCGTGACCCAACCCTACCAAACCCATCATTTTCTTCCTTTCTCACTTCCATTGTCGTCATGTCCACTGGGAGAAAGACGATAATGAGAGAGCTCACTTTCTTTCTGGTAGCTATCACAAAGAGCCACGATTGACGTGATTTTTCCTGTTTGAGATAAAACACTAACCCCCAAAATTCTCCCAAACAACAAGTCTGACTAGAACCAGCGTGTTCCATACCCAGCGTTCGGTATAAGAATCGGTGATCATCCCTGCAGTGAATAACCAAAGTCATCTGTGTTTTTATCCGGTTTACCCATCTGTTGCGTAGTTCTGTTTATGTGATGTTTGTATGCAATTTTAAATCAGTCTTTTATTTTGCTTAGAATTAGGTGAATATTTAGGCACTGACAACTTAGTGATGTTTCTAGAGTGTATTTTGGTGACGGCTTGTGCAATATTTTGCAAATTGGGATTGAGGGGGCTGTCCTGTACTTGGAAACCCTGTGACTCAAAAGGTTCATCACACTCCCTGAACCCATAGAGAAGGTGGAAAAAATACTTCTTCGAAAAATAGTTTACGAACTTCTTATGGTTGTGCTGGGTAAATTAAGTTTCCCAGATAAAATACAGAATTCTCTTTTTACGAGAAACATTTTTACAGTTTAGAGTATCAATTAAAAACTCATGATATACTTTTCGAAAGAAATAAGATAATTTAATGTTTCACTTAATATTCTGACTATAAATATTTAATCATAACAAAATTGTTTACAACTCTGTTTAGGATCCAATAGATGTATTATGATTTTTAAACGGATACAGTGACAACTATTTTCGATGACGCCGTTTTACCAACACGCAAAAAATATTTTAGTCATAAAGAGGCCGTAAAATTACTGATCAAAGGGAATAAATGTAAACTGTGGCTCCAGCGCTGTACTTTTTTGTTCCAAATTTAGCTTTAGTAAATATAAATCTTTATATTAAATCAAGAACCCATTTAAAGAAATTTTGACAGCTATTTGTATAGTATCACACACTTTATATCACACACTTTTGTGCCATTTTTGCTATGGAAAAGAATATTTTATATGACTCTAAAACCAATGATCAACTGCATTAATAAACTGGCCACAAAATCGTTCCAGGGATTATAAACGCCAATATCCGTTCCATGAATTTCGTTCTGATTTTACTCGTAAAAAATGAACTTTTCATCTGCATGCACCTTTGCTTACTATATTTCAATAAGCACTTTAGATCTGAAAAAATATCAGTGTCGTCTTCTTGTTGAAAACGTAGGACCAGTGAAATGTTCAGAAAATTAAATATGTTTGGTTCTAATATAAAGGTAGGCGTTCACTGAGCAAAAAAATATATTTGATAGCTAGTTTTACCATAATTTAATATGACATTTTAGTTCACTGAATATTATTTTTAAGTATCCTACATTCATTTTATAGGAGTATCTACATACTTGATACTTGATACTTGATAAAATCTAGGGGAAATATTGCACCGCGACCTATGAGATCTATTGTGCCCCCCAGACTAGTCTCTAGTTCTTATAATATGTCACACACTTTTGTGCCATTTTTGCTATGGAAAAGAATATTTTATATGACTCTAAAACCAATGATCAACTGCATTAATAAACTGGCCACAAAATCGTTCCAGGGATTATAAACGCCAATATCCGTTCCATGAATCTCGTTCTGATTTTACTCGTAAAAAATGAACTTTTCAACTGCATGCACCTTTGCTTACTATATTTCAATAAGCACTTTAGATCTGAAAAAATATTAGTGTCGTCTTCTTGTTGAAAACGTAGGACCAGTGAAATGTTCAGAAAATTAAATATGTTTGGTTCTAATATAAAGGTAGGCGTTCACTGAGCAAAAAAAATATATTTGATAACTAGTTTTACCATAATTTAATATGACATTTTAGTTCACTGAATATTATTTTTAAGTATCCTACATTCATTTTATAGGAGTATCTACATAAAGGATTAAAACGTGTACCTCCAAACTACTGTGCAACATCTAGATTCATTGAAAATATAAAACATTATGATACTTAGTATTTAAAGACCATCCTCATAATTAAACTAATTCGTAATTCGGAGGCCATGGTTCGGATTCCACGTTAAACTGTAGGTCCCTTAGTTGCCATTTGACGTTGGGCTATTAATTAAAAGTCATATCTAATAAACATGTCAGCCTTAGTAAGTAACAAGACTACAAGATCTCGCCACAATCATCTTACATTCAATTCAGACTTGGCTTGAAATACCTATCTTGTGGTATGGTCGCCATTTCAATAATCGAATCTATTCCAATCTAATTAAAAACTTAATAATTTTTGCAGAGAAGTTTACGTTTTATATCTGAGAATAAAAATTATGAAGACAGTATCTTATTTTTATTCTAATACAAATACTTTTTACTCGTCCTAACGATCATATGGGATCATATCAATGGGTCAAGAAAAGTCAATAAGTGCGACAGTAAAATATATTAATTAACAGTCATTAGGATGAACGATTAATCAAAATTAACAATTGGCTATAAATGACTAGACATGGTAACCCGATAATATTGCATCAATAATTCACCCCACAATGGTGTAACGCATTATCAATATGAAAGCACCTACAAATAGTTAAACGAAAGTAGTTCATCATTTACACATTGAAACACTTATTCTATGAACGCATTAAAATGAAATACTGTATTTATTATTTACTAACTTTATGAACGTATATAACTTTATAACTTAGATTGTTAAATAAAACTGACGCTAAGCTCATCAACAGAGATAGATATCGGAATATTCTCAGTTCAGGATTAATATGCTGGTTTAGTAATTCAAAAGTAGAAATAAAAAGGAAAGGGGTTTACTTCAAAATTATATTTTTTATGTCATTTTACTTTACATTTTTAATTATACATTTAATTAACCAAAATCCCTTTCCTGTATTTGCTGTTTGCTACTGCCTAAGGTTACTGGATCTAAACCAGCGACTGGCGACTCCTGTCAGATTATGACCGGTCACCTGTGTCTGAAGCCGGTACGAAAAACGGAATACATTAAAAACCTCAAAACGGAATACGGCGAATTTTGAAAGAATGCAAAAATTTGAAAGCACTCTAGGAGCCCTGTGAATAACCCAGTAGCGCGCCTCTGCGAGTGCAAGATCACTGACTCACGAAACTATAGACCTCCCAACCCCACCAGACCTTACCCCCCCAAAAAGAGAACAGCCAACGCATTTATATTATTTCGTATATAATGATGATATTTATTGACTTGATTTATTATTGACTAGCCAAAGTACCCGTTCTTCGCACAGGTTAAAAAGGCTGAAAGGTGTAGGCTCTACTGATACATTTAAGTTATTGTTAATTAATTCTTCATTGTTTACAAAATGACAAAACACGAATGTCTACAACATTTCAAAGTAACATCTGTCAAATATTGGGAGAGGATAAGGATTAATGTAATAGAGACAGTCGTCGGAAAAAAACTTAAAATCTTCCATTCCACTATTTCAAATAATTCACTAATTTCGATCCAGCACTTTATCTGAAAAATCAACTTTATTTCTTCTTCTTCCCGAACTGTCAAAATGTAAAGTAAACGGATGTTGACATTAAAAACTGTTAACATTGAATCCCAGGGTATTTACAGCAACCATGTCTTCTGCTTCTCAAACTGTCAAATTTTAGTGTTCACAGCTGTTGACATTCAAGTAATTTTATGTTTTCATTCTCTAAAAATGTAAACATTGAAACTTAGGACGTTCACAGGGCGTAGCCCGAGAGGATTTTAAGGAAATGAGTCCTATGTGTTGCATGAGTTTAAGATCTACCTTTGTGTAAAATTTCAAACCGGTCGGTTCAGTATTTTTCGCATTTACTTGCCACAACAAACCCACAAACAAACATACAGAAACCACCTCTTCTTTATAATATTATAGATAGATATTTGACTAAATCGTTTCAAGCTTACGTTACATAAAAGTGGAAGGAATGCGGAGCCGCGGGATATAAAAATACAAAACAGAGTTGAGATAGACATACCAGACTGTTGGAAGCGGCATGAGGCCTCTAGAATATGTTCAAAATTAAGAAGTTTAAGAGTAAATTTGAAATATCTCAATATTTAAGTAAATGAAACTGCACAAAACAAATAAGATAGCATTTCAGTTGCTTGAAAATATTCAAAGAATTATGTTTGTTTTATTTTCACTTACTAATATAAAATTATTTCTGTTTTAACCTAACACACATTTTTGGTTAAAGACTGTATGAACTTATAATGTAAATTAGTTAGTAATTATTTCAATCTGGATTTTTTTCAATTTCTTTTTAAATTCAACACTTTTGTGTGAGAAAAAAGGTTTTGCTTCGCCGACATAATCACAAATACAAATCTTTATTCTCTTTTTAGTAATTGTAATGCTTTTTTATGCTGTCCGTCCAACAATTCAGAAATGCATTTACTGTAATAATTTCGTGTTCACTGTTTGTATTCAGATGGTGTGATAACCTTTCATTGTTGGTACTATTTTTCCAAAGATATTAGGCAATCTAAAATTTAGTGATCTATTTCACCACTTGTTTTTAAACCAAATGCCGATTATTTTATTAAAAGAATGATGAAAGTATTGCGCAATGCTAAGGAATTTTCAGATATGAACTATAATCAATCTTAAAATTTATTATGGAATCTTGAGCATAAGAGTCTGGATAAAATTACATGAAGTACCGTTGTTGTAAAAACAATGAAATTTCGGGAAGTAAACATAACAGGCATGACATATTGATTGATGGACATTGCTGTAGAGGTGCGTGCATCACGACACTACCTCTACCGGACCATTTAGTAACTAAAAAAGGCCTGGGATAGTATTTTCTAATAAAATCCCTTACCGTTTGTATCCTTTGTAGTTTAGAAAAAATAAGGTATTTTAGTCTTAAAATTCCTCGTCACTGCCACCATTTGTTTGGGACCACAAAACTATGCTTGTGACTGTATTACCGGTCACAAAATGGTTGTAAAAATATCATTGAAGTGAAAAATTTCAGTAGTAGTTAATTTTCAGCTGTCATACAGGAATACTCGTGATAAAAGAATAATTTCCTAAAAATATAAAATCACCATGGAAATAGCCGGAGTAACAAGATTTTCATATTCAAATATATAAACAATTTAACTTAAATGCCCTTTATAACCACTTTCACTTTAGTTTTGCTCCCAAATTTAAGCCAGACCATAAATGCAGTCAAAAATGAACATTGTTCTTTTAGTAACACTAGGTTTATTCACTGATGAAAATTATAAACGTACATCGTAGCAATACATGTTGAAAAACTAATACTTGTCATGACAATTAACGTACAGAACGTAAAATACACTGTACATAAGAGCTATATTTTTAAATTTTAACAAAAAATTAAAGGATTATGTCCTTTTAATCTATACATACATTTCCTGTCTGTAATATCATAAAATAGAATTGTCTCATTAACAACTATGACTCATAAATGACACATAATACATCTCGTAATAATTAGCACTGTTTGCATAAATGAACTATAAAAGTAGCTATTTCATTTTTGTGATATTTTGTTTCTGCCAGTTAGTAGAGTTTATTTTTCATGAGCTTGACATCACTTAGTAAAATCCTGAGTATGCACACGTTTCGTATTTAATTTTCCCATGGTAAACACGTCTATAATGGACACATTATTTTAGAATTGCATAAGTAAGTTCATTGCAGTTCTTCTATGTTGGAGATACTTATTTCTGAAAGAAAACTTTTTATTATGCTTATAAAAACAGGTATAATATTTTTATGCCTAACATAAATGTTAAGCATGAAAATAAATGTTAATTATTAGGTCGATTCACAAAAAATATTTTTGAGCTCTAAAACGTAGTACAATATCCTAAACGACCCGATAAGAGATTGCAGTGGAGAGATTGTTGAAGCAGATAACCTGGCCTGTTATTGAGCTATCGGCTGGATATCACCTCAATAACAATTTTACTGCAACATGTCGGACTGCTGTCAATAGCACTGGATTTGTAAAAGCTTGTTTGTAGCGTGACAAACATTATGCAGGTTTACACGTCCATTATAAAATGTTTCAATATAACAACGTCATAGTACTGAATTGGTGTGGGTATCTGAATACATTCATAAATTGAATGTAAAATTGACTTGTATTTCCTTGAATTTTTACGCACATTTTGCACTCTGGCCCAGTAAGTCAAAGGTTGCTGGGTTGAAACCAAATGTCGGCGACTCATGTCGGGTCATGAGCGGTCATCTCCGGCTTAAGTGGTTCACTATGCTACATTATAACACAGACAGTGGTGACCTCACTGTCTTAAATTCACTTATTCACTTATGGTGTTAGACCTAATATGAGAATGTGAACCTTTTTAAGCGTTGAAGAATTTTTTAATGCTTGCAAGGTTTTCGTTATAAGTAATATAATAGGACATACAAATAAACTTCATAGCAGAACAGTATTTTTTATATTCTGCTAATAATTAGAACCTAGTTGTATACTGTCCCTATTATTGAACTAGCAAGAAAGAGGTAAGCTAAACAAATAAGTGGTTAGTATCTACACCACCATCTGACCAACATACCAAAAGTGGAAAATTAAAATTATTATTTAATTGGTGCAACGAATTCCTGTTAAGTTAACATAATATTACTTTTTGGCTTATCATTAATTCCAGGTATATTCAACCACAGACTATATCTACTACGTAGTTAATATAACACATTGTACGTAGCATTTGATACGCATCTTAACTTGTCAAAATATAAATAACATCGGTTGTGTTTTTTTGATTGTTGACAATTTTTTTTTGGATTTCAATAAATATTAAAATTCCGGATCTGGTCACTAAATGTTTTTTTAATGAATATTTTTCATTTGACTATATGCCTACATTGTAAACATTTTTGTTACTGGAAACATGGCTGTATTTACTTCCCTGTGATAAATAGATTCATGAATATGTCTAAAGGGAATGTTTTCAGTTCCTTACAGTTTTGTTTTGTTGTTACAGTTTTCTTACAATTTTCTTATTACAAATTGCCAGCCAATACCCAATATATAAAAAAGTAAGTTTTTCAATACTTTCATTAATAGCTGAAACTGATATGATATGAAGTAAACAATGATTTCACATTAGGAAAATAGTCTGTTCAATCTCGACTTTATAGTGTATATACCCAAACATAGCTACAATCATCCTGTAAAAATATATTGTATAAATAAATATATTGACTTCATTGATTGCAGTTGACAACAATAACAAAGCTCAATAATGAAAATACACGAGTTTTTGGTTAACATATTTACTTTTTAATACCAAAAAAATCTTAAAATGAATTTTGAGTGAGTATGTTTTTACAAGATATCAATTTTTTAAATCACTTTTTAAATACACATTTTTATCCAAGAAAAACAAATCAAAACTATTTTTATAACTTTGTTAGGTCTTTAGGGACACGCCACTGCCAAAAGATATCAGAAAATAAAACAAATAAAACAATGGTTTACGGATAGTGAATCCCCTTAAATTTCTTATTAGTAATAACGTTTAAGGAACCATGGGAGACGGATCACGTTGTGTTCGACCCACGCGGAGGATTGCTTAGCGCTAATGGCTACTTCTTGTTGATCCTCAAACACTTCAAAGCTTATCTGTCAAACAACGTTCCTCTAACCTCAGGCACAGCTTCCATCCTCACTTAGCAATTGTTTGTATTAGGTGCAGTGTTAATGGCTTAAATTTGCATTCCTCCTCCACCAAATCTTGAAATCCTAGTCAATAATATTATCGCAAAGTATTCTATTACAACTTCAAACACAGCACGCTGACGTGAGTAGAGTGAATTTTGTAGAACTCATATTATTCCCATCATACCATCATAATCTAATACTAGTGAGTATGCAGGTTTTCTTCTATAGATTAGTCTAGATGATTAACATGTATGAATGAGGATTGAGTGTAAGATGATTATGGCGCGATCTCGTAGTCTTGTTACTGACTAAGTCTGACATATTCCTTTGACAGGACTGTTAATTAATAGCCTAACAGACAATGACAACTAATGGACATACGGTTTAACGGGGAATCCGAACCACTGCCTCTGAGTTACGAATTGGTCTAGTCATGAGGATGGTCTTTACGGATTCAACCATAATCCACACAAGAAAACACTACATCCACCGACCATCCCTCACAAATCCAAAATTCGTGACCTCCAAGTAGCTGGATTACACGACGTCGCCACCATCCCAGTCTCTTCTATAAGGGTTGTTTTACATGATAATGTGCGTGTGGTTGAGCTTC
The DNA here is from genome assembly GCA_023375725.1 of Nephotettix cincticeps. Classification (NCBI taxonomy): domain Eukaryota; kingdom Metazoa; phylum Arthropoda; class Insecta; order Hemiptera; family Cicadellidae; genus Nephotettix; species Nephotettix cincticeps. The sequence continues at coordinate 71,545,644 of CM041790.1, read as the reverse complement.
TATCATACCGGACTTAACTCTCACCATGAGGGTCATGTGAATAGGTCACGTTTCTATAGGAAATTCGCTAAAGAACTATAATACACATATAAAATAGGTAGTATTCAAGTGGTTGTTGGCACAAGTAAGAGACACTAGTACGACCTGAAAACTCTAATAAACAAACACTTCATTTATTTCTTTTTAAGTTTCCATTCATTAAATATTTACACACAGCTTAAACTTAGTGGCTTGAATCTGGATTGGTTTGAAGATACCTTTTACCTCACATAGAATTTTGTAGATTGTCCATGAAAACTTCTTCCATCATTGAAGATTCATATTTTTGATGTCTCTGTAATATTCCAAGTTACGTGTCTAGTCGGCTTCTCTGGTAATTCCTAATTTCCTATTAGACTAATATCTAGGTTAGCTGAACTATCAAATCTTATATACTTGTTGAAGGATCTTTCGTAAAAAATGTAGGAAAGCTACGAACATTAAAAAATGTTTTTGGCACTATCTGAGAAATTCATAAATGGCAATACGTGTGTTTTATTGTATATACATTACTTTTGAGCATACCATTATGAAGTCTTTATTCAATTCGTATTTTGAATTGGATGATTAAATGTTAAGCAATTAATTTCAATTCAAAATGTAATAGTTTTTAATAAAGGCTTACAAACGTTTCAACGTTAACGCAACCCCGTTTCTGAGGAAATATACACTTAGTAAGTTAATGTTAATAATTTCCACAGAAGGACAGCTCAGTAAATCTCAGCTGGGGAGAGATTCTCCTCTATTATGTAAACAAGTAACTGCTTAACTCGCCTTTGTTCTGTTTGGGTTGTTGTGAATGAGTTAAATTTCCAACTGAGTTAACTACTTGGCAAACTGGCTTTAAATAAACTTAAAGCCTTAAACTTAAACTTTAAATAAACTTAATTATGTGTTGACAATTGCCAAGAGGCCACCATATTTAATATGGTTGCGTATTTTTCATTTACTAGTATTGGTATGCCACCAAGCCTAAATTATTACAAAGCATACTTTTCATGTTGTAAAATAATATTTTTGGTTATTTCCAGATAGAAGGTATTAGTTTTTTGTTTTTATAGTATGAATCTTAGTTTTTTTTGTTGTTGTCGGGAGTCTTGCTAAGACTTAAGACTTAAGTCTAGTTAATAATGGTTAAACTATTTCACTTCTGTCATGAGCCAAAGTTCCGGATGTGCATTTGGACTTAGACAGATTTTTCTAGAAAGGTTTATTAAAAACCGAAGAAATAACATGTCGACCAAGTTTATCAAGCCTTTTATCTGTTAACATTGTTTTCACAAACTCGGGTAGTTAAACATGTATATTATGTTTATTTTGCATTTTTTTAAATATATAAAATATACACAGACATGTAAAATATATTAAATGTAAAAAGAGACGTGGCGTTGATTTAACATAGACTTTTATGAAAGACAAAAAAACAGTAACATTAAATTCTTGAGAGCTACATTTTTATCGTTAAATAAATTTATATTCCATTCCGTTTGTAAAGTGAATCAAAGAGAGAGCCACGTGTTTTCTCTTAATCCATGTTATCCAGTATGTTTCGTTTTCCCACTTGAAAAAATACTACAAAATTATCTTCTACAATATTTATTTACGAGAAACAATTTTTATGTTGTAAGAGAAACTTCTCAAAATTGTTAAGCATAATAATTAATTATTAAAATCATACATAATTTAGATAATTAACTATTAGTGAAGGAAGAATAGGAGTAATCCTATTTATGTTTTTATTCCAGCAATTTTCATCTTCCCTAAAGCAGTTTTTCTTGGAACGTTTTCAAGTTTCCAGGCTCACAACTTCAACATCCAAGTTCCATTTCATTTTAGTTTTTATTACAAGATCGGAGTTAATTGAGTTAGGTCATACTGCAATAGGTTGAAACCTAAACGGATTCTACATTTTCTACTCCAGAGATTTTTTTATGTAACTTAATGTTGACAGAATAATTTTTTTATCTAAGACATAATATTTTATAAACTGTTACAATAGCAAATATACTAAATTATTATCATTCTCTATCTCCATTTAAATTACAAAACGCAACAGTTTTACAACTGCACGTTTTAAGATCAGAAGTATGTTTGATACAATTACTGGTAAAGGATAAAAGTTATAACGATCTGTTTACGTAATGGAACGGTGATAATGAGTTTTAACAACACACCGTATGTGCAACTCTGTCGGCTAATGATATTACGCAGTTGACACACATACATGCTACCGTAAATGTAGCTCTACCTGTACCGGTAATTTTTAATGTCACCTTTAATTTTCATCATATTTGCTGTTTATTCACAAACGGCGGGTTTGGAAAATTGTATGGAAATGTAAAATAATTTTCGTTTAGTGAGCCAACTTTTAAAGATACAGTTAGCTTATGAATGTTCAAAATTATTCACCAAAAACATTAAAAAATATTTTTTTGTAAAACTTTGAAATTCACATATTCTCGTCGGCCAAAACGGTTATTTATTCCAAGATTTTAAGTAAAAATTCATCAGTCAATCTTAAACATGTTTATAAAAAATAATAACACTCTAAAAATGCATAGTATTTTTATATGTTTAGCTGTGTATGCAAAGGGATACAAAGTCCGTGTGGTATTTTAGATCTGCTCGGCTGTTGAAATTCAATTTTTCTTTGGTTAAGACTATTTTACTATAGTAGTTTAAATACCTGATATGTGTAATCCTTTTTGCTGCCAAAGGCAACTAGTTTCAATCCTCATGATGTGATGATTGTCGTTGCTTTTAATCGTACACAAAAACACGAAAGACTATTTTGTGTTATAAATTGAATTAACTCTTCTCTTATAAATAAACTTTTTGTTTAATTTTTTACTAAAACTTTTACAGTGGGGATCATAGGGCTTTTTGTTTGCAACATATATTTTTGAATGCTTAAAAATATTGTTCTTGAAATTTAAAACTTCTGCCGAATATTTTACAACATCTGGGTGAAAAGGATTTTTTTATTGGAAAGATATATAGTCCTTCTAGTTCTCGTATAAGTAAGAAAATTTATAAATAAATCGATATTAAATTACATGGCATGCTCCAACTCGTCGGCCCTCTCATTTCTACAATCTAAAAACGGGTTCAAACTCAGGAAGTCCACAACCTGTTACTTTTTAGATATTTAGGTATTGAATTTGGGACAGAAAATATTACCACTCCGCCGATTTGGCGGAGTGGTTTGGTGGAGACATGACAGATTTTGTCAACACGGCAAGTAAGTATCCCTTCTTCAATGGGTGATAAATGCAATGATTTCATGTATCACTCACCTTTGGATTTGGTTCAAACCGAGTTTACAGCCTCACCGATGAGATACAAGAAGGAACCAAGGTGATGTGATTTTAATTTGATAGCTTCTTATTTCAACTTAGGAGAGACAGACAGATAATTAGTAGTAAAAAATCTCTGCTAGAAAAAATAGTTAAACTGTAACGTATAGTGTAAACACACCGTGCCAAAATTTTTGTACTGAGCTATTATGACTAAGCTAAGTTTAGATGATACTTAAAAATATAAAATAAAATACATTTTCCTTGATCAAGGACTTTTTTAACCTTTTCTCTCAATTCCAAGTTTACTCAGATACGCAATTATATTGGGGGTAAAACTGTTGGATACATGAAATGATAATTTAAACTTTTAAACTAAATTAATGAGAAAAGTAAAGCTGTTTATATAAATCTGTGGAAGGAAACAGCGTAGAAATCTCTTCGACTGAGAGGGTTTTGATGAGGGAGGTGTAATCCTTTGTTGATGGTTAGAGTCTGATTTATCACTCCTTCATCGGCGAGAACCACTGCAACGTAAACATTACACCTTCCTAAAAAACTTTAATATCATGTACTTATTAAAATTACTTAAAATTAATAGTATATTTCATTAGTAGGTTCGAGAGTGACAGTTTTCGTTAAAGCCCAATTCTTTCAATTGAAGCGAGAAATGTATAAAATGTATAAAAATAAAGTAAGTGCTATTCAAAATACTCTACTTTTGACGTAGCAGTGTTATCGTTTGAAGGTTGAACACATTCTACGTAGAAATGAAGCTATTATGGTCGGTTACTTTAAATTTTTCAAATTCAAAATTGTCCAAAGTCACGTAAATTTTATATATTTATCTTGTCCTTAATATCTGAGGTCTTACAAACATTTTACAAAAAAGTTAATATTTACTTTATTTTAAAATCCCATGTTTTTGTGTAGAAACATATTTTATTTTGTTAACAACTAGGTTATTATACCATAATTTCTTGTTAACGTTCAATTCCAGACAAAAATATAAACTGAAAAAACTAAATAAACCTCATTAGGCTTATTTAGTTATTAAATATTGGATAGAATATATATTTAATACTTCAATCTAATATTAATTAAATGTATATTAATTTATAGTCACTTTATTAAATTAATAGTCAATTTGTTAAAATCAAACGATTATTGGGTAAACGGAGTTCCAGGGTATACGTGACGCATATTAATAAAGTTATTGGATGTTGGGTTGTAGTTTAGCAACAAGGGATCCAAGAGCAGAGTTTCAATAAGTGGTCAATTTGATCGGAACAAGCCCATAGTGGGTATTGTGGGCTTCCTCTCTTACAATACCAATAAAGATACTCGTATATCCTTAATTGAAATAGCTTAACTATAATTTTCATTACAACCACTCTAAATGCTTTTATGATTATAAATAACTGAGCACTAAACCATGAAAGTGGTAAAGCAACATATAAAAATAGTAGTAAAATTTTAATTTTTTTAACTCCAAAGATACGAGAAATTTCAGACAACATTGAACAAAATTGATCGATTTAAAAATGTTAGTATGCACATATTTATTCGTATATTTTTAAAACAAAAAACTATTAGAAGGTAGTCTGACGTCCTAAATTGTATTTTTTTGCTAGTTGTAAAATTTAGACCATTCTGAACGTGTTCATACCAAAAACAATAAATTTTCATAAATTTAATTAAGCGGTATATATTAGTTTAAATTGGTCTACACGGAGGTTCTATGCAGTTTACTGGCAGCTGCCGCTCCACCAACCCAACTGACTCGTCAATTCTCAAAAAAATTTTAAACCCAGGTAAACATAACTTAGAAAACATTAAAGATATCTTGGTAAAATGTTGTCACATAATCTTTCTATAATAATTTTAGCTTTGGTACTAAAATTATTATGTTTGGTTCACAATTTTGGTCTAAGGGAGGGAAAAGCCGTTAAAAATATTATAAAAAATTTGTTTTAGAATATTTACTCGCTATATTTATATAATCCTAGTACCAACAAACTATTACATATTGAATAACAACTGTGCAAAATTTGAGCTGCCTATAAACAGTAGTCTAGGAGATTTATGTGTAAAATATAACAATTGAACATGGAGCCTTATGGAACGTCACACTCCGCAGAATGAATCTACTATTAGTCTAATCTTTAACCAATCAAACAAAAAAATCTCTACGAGATATTTTAACACTGTATTCAGATTTCTTGCTTAGCTCCTAAGCCTCCTGAGGCGTCACAGACAAACAGACGGATACAAATTGAGATAAGTCATGTTTCGGCTTCTCTAACACACGAAACGTAAATATAACTACAACTATGAAATTAATAACTCTGAGTACGGACAAAACTTAATACAGACAAAACTCAAATTTTATTTACATAGATAATATAAATAGTTTCTTTATTATTTTATTCAAAAACTATTAGACCATTCTGAACGTGTTCATACCAAAAACAATAAATTTTCATAAATTTAATTAAGCGGTATATATTAGTTTAAATTGGTCTACACGGAGGTTCTATGCAGTTTACTAGCAGCTGCCATACCAACAACCCAACTGGCTCGTCGATTCCCAAAAAATTTAAACCCAGGTACACATAACTTAAGAAACATTAAAGATATCTTGGTAAAACTTTGTCACATAATCTTTCTATAATAATTTTAGCTTTGGTACTAAAATTATTATGTTTGGTTCACAATTTTGGTCTAAGGGAGGGAAAAGCCGTTAAAAATATTATAAAAAATTTGTTTTAGAATATTTACTCGCTATATTTATATAATCCTAGTACCAACAAACTATTACATATTGAATAACAACTGTGCAAAATTTGAGCTGCCTATAAACAGTAGTCTAGGAGATTTATGTGTAAAATATAACAATTGAACATGGAGCCTTATGGAACGTCACACTCCGCAGAATGAATCTACTATTAGTCTAATCTTTAACCAATTAAACAAAAAAATCTCTACGAGATATTTTAACACTGTATTCAGATTTGTTGCTTAGGTCCTAAGCCTCCTGAGGCGTCACAGACAAACAGACAGATACAAATTGAGATAAGTCATGTTTCGGCTTCTCTAACACACGAAACGTAAATATAACTACAACTATGAAATTAATAACTCTGAGTATGGACAAAGCTTATGCAGACAAAACTCAAATTTTATTTACATAGATAATATAAATAGTTTCTTTATTATTTTGTTCAAAAACTAATATCAAATATTTAATCTAGTTAATGCTAGTTTTTTCGATTTTAGGTTAATATTTTCCATTATAACAATTGTCATATTTGTTAATACTAGGTGGTTCAGCCCATGTAAAAGAAATTGCTTCAAGTTCTGATTATTCCTTTGGAATCTCTCGTTGTTTTACGTTTTAAAATATAAATTAATTCAATTGTAGCTTGTTTAGAGTTCACAATATACCTGCAACCAATCTGTGACTTTCCAAGGCTACCATTAATATATATTTTTAACCTAAAACAAATAAATGTAAAGGTATACAAGTTTTCGGTGACAGATTAAAGATTCATGTAATATTATTTTTCAGAGTGGTTTAAGAACCCGATTCGGTTGTGCGTAGAACTTTACTCTCCAGCTTCAAAGTAGAGTAATATTAATTGCAAACTAGCTTGTAACTTTGTTTAACAAGTTAATTAATTGTGCCATTCTGGCTAATCAGAGCGGAAGTGAATTCTCCGGGTCTCTGTTGGGATTTGATCTTGCACTGTAGCTGTTCTCACTCCACTAATCTAACTACTCTTACAATAGCTCGGTGTCAGATTTATAGATTGGTATGTTTGATTAAGATTTTTGAAAGCGGGTCTCTATGAAGGACAACAAACAACAAATAGGAGAGAAGGGATTCCTTCATTCCTAGAAGAGGGATGGAGGGAAGTGAAATGAACTTCCTTGAATGTGAAATGAATCTCTTGTTGTACAAAGGAAAGCTACCAATTAATTAATCATGATTGATACACTCTTAATATTTCTGTTTTGGCTCATCCATTTTATTTCCTACTTAATCTCATGGACTTATCTGAAACTATAGGTTAAAGGCTTATTAGCTTTAACCTTTTGAAAATTTAAAATTATTTATTCCGATATGTGGAGAGTATTTCCCATACTCCCAGAAAATCTCTGACTGTTAAATCATTTTTTAACACCAAGACTATCTGTGTCTTTAAGTTAAGCTTCCTTTAAGTTACATTATTACTCTTTAGCCAGCCCTGTTCATCTTGGAGTCTGCTGTAATGGTGAAGAGAAACCCGGACTTGTTGTTAAAAATGAAGCACACCATAACTAATCGACAAGACAAAGGAATGACATACATTTACCGCGGGTAAACTCAAGCCTAGCAAGAAACGGCCCTAGGTTCCTATGTAGTAGGATCTACAACAGGATTCCTAGTGATCTCAAAAATATACCTGAATTAGCTGAATTCAAGAATAAATTTAAGGAATATCTTCTGAAGAGGCCGTACTACTTAGTAGAGGGTTATTTCAGCGATGACCGGATATAGGCCACACTGTACAAGATCACCACGGAGCAGCAGCGCTTCTAGTAGGACATCATCATCATCAGTCCCAAATCGATGACGGTTTGGGATTAATAAAGTGTGCAGTAAACGAAATTTGAGGAATACAAAGCACAACTATTTATTGATAAGTTTTTGATACCTAATTGATGTCAGGTAACCCAAAATTTATATATGAAGATAGGTGGCTCGTATGGTTAGCAGATAAGATTAAATGCAATCATACGACTGTAAGATTAATGTTACGGTGACGTGTTCGGATATTGTGCGAAGATATTAAGTGAAGATTGTAGGTGGGGACAGTTTCCGTACGTTACTGGATACGTCACAATTACGTAAGGGCTCCAAATATGTTTTACTAGAACCTTCGAACTAAAACTATTTATTCATAAATATGTACATTAAGTTATAAAATTTCACCGAACGGTTCTTATTCATTACATTTAATTTATTAGCAAAATAACTATTTTTTACGTTGATATTTGCTTTGATATTCTAAGACCTATCAGATTCAACTCTAAAGTTATAGCCTTTAAAAGTTTCCTTAGCTTAATAGATTTTGTTCAGGTTGAAGGTCTTCCTATATAATTTCAAACAGTTGATTGCCAATGAAATGGAAATTTTCACTTAACTATTCATCATGTCTGGAGTTTCATTATAGAGTCCATTTAATGATCTGAAGGTCACAGGATCAAAACAGTCAGGGTCAGGCTGTCTTTGATCGTTGTACTATTAAATAATAATCCTGACAAATAAAATGCTAATTTTTGTCAGTAGGTAAACTAATTACAAAAATCATCATATTCATGCCACTCATATACCACACATCATTCAGGTTGAAATTCCCTGAAAAATCGGGTCCTTGTGTCAAGAATTGATAACCAATTGGAGTTTGCAAATAAATTGGAAATGGTCTTTAGCTGTTAGATATTACCCTGTCCCAAGAAATTTTAGTTGTTGATGTAATTGGAGTTTGCAAATAAATTTGAAATGGTATTTAATTTCCGAACGAAAATCCCATTAAGTATACTCAAAGAAAATATATCCTCGTCATTTTTCGATGATTAAGACATCGGAATATAATGCCACATATTCTCATCTAATTTGAAAGTTTTACAGTTTTATCTGACAATATAAAATCTCAAGGGATGTAGGAGAGTACTCGTGAGAACAGGTGATATACAGTCTGACTCGGACTTAGACGCCAACTTTGTTAGTCCAATATATCAGGATCGAAGAACGAGCTTGGAACATCTTAAAAGGCGTAGGATTACTGTCACTCACGTTCTCGCAGACGTAAGCTTGATATATTCCTGGTAAAGGGACTCTGGTTATCCTTACAGGTGAGGTTATCAAGGGATTGAAAAGTAAAATTAAGCTATGTATTGGGTTAGGTTAAGTTAGGTTAGGTTATTAAGTTATTTATTTATAAGTTATAATTACATAGCTTTTTTTTGGTAGAAGGGTTGTTGTACCGGTATTATTTTAAGGGAAGATTTCCTATTAGTACGAGGATAGATAATTAGTATGATATCCTATAATTACGTTTTTGGGTAGAGGATTTCGAAAAAAAATATTTCAAAAACTACTTTCAAACCAATGTTTTATCTTATACTAGCTGACCCGGCGAACTTCGTAACGCCTCTCAGTAAACACATGTTAACTTTAAGATTGGCCATGTTCTGAAGTCGAATAGCAATACGGCTTCATTGTGAAAGGTTATATATTCTGGGTCGCTGCATAGTGAATAACAATACTGAAACGATAAAACATATTAATATCATTCCCATAAAACAAATAAATCTTAGTGAATTAATTCACAATTTTCAAATCCAATCCAAACTCAAACGAAACCTAACTGTAATACGGCTTTTATAGGAAAGATATACAACAGCTGATTATTATAATAAACGTAATAATATAAACATTGTAATTATCATATAAACACGTGACTTTAATCAGACAGAAAATAAAAATATAAATACATAATCCCCCAAAACCGTAAACTATTAACGTGGTGAATAAAGCTGTTCATTTTTTACAGTACACATTTACTTCATAGTTTAACATTAATGAATGATTCAGATGGCATTGGATAGTAAAGCATACGGTATTGATACGGTATTGCTAATGGAAAGTAAACCAATCAGCTGTAGCTAAGAAATCAAATGTTTTCATTGTAGACAATTTGTAAACAAACTTACTCTCCATAAGGTTAACATTAGAAATTTAACGCCATAAAATGGAAACTTATGGGGTTATCGAAAATATTTTTTCACTAAAACCTTCCTGGACACATATAGAGCAACTTCCTAAAATTTCATGGCGATCGGATGAGTAGTTTGGCAACTCATAAAGGACATACATACAGACATACATTCAATTTTATATATATCTTATATAAATAAAATTAGAGTTTTGTCTGTACATTGCTCAGAATTATTCATTTTTTAGTTATTTTTACTTTTCGTGCGTTAGAGAAGCCGAAACCGGTATTATATCAATTTTTGTCTATTTTTCTGTTTGTCAGTTTGTCTGTTTGTGACGCTCCAGGAGGCATTTTACGCCGTCTTCTCCGAAAAAAACGGGAGAAAGGATTACAATGAAACTTATTTCATGTATTCTATACATTCCAGAGGAGGTTTATAAATGCTTGAATTCGCCTACCGCCTCTTGAAAAGTAAATAACGAGCATTTAAAAACCCAATTTTACGCGATATTACTCGCATTTTGATTCAGTTTTCAATGAATAACCTACTGATAAATTCAGATGTCTTTGTAGTTTAAAGATTTAATAGAAATAAAAACAAACAGCTGTCAAATCAAGATTAGTTAGTTTACTTTAGTCATTGATTTTAAACCCATTTCGAAATCATACTATATAGGTTTTTTGATCTATAACTAATTATAATAATTGTATAAATGTTCAAATCTATTTAATTGTAAAGTAATGCTAAATAATAAAGCTGGGTGTTGTTTTATTTTCTTTGTATTGATTTGTTTAGGATTTTAGGTTTACATTTTGGTATGATAATCTTTCTTCATTAAACTGAATCCTACAACCCGTACAAAGGACGGGCTTACTGCTAGTTAAGAATAAAACTACATGAACGACATTTTTATTAAAAGGAGTTTTGAAAAAAGACTATTTTGAAAATTGGACTTCAATAATCATTTCGGTAGTTTACGTATATAACATGTTGAAACAATTTAGTAGGTTTAGTTATTTTCGCTTTGTATTATGTTTCATTCGTAGAGTTTATATTTATGGCCTAGTGTCATTACCTACAGGTTTAATGTAATTTTAGTTTTTATACAGTTTTTAACTGATTGCAATGGAATTTTCACACACTTAGTTCAAGAAATTTATTTTAGTTTTATGAAGTTTCTATTTGTCTAAAATAAATTGTAAAAATATATTACGTAACGAAAGGATGTTCGAAGAGAGTTAATAAACTCTTATATTAGAGCTCATTTATGAAGGTGTATTCGAATGAACGAAAACAAGATGGGCGTTCTTAACATTACAAAGATTGGATATTGGACAATAAAGAAAGAGTTGTAGAAGAAAGAGCTTAAATGTGCTAATTTCTTTAAATTTATTTAAGAATGTCCTTTCGTATGGTTCTTTGGAAAAAAGGGTCTAATTGGTAGGAAATGAAGGAATGTAATTTTCAAGTCAACTTAATCCTGATTTCCTTTTCGTCGATTATTTAAAATGTTTCTCAGAAAGAATATTGAAGTTTCTTTGCAAAACAACTCAACGGCTTTATGCTTGGATGGATCTTCTTGCAGAGCACTCTAACTTTATTCAATGTATGGTTTTTTAATCACACACTAATAACAAAATTTAAAAAATAATAGTAATCTAAAAATAAATTGTATAAAATATGTATTTATAAAAACGAACCAATTAGGATGTCCCTGGTACAAAATATTTAAAAATTATAGCAATAGTTTGGATATTGATTATGATTTTTTTGTTTCAATTAAAAAAAAAAATTATTTCCAACTTTGAAACTTCAAGAAAGAGCTTTCTACAAGATATTGAAAGTTCTCAACTGTTTTGAAGTTGTAAAGATGCTTCGAGGTAACTTTATTTGCAATCTACACCTGGGAAATTTAATCTTGTTTCCCTGGGAAGAGATATAAACTTAAGTTCCAAAAATTTATGAACATATAGGTTTTGTACGTTTTTAGGTAATATAAAACAGTACATAGAAATAAATATGGTGCTGTATAGATTTTATGAACCTTTCTACGTAGTACCGAGGACTATTGCTACTTGCAGCACTAACGTATCACGCGTTAGACCGCCATTGTTGTGGGTTTTGATTAAAGCAGACCACGTGGTCACCACACTTCCTTCGCCAACTTTAATTACTCTGGGATCGACGAAGTACCAACGATCTTTGTAACTACGGTAGGAACTAAAACTCAACTTTACGCATTTAATTTATTTCGCTATTTAATTTATCTTCAAGTTTGCCATTTTAATAGGATTTGAAATAAACGGATAATAAATTCAAAATTAAAGGAGCTTACCACAACGCTAAAGAGCCACGCTGCTCCTTTTTAAAATTTTGTAGTCTTTTTAATTAGAAAAACTAACATGTAGGCAGATATAAAGGCTCTGCGTGATTCATTGTTTTTTTAGAGAAGACTTTTAAGGACATAATGGTGTATAAATAGAAGGTTCTTTGCAAATTTTCTCTTAAGTGCCATTGTAAAACACAGTACATTACATATAAAAATCCTTAATAGTCTTATTTTACATTTGTAATTTTTATGTTCAAGCATGTTGGATAATGTGGTTATATTACAGAAAAGGTCATAATCCCATAAGGAGAATATATACACTTTAATAGATGTTAGTACTTAATTGAGTAATGTAGTAGCGCTTTCTATGAAAATTATAAAAGATATTGCTATTCAACACCTTAGGTTTTTGGAATTATGGAACTTTTGAATGTGTTACAAGTAAACGGAGATGAAGGGTTTATGACTTAAAAAATTCTTTAAGCGAGATTCAAAGAAAGCAGTGAATATTTTATAAAGCAATGAAGCTGAGCAAACAGCCTTAAGCCGCGGAGGATTGGCAACTCAACCTCTTGCCAAGGCGCTCACGACCAAAATATTTCATAATAATATTTAAAAAAAAACTTTAATACTTTGGTATGGAATATTTTCAATGGTTGTGTGTGTGTGCATGCGCTTTCGTGCGTGCGTGTGTGTGTATGTATGCGTTTGTGTGTGTGTGTGTGTGTGTGTGTGTGTGTGTGTGTGTGTGTGTGTGTGCGTGTGTGTGTGTGTGTGTGTGTGTGTGTGTGTGTGTGTGTGTGTGTGTGTGTGTGTGTGTGTGTGGGTGGGTGTGGGTCTACTAATATGTGTGTAAATAATATTCTTAAAATTGGTAATGGCAGAAAACCTACAAAAAATACTTACTTATTGATTAAATACAAAAATAACAACACTGACGTAGACTTTAGAAATGTACTTCTGAATTTGTCCATCCCAATACGCAAATGTGTACTATTAAATCAGATTTTCAGATGTAATACTAGTATGCAAAATGGTTTAGTAAAATTGTTTCAACACTGACGTAAATAATTCTTGTTAGACATAGCCTATAAAGTATGAGTAAAGTATAAAATTATGATTATAATATGCACCAATATTTACGTAAAACCACAATCTAATAGTATTATGACGATTAACTTATAGTAAATGGCAACCTAAACATAAAAAATGGGTCTGAATAAAACACATCGCAAAAAATATCGAAATAACGTTTATATTTGTATAAATTTAAAATTTATATGAATAAAATAATCGAAGTGGCATTGCGAATGACATTTTTAAACTGTAACTGTGGTGTGTTCTGTAATCCAGCTTTTTAGAGGTAACGATTTATGGATAGTTGTGAGTGATGGCCGGTGGATGCGACTCCCTGGTGTGGATTACCGTTCGCACTATTGAATACTACTTTCATACGCAAAGACAATCCTCATAATTAGACCAGTTCGTAATCCAGAGAAAAGAGTATCTCGGATCCGACTTAAAAATAGGTCCCTTAGATGTCATTGGCTGTTAGGCTATTAATCATAATTCCATGGAAAATACCAGTAACAAATATATAAAATCACGACAATCATTTTACACTCATTTCTTTTTCATACTTAGCTGAAAACCTACCTCGATAGGTTGCCATTTCAATAGTTAATAGGTATTTAATGTTGGTTAAAATAATGACTGAGTGATTATTAACTACCAGCGGTAATTGGATTGGAAACAGAAAGCTGTTAACGATAAAGGTGTAAAAATAAAATGAATCGGACCCGCAGGTGTTAACGAACCGAGAGTCATTGATCTGGATTGTGCAAATAACGGATCCAAAGTAATCATGTTCTATCGCACAACTAACAACTAACAACTTCAACAAGTAACTAATTAAAGTTAAAGTTCAAAACTCTTGTTATCAGAACTTATATTTCAGGACACAATATTCATCTTGGTGTTTAAATTTTATCATTTAAAACTTTTAAATTAAACATTTGTTTAAATAACAATATTTTTACGATTCTTCTTTTTTAGTTTTTAACTTATTTTACTCCAGTTATAATTAACATTAGTTTACATAACTAATCATTATATTTTTTAGTTTATCATTTATAATTTTATCTTACTCGTCTTACTCGTAAAAGTTTAATGACTACAATAGAATCGAGAAAAACTCATATGTTTTATAAAACTAACAAATGTATTGGAAAAGGAATTGTATGTATACAATATATACTTATATATTTATACACTTATACATATCAAAGTATATGTAAAGAGAAGTAGATTTAGCCACTAAGACGACCCGGGCTATAATTGCAGGAAAAGCTGAGAGCAGAAGCGGATTGATTATTTTAAGCCAAGTATGAATGAAAAACGAGTGTATGATGGTGGCGCGATCTTGTGGTATTGTTACTGACTAAGACTGACATGTTCCTTCGAAAAAACTATCAATTAATAGTGCAACAGTCAATGGCATATACTTACAGTTTAACGTGGAATCCGAACCACTACCTCTGAGCTACGAACTGATCTAATTATGAAAATTGTCTATGCGGATTAACGTATTATTCAACGGTGCGGACGTTAATGTACACAAGAGAACAGTATACTACCGATTGCTCACAGCTATCCACAATTCATGACCTCCAATTAGCTGGATTACAGGACGACGCCACCGTCCCAGTAAAATGGAAGACAGTGAAAGATGACTTGGTGTTGCCGAGGCCAAAAAGGTACTTGGGTTTGCGTGGCCACATAGGTAAGGTAAGCTATCCCAAAACATTCAGTAGACCTATATCCGGCCAGTTTAAATAGCAATAGGGGCGTTGGTAGTATAAAGCAATGTTAAAACCCCTCACTGGCACACTGGGGTCTTTCGGGACCCCGACGGTTTTCTTTTTTTAAGTTAATAGTTAATATATACATAGTTGGAGCCCTAAAACCGCTACTGATCCAGTTACGGTATCTTTCTGCCACTGGGGAATCTAAAAAATATTCATTTTTTGGCTGATGGAGATATTTTTTTATTTCATCTACCTACGGGAGGGGGCCAGATAAAATGGAGATTTCACTTACTGAACACGAAGATGAATTTAGTACAAGTAATAAGAATAAATTAGTGGTAGAAGAGGACGTATCGGATGTTGGTAGTGAAGTCAGTAGGCGCTGTTGTGACGAACTGAAGTAAATACATCAGATTCTTCAGATGATAGAGAGAGTGAAAATGAAAAGAATGAGTCAGAAGAGTCAAAAAAGTGAAAATAAGAAAACTCTGAAGAACGCTCTGAAAACAAAATGATTTAGAACATGGTTGACATTTTTTATGTGTGTGCAAAACAATTTATTCCGTATTATTTAGTCTACTTTGAACCTTGTTAATAATAGATATGCGTTAGACTGAATTTTTTTTATTGAAAAATGTATAAATAATATAATAATGTATCTACATACCTCTTTAAGTTATTTTGTATTATGATTAGGAAGTGATAATATTTATTTCATGATTATTTCCCTTGATATAAAATGTTGGTGTATTTTTTCCCTTGTACTTTTTCCCAAAAGACCCCACCGTACTAATTACCAAAATCCACTGTACCAGTTATGGTTCAAGAGTCAAAAAGGTGGACTAGACTGATAAAAGATGATTGGAAAATCCGAGATAGGATCAAGGACCATCGCTGATTCAGGTTTTGAGACCGTCACACTAACAACTACACCACCGACTTATGGATGGACAGACCCAAATATTTAATCGTTTTTATTTTTTTATTTTTTTTATTTTCTAAAATCTCCTCATTACAAAGTGAATTAAATAATATTTACTTTTAGAAAAAGTATGTTTGTAACATTTTGACTTTTAGTTCGGTCATCGATTTTCGCGTTCACTGAAAATATGCCTTTTGACGAACCTGTAAAAAACTATTAGCGATATCACTACTATTTTTACGGGGATTTTTAAAAATGGCTGCTAGTTACATGCTGAAGGATTTTACTAAATTTACATATCAGTCCGAGGAAAAAGTTTACTCTTTGAGTAAAGTTACAAGTTTTTAATAAGTTAGTAGTTTTTAGGAGGAAACAATAAATGTATAATTGTAGTCCAGTGGCTGACCCGCATTCGAAAGCAATCAGTGTGATAGCCACCGAGAACGATTAGACTGTTATGATTATTCTACATTATCAAATTACGCGACCCAATCGTTTCAATGGCTGCCGTGGGGAACAGTGATCAGCTAAATGGGCGTTGTAAACTAGCTCTCTATACAGTTAATTATCATCATGAACTAAACATCCATATCACAAAACTATATAACCTCCAGTATATAATTTTCTAAATGTGTTAAAAACGAAAATGCATTGATATATATATTTCTAACATGTTATAAACAGGATTTTAGATATTGTAGGACATGCTATAGAAGTACGCGAGTATTTAATGAGAGTCAAGCACTATTATTGAAGTTTTTTTTATTTAAGATTTTTTCAGGAACTCACAATTTGACAAATGAAATCACGAATTAAATTGGATCTGCGATAAACTTATGTAAAATTCACTTGCTGATAAAATGACTCATAATTCACTGATTTCAGATTCATCAACAAGTTTATTTCAGGGAAAAAACTACAGCTCATATAATACAGCTATATTATTGTAGCCTTAGCTTCATTTTGAATAATACCATAAATTGAATGCACTAAGGAACCGTTTATCCTGCACTTTGGAGGTGAGAAAGTGAGGTGAGGTGTTAGAGTGACACAAGATGGATGCTTAGTTATATTTTCGAGTTATAAAGTTTTGAAAATGGCTATATTTTGTTAGATGTCAGGTAGGGATTACCAGAATGTTAGGATGAATTTGAAATATGTGATTTGATAAACAGCTTTTTCCAAGTAAAAAACATTTAATCGGAATTTATCTCTAAACAGTTAATATTATTAATACGTAGTAGTAATAAAATGAGAATATAAATTTAATGTTTCTATTAAAAAAATTATAGTGTTTATTTTTCTTTCATCTACCTTTATTATCTATATTGAGCTACCTTGGAGCATGTGTGTAGTTGGTCTTAGTGGTCAATCAGATGGACTGACAATCCCATCCCTCTTGATTGACAAGTGTTTACTCTGTCAATTGCGTCATGTGTGCTTCGTAAACTTATGACATTGACAATCGTATCTCAAAATCGGTCGGTGAAACATGTTTTGGCATACTGCTACGAAAACAGTTTTTAATGTATGGTTTACGGATCTAAAGTAATTCTTTTCCACCCAAGGGAGGGAAAGAGTCGGCTGATGTCAAGGTCATAGTTATTAAAATGGAGGACAGTTGGAAATACGTGCATGTCAGTGGAACGCCATCGAAAGTGAAAATCTATTATTAGTATTGACATACAATTCGTTTTTTACAAATGCGAGAACAAGATGGAAGTGTCTCTTTTGTCTGTAAAATATTTGGTTTTGGCAGTACACCTAGCTAGATTAATATTTTATTCAGAGTAACGAAAAACCTAGCTTATCACACGGGTCTAAAGTGTTTTTTCGCTACTCGGTCAAATTACAGCCTCATATGATGCCTTAAGCCTTGAGCTCGTACGTAAAGGATAATTGTCCCTGACTTAAGTCTCACTATACCACTAAATCTAAAGCTTATTCCCTATGGAATATTTACTCAAATGATATTTTTCCTCTAAAGGTCACATTTTACCTTTATTGTGTGCCAAAATGATAATATAACAGTACGAGAAGTTTTGCTGAAAATTTCTAAAAAGGTGTTTTCATCTATTATATCCATCCTGAAATTTCAGTATAGTGCCATTATGCTATGTAGTTATACGGAGTGGCCTTTTTTAATTAAAAGTAGGAAATGAAAAATATTAAAACTATCTAGTATAAAAATGTAACTCAAACGTAACTGGCTTACGTTTGTCATTTGTTTAAAGCATATTTTCCATTAAACCTAAACTGAACTTGACTTTGAATTAAAATATAGTTTAAAAATGTTTATATTTACTTCCCTGTGGGAAATAGGTTAGATCATGGATATGTTTAAAGGAAATGGTTTTAGTTCATCTAAACAGCTGTTCTTATTTATTTATATTTAAAATTCAATACAACCGTTTCAGTAGTTTCTATGGAAACCTGTTACATGTTTTCCATCTTAAAAATCACCAACACCGCCCCAAAGCTAAAACATTTCCATGTCAAAATCTTGAATGATGCATTTTCGTAAAATTTCTGAACAAAAAAGAAGAACGTATTTAAAAAATAAAAAAGCTACTTACAAACCCTGTATTTCAATGCAACGTATACAAATCGTTACCAACCAATCATTAATTGTTTTAGTTCTAATGTCGATCTGTAAATAAACTTAACGTCAGCGTAAATATATTTTAGAATAGAAAAAAACACTTTTTTGATTTACGTCCTGTTTGTTTAAAATACTAAGTTTCTTTTAGATCAACCCTATCATTACGAAATAAATTAATAGTGCTTTTTTCCTTGCGACCAAAATAGACGTTATATTCGTTAGCTTTATGTTTGAGGGCTGCGAAGCGCATTTGGTAAATCACTGCCAGCGTCATGGAACTTGATTGGACCGCAGTAATCAGATAAAGTCGCACAATCACCACGGATTGAATGTTGGCCCAAGCTGTTATGTTGATTTTCTTAAATGTTTGTTTTTGTTGTTGTGTTGATTTTCTCCAATCTTTTGTTGTCACTTTACTAACAATCTTACGTTCAATAAGAGTTGATATATTTTATGTTTGTAAACATTATATGTTTATATTAAATTTAACCTAATTAAGTGAAGATGGATTATTATCATTATTGTAGATGGAGTTTTACAGCTTATTCAATGCATGTCTTAACTAAAAACTGATAAATATCAATAATTTACTATGGTTAAAAATTGTTTACAAGTTAAAGTGAAATATGATTTTCATAATAAAAAATTCGAGGGGATTGGCCATGTTCATTCAATCATTCATTCATTGAAAGACATTACGGCTTTTTTCACCCTTAGTTTTTCTCTCCTAGAGGATCAGGACTCCTCCAAGGGAAGTGACCTAGAAAACTGCAGCAACCTGTCAACGGGCTCGTCAGGAGGCATCAAACTACCCCTCTCCAAAGTGCTTCGACTGAAGGATCTAACCTCTACCAGTTCCACACAATCAAAGAGTATATGAGCAGTTGCTTCCTCCTGCAGATAACATTTCCTACTCAGAGTGTCCTCCCCGAAGACCTGCATGCGCAGCATGCGTGTCTAGTGACCTGTGTCTAGTTTTACGTCCTTCCTGCTATGTTTCTGGAATCTCTTCGTGACCTGACTAGAATGAGAACATAGAATAAGCTTACTCACTCTGTGTACATTAATCCCCGCTCTTATATTTACTATGCCTAGGAGTTGATATTCTGAAATTCCGCAGCACGGGAGATGCTACAAAAGGGATTTTTCCCACAGCAGGATGATGCTATTGGCTAGCCTATCCACATTCTCATAGCCATCCACTCCGAAATGTCCTGAAACCAAACAAAGAATGAATTCATTGCGTCTGCTTGCGCAGGACACAAGCTTAAACAGTCCCACACGGTAAAAGTGCTTCAATCCATCAACAATTGATATCGCTAATTCCTCTAGATTTTGCCGCATTCATGGCATGGCATCAGTTGAAGTGTTCTCATAAGTTCCCTGTATATCCAGGAACACTCCAAGCACTACCTCTTTTTGGGCGATAGATTTTTCAATCCTAACTACCAGCTGGTGGAGGGCCGTCTCACAGGACCTGCCCTGGATGTATGGGTGCTGGTTGCGTGAAAAGGAGTGTGATTTAGCGAAGTTTCTCAAGTTTACCTCAACACAGGTTTCTCCAGAGTCAACAAGAATGAAGACAGTGGGATCGGCCGTAAAGATTTGTGGTTCATATCCTTACCCAGTTTCAAGATAAAATTTATCCTGGAAGTCCTTCACAGAGTAGGGACATATCCTAGGGCCAGACGTGCCCTGAAGATGCTAAAGAGAACCGGGAGGTTGATATCAATGTCCTGTTGACGAAATACCGGCTTGACAGCGTTGGGTGACTTGAAAGGACTAAGAAAGCCAGAACCCACATGATCCTGATAAAGGAGACAATACTGCTAGCTAATTCTGATTCACTTAAAAACTATATAATGGAATCAATATATTATGATTATTTATTAACTTTCTATTAAACATAATATAGTACACCATAGTTTGTTCCACGTATATGTTACTTTACGAGTATATGCTTTAAATTTATCTAAGTATTCTTTTAACTTTCAATTAAACTTAATGTATCAGTAAATAATAAATCAGTCGGTGAACTTTTATATAAGATTACAGTGGTTTGGAACAGTTCCAATTTGTCTTGTTCCCTTCTTAAATTAAAAATAACTCCACTCCATTAGAATGATAAATGGATAAATCAAATTAGTTATAAATTTTATTGCTTAGCATAAAGTTGTAGGTGTTGGTGAATAATTTATATTATTTATGTTTATTGTTATTCTATTTTTTATCTATAAAAAGCTAAATGTAATTAGCGAGTATCGTTGAATATTCATTATGACAAATCGTTTAAATCGATGTAATCATGTGGTAACAAATACCAAGAGGTTAATATTTTGATCATGAGCGCCTCAGTGTGAGGTTGAGTTGCCAATCCTCCGCGGCTTAAGGCTGTTTGCTCAGCTTCATTGCTTTATAAAATATTCACTGCTTCTTTGAATCTCGCTTAAAGCGCTCTTTGCCTCTTAAACCCTTTCACCTTCATAAATTAAAGAAATTTGAACTCGATAGATTGGTTTGCTTCCAAATTCACATTAAAAATTACCTGGGTAATGTGTAGGAACACCACAACAGTGATTTAGCTATATGCAGAGTTTAGATCAATTAAAAATCAAAATAAGAATAAAAAAAACTAAGAATAAAATGTCATATTTTTATTCAGATTAATATTGTTAGTATCCAAGGTAAAAGTAATCATTATTGTTTCAATTACAATATTGTTTCAGACAATAATGCAAATTTTGCAATTAATATGTTTTTGGCTTTATGTTTTTCCGATGCCGAATGTCTGTTCTATTTAGAATAGATCTATAGACACAAAAAAATATATGTCACTTTATGCATTGTAACATGCTGCATAAGAACAACACCCTGTGCTTAACTATTTAGGCAAGCAACTCTAATATTAGGTATTCAGTTCTGGTCTACAATACAATACTTAAACATGCTTTTAATGAAAGGGGTGATATGTTTGAAACCTGAGATTGTTATGAGAAGAACCTGGAAGAAAGATTAAAGTCCAGGAAAGGTTGAATGCCCACTTTGACATTGACCACCTTGAGATCCAAAATCAAAAGTAACTTTTGCATTTCTGGATAACTAAAAACATTTGAAGAAAATATTATGTCAAGCCTTTATCAGTGGGGGTTCCAAGCTGAAAGTGACAATATCTTCTGCTATTGTAGTGAAGTGTTGGACATGCCACATACACTTATTTGTGGCGTCCTCAAGTGTATACCATGGACATCCGGGAACGTCCTGTAATTTATCTTCTTGGAGACCACCAATTATGGATATTAATGAGCAATATCCGGTGAATGCGATATTCCATGGTGTTGATTGACGTCCACACTACTGAATACGACGTTTATCCAAAAATACCATCCTCATAACTACACCTGTTTGTAAATAGGATGTAGTTGGGATCTATCTTTGTAAATTTAAATCCCTAAAATAAAAATAGTCATTTGGATGTTAATGAACATTAATCCACATTACAGTCCTGTAACCCAGCTACTTGGAGGTCACGAATTGTGGATAGTTGTAAGCGATGGTCGATGGGTGTATTAACGTCCGCACTATTGAATACTACGATTATCCTCTAAGACCATCCTCATAGTTAGACCAATTCGTAATTCAGAGGCCGTGGTTCAGATTCCACGTTAAACTGTAGGTCCCTCAGTTGCCATCGGCTGTTGGGCTATTAATTAACAGTCCTGTCTAAGGAACATGTCAGACTTAGTTAGTAACAAGACTACAAGATCGCGCCACAATCATCCTACACTCATTTCTCATTCATACTTGGCTAGAAATACCTATCTGGGTAGGTTGCAATTTCAATAATCTAATCTAATCTAACAGTTCTGTCTAAGTGAAATGTCAGCCTTATTCAATAACAAGACTACGCACCATAATCCACTTACAATTTCTCATTCATAATTGGCTTACATAATACCTACCTTGATGGTTTTCCCTCTAGGACAAGCCAACCTCTCTCCTAGTGAAAACTTTCGCACATGAAATAGCTATGAAGGAAGAATAATAAATTAATTTATAATTTCTTCAATCGTTTGACATAAATATAAAATGTTAGTTCTTTTCAATGTTGATTTTGCGCTAGACTGCGAAAAACCATCAGGAACTACATAGAATACCATTAATCCACTTGACAGACGAGTAAATTATTTATTCATTCATTCATTTACTTACCTGTGTGATGTTCAAACTTGATCACAATGTAGCCAAAGCACAGAGGTAATTAATAAAACCACCTGGTAAAGGAGCAGTGGGACTGCGTGGCCTGCTTTGATCATTACACCAGCGCTCACTGCGGGTTGTAAGGTAAGTTGATAATGTCACTCATTTTCAAGATCATTAATCAAATTTGATTTATAGTGAAAGTGTTAAAGTGTAGGCTTTTAATACAAATCGATTTTAAACATATTTATTGGTTTAAGGGAAGAACGTTGTCCTATGCTTTGGCAAAATATATTGATCTGTTGCCAAATAGCTCCTAGACATTAAATTCTGAAGATTTTAAGGGTTTTTCTACCTAATGTTAAGAAGAGCCAGTAATAGAAGTAATATTGTAACTGCTTTACAACAAAAATACAGTATTTTTCAATAAACGTGAAAGTTTTAGTTTTTTTAGTTATAATGTTTTATCTCGTGTTTCCATGGAGATTTTCTCACCATTCTACTACAGTAGTATCATATTATATCACTTAATAAGTAGAAACAATTTCAGCTGTTTATCACATCTGAAAGTGGAGATATAGGTGAAAATGTGAAAAAAGTACAATTTCCAGGAATTCCGTGATTAAAAAACACTACATGCAGAACGTTTTTGGCTACACACACTTATATTCAGAATGACCCAGATTCATATTAGTTGATAAAGATTATGATTATAAATTAGAAAAAAATAAAACATAGGCTAAATAAAGTAAAACGAAATTAATATTTAAAAACTAGAATTAGGAGCTCCTCCCGTTGGTACAAGCGGTCACTTATTATTCCGTTAAACAGCAATTAATATTTTAAATAGCTAAATGCTAAATATTTCCGTTTTCAGGAAGAAACAAGCCGTTTTAATCGTCAATAAAAAATGCGATGTTCATCCCTATTGTGGCAGTCATAGCTGAGTGGGTAGAGTACTGGCCTACCACCCAAAAAACCCGGGTTCAATTCCCGGTCCTGACACATGAAATTTAATTTCTCAGACTGCCACCGTGCTTCGGAAGGCACGTTAAGCCGTTGGTCCCGGCTACATAAGTAGTCGTTAGGTCACGTTAAGAGGCAGTAGTGCGACCTGAAAACTCTAACATTAGACCTTGGCCAGAAGGTTACACGGAACTTTTACTATCCCTATAATGAATAAACGTAAAGGAATTTTTCAAGATATAATAAGCAAGAGTTTAAATTACAAAATTTATAAAATTAGTGAACAAAAGGTATTTATGTCTAAGAAAACCTAAATATACATTGAGTTGTTATCGATTGTCTAGAACTGAATATAATTGAAACTTGTAATTTGTATTTTTCTAAACATGGTCATGCAGGTATTTATATCATTTCCACTCTGGTAATATTTCACTTCCCTTAAAATGGTTCACGTAGAGTAATTAAAGTCGGTTAGGGGCTGCGGCTCCAGGGTGGTCTGTTTTAATCAAGAGTCAAGTCTGTGGTTTTGAACGTGTAATTTTGCACTTGAAATAAGGTCAGTAACTCTCCATGCTAATGTTCATTAGGTTAATAACCTTGATGTGCATATTTATCTGTTTTACTTGCATTTGTTAACATTGTAAACATTGAAATGGTTTGCTACTTAAAATTTAACTAAAAGCTACTAATTATTGTTACGTTTAAATAATTTTTAAAAATGTTTTGGGAATACAAACAAAAATCCAAAAAGGTTTAGTAACATTTCAATTCCACAAAATCAAAGATACAATGCATAAAATGGAGATTTTTTAGCCAAGTCTGAGTGGCTGGTTTAGTTATTTTTAACAGGTTATTGATTTCTTTGTTTGAAAGTTATTTTTGGGAAATTTACATTACTCAACCTCTTCTTGTAGGCATTTTCCATCGATACAGAATCATATTCTAGATCCAAAAATGTCATGAAAATTTATTCGATAAAATTGCAAATTTTAAGTCAATGGACGTTGTCTAAGGCAAAATTAATTATCTTAACATCAAAGTTCCATTCATTAGACAATAATAGAATCATTACAATTACAGCAAGGGCTTTCTAATTCTCTGTCATAGAATTGATCTGACGAAAATAGATGCTGCATAGTGACAGGCTGCATGAAGACACTACCCTGCGCTTTGTTGTTCAGAGCATCTGGTATCTTAGCGTCAAATATCAGGCGTCCGGTTCGGATCTAGAGTACAATGGAATAGTTATGTTTGGTATGGAGAGGAACCCGGAAGTAAGAATAAGTCTAGGACAGGTTATGTGTCCACTCTGACATTTACCGCTTATTGTTTATTGTAACCTAAAATACTATAAAGAGACTTTTGAATAACGTTACCTCGATTTAAAATAAGTATGAGTATTAAACTATGCATTTTCTACAAGACTGATAGGATTCAGATTAAAATTAAATTAATAATGTTTAAACTCTCAATGCACAAGTTGCACGTCTTTTATGGACCCACTGAGCCCAAAAGCAGACTTTCTTAGTTAAATCAAGAAGTTTTTATACATTAGCTACAAATACAAATAATTTATTTTCAAAACTTTACAGAGTCATGGCCCTACAAATTTCACCAAACGTTTATATGCGGGGTCTACTTGTAATTTGTTATCAGATTTGATCAGTTACAATTAATTATTATGCATTCTAGTTTTGTTTTAAGGCGGCGTAGAACAAACGCCTAATTATCTCACAGTCAGTATCCAACCAAATTGTACTATATTTTCCTTTTTATTTTTACTTTTTATTACTAATCTACATCATTATTATATTATTATTATTATTTTCTTAGTCAAAAGCCAATAAATCTAATATATTTAAGAGCTAACTATGTAAATCAATAACTTTAACATACCGAGAAAAATATACTGGTAGTTTTAGTAGCCTTTGAAGCTGTCAGATGAACACAAGCTAGTTGAAACAGAATCGACTGAACTTACTAAACCTCACACTGCACTTACTGGCGACAGAATGTTGAGTTGGTATCGTTAATGTTACTTTTTATGAATAAATTTGTACATTTGGATAAACACAGGTTTAAACGTGTGTTCTTTCATATTGTTTTTCAGCTACAACTACTGGACACACGATCTCATGTTGGAAATATACTAATAGCAAAAACATGTTATTATTAAAAAGAACGCTGGTAAAAATATGGGACAAACTTTAAGAATATGGGAGGTTTTAAGCATTAAGTATTAAATTAAATATAAAGTTTATTTACAAACATACAGTGGAAAATAATTCTGATTTATTAAAAAAAAAAAACAAAATGTTCGAAAGGATAAAAATTGCTAGAAAGGTCCCTTTGCTTTGGCCAAAGAGGTAATCAAATTTCTAGTTAAATAGTAAGAATTGGAAAAAATAATACAACCATAATAGTAAGAAAATTATTTTAAATCTCAGGTATTATGTTGTTTTTAACCATGGATGTTTTTATTGTGTTATTATAATGTATTGAAAAAAGCCTCTGTACTAAAATTTCGTTTTAATTTTCATAATTGAAAAAAACAGGAAAGAGAACATCGTGTGGCTTTTCGCAGAATGAATTTCACAGATTAATACTAACGTTAAAACATCAAAACAGTTCGTAAAAAAGTCATAAAATTACGAATGTCACACAAAATGTTGAATTTAATAACACACAAGACTATATGTTTCTGGGAATAACATTCACTTCACTTGCCAAAAACAACTTTAAGAAAGCTTAGAAAACTTTTCAACTGCTTAGAAGTTGGGAAGATGTCGTCTAGCTGTTCAGTTTTGGAACGTTATTCTACATCTCTATAGAACTTTAGAAAAATGTGAAAAATATTTTAAATTCATCTGTAAATTATTTTTAATACAGTAATGAAACTTTCAAACACAATTAATTTTATTAATCTTAATTATAATCTGTTATAATCTGATGACAATAGTGGATTGTGCATGGATGGCATTAAGGGAGGGGGTAACGTCTCCAGATCTTTTATAAGCTTTTGACTTGTATTTACCAATCTAAACAATTCTATCATAATTTTTTATTTGACACAGATATTTCGATGAGTTTTTACCGTGCTTTTATATTAGCTTTAAAGTAAATGTTTCTTTTTCTCTATTTTAGGCTATATTGTGACAAAAACTAGGGAATTAACTCCATGCCCCCTACTAACGTGTAACCTCTAACTCCGCTAATGAGTTTGTGAAACATAGTTTTTTGTTTTGTGTCTTGTGTCTTTCTACGCTTCTCAGAATTTTTTACGTTTTGATGGGGAACGGTCCAAACCCCGGTCTTGTTACTACTTAACGTCAACCTGTTGTTAGGAAGCATCATTAGTTAGTAGCCTAATGAGATTAGGCATTATTTATAAATGTACTTTTCAGACACACAACACTGGAGAAACCTGAAACATAAACTTTGTAATACTACGAGTTAGAATGTACTTTACTAACCAACTCATTAAGCATTAAAATACTTCTTATTTATTTTGTTTTCAATTGTACACCTTTATGCCATCAGAAAAGCTTTAGTTGTAGTGTGCAATTGAAATTAAAACTGTTGGTGATAGCTGTATACTCTAGGGGCTACTATACAATCAAATAATCGTATAGCCTCTTTGGAAAATCAGGTCAATGAATCAACTCACTATATAGAAGGTATTATAAAGATAAGTAAAAAGAACGAGCCAGGAGAGCCAGACTTAAAGTATTACTCCAAAGGAATTATTAATCAATGGGAATCTGCTGGTCTCACTTCAAATTTTGTGGAAAGGCTAAAAAATGTTTATCAAACCATGTTTATTCTCATCAAACGGTAATGATCAGCAGGAAATCTTCCTGGCCTGCCAGTGAATGCGTCAGAAGATGAAAGGGGCTTTAATCGTAACGCTTATTTGTCACTAACTTGTTTTGTGGTCGGAAGGTTCTCGTCGATACTGGAGCCAACATACTCTTTCTACTAACAGGGCAAGCTCACTGTAGGTAATAGACAATAATTATTCACTGCCAATGATTTTATAATTAAAAATATAAGGAACGTAATATTGAATAGGATTTATGTTTAAAAATAAAATTTCTCCAGTTTTTTTGTCACAAATGATGAAGATTTTTTTCAAATTTCGATTTTCTGATTGATATTAAAAATCAAATACGTTTTGGTAACAGGACTAAATTATCTGTTGTAGGAGTACAAAAGCATTCAAGCCAAAAGTCTGTTTTGGAGCAACTATTATAGTATGTGGGTAACAATGCTTTTTTGCATTGGTCTAACTCTTTTATATTACTTCCACATATAATTTCCACTGGGAAATTCATTGCATTAGCTAATTAATAGTTTTAAACTAATATTTTTACTCAAGAAATTTATTGTTTTTAAATTGCGATCTTAAATCCTATCAGATTGTAATAAGAATTTATGAGCTAAGGTTTTTAATTAACGGACTGGAACGAGATTAATTTTGGAGGAAGAAGAAGTGATAATAGAATTTGGTAAATTAAATTTCAAGCTCCTTTTTAAACCAAGTTCTTGTGAATCTAAGCTTTTATATTTTATAAATAACCTATCATTTTAACTCAACTTTATACCGATATTAAAGAGCTCAGTAAAAATTAAGGAAATATATTTTCAGAAGTCTCACTATGTAAATTTTCACCAACCAACTATCGTAATACCAATTATATGAACCAATTATATTTTGTAATTTCCTTTTGCTGTAGTTAAAACTACTTCCTTAGTTCATATATTTATTCAAAATATATATATGGAATAGATTATGGTATGGTTATGTATATAAAAATTTTAATTAAAACTACTAATTTATAATTATTCTTTAATGTAAACCTAATATATTTAAGTAACTAAATAACTGAATAAATTATGTTTTGAGGTAAAATACTATTTTATATTTTACTAAGAAGAAAATTGAAAAAGGAAAATGGTAACAAATAACATTTTAGCCCTGAATAAGTAAAATATACGATTTTACTGAGTTTTCTAATGTATCAAACCACCCGTGGTTTTTTTCTCATGATACGAAGTAAGAGGAGTGTGTTCAAATGATTTTTAACATGGATATTAGGAATTATTTTTATTTGAATCAGATACGGCATTAATTATTTGGGATTATATTTCCAAACACATCTATCCAAGGTTTAATATAATGTGCACTGACCCATTTTGAGAAACATGATTTTATACTAACTATATTGATGCATGTTGATTCCTATGTGCTAGCTTAGATTTTATGAATAAAACTATCCGTTTTAACCTTTATATTCATAAAGATAATGTTTACTGTCCGTTATTAAGATTAAATTAAAGTGAGTATACAAACAATAATTGACATATAAGAGTAACACATATCATGATCAACTCACCAATGCCAAAAAGAAACTGACTCTTTTTTTGAGAGATTGAAAGTAAAATTCGCGAATCTATTTTTAAAAAAATTGAGTGTCTGAATATTGTTTTGAATTACGTTATTTTGATTAGTTTTACGTGTTATACTCAAGAAAATCCGAAATGGGAACTATATGAATTTCTGCATGTCAGTCTTTCTCTATTGCTAAACAACATCTTTTTGTAGCTCTTCTCTGTAAAAACGAGAGCAACCCCCTATGGAACAAACCCTGTTTGGTTTAATCCGTACCTTTTGCAGAAAACTTTATCTTATCTTAATTCCTTTTTATCTTTAAACCCACGACCTAATAACGTAAAATATTAACTTTCAAACCCTAGTTTTGAACGTTATGAGCACCAGTTTTTGAAAGTTTTAGTTAGTTACTGAAATGGAAACCTGTCCAGAATGTTTAAGCAAATTATGAATGAGAAATGAGTGTATGGAGATTGTGGCGCGATCATTTAATCTTTATACCGACTAAGGCTGACATGTTTCTTAGATAGAACTGTTAATTAACAGCCCAACAGTCAATGGTATATTTAAGAGACCTACATGTTAACGTGGAGTCCGAACAACTTAATTACGAACTAATCTAATTATGAGGATGGTAATTGCGAATAGACTTATTATTCAATGATGTAGAAGTTAATCACAAGACTACACCCACCGACTATCTCTCATTACTTTCCATAATTCGTAACCTTCAAGTATCTGGATTACAGGACACGCCACCGTAAAGGCATTTATTATAACATTTGATCTATTAAAGTAGTTAAAAAATGACTGCTAAATTGAAATCAGTATTTTTTTACATTTGCATCTTTTCTTTTTAAATTATACTGTAGTAAAATGTTATCTTAATCTAAACGAAACTTTGATAACTTTATACACAGTTTCTAATTTAATTTAATTCAGCTTTTTTTAAGTAATACTACTAGATTCAAAAACCAGAACAAGGTATGGGCTATCGGCTAGTGCAAGTATAAAGATGTATTATATTATGGCATAACACATTTGTGTCATTGATTGTTATAATGATTAAATTACACTTGCAATAAATAGCTCCATTCTTCGTTTAGCTTTGGAGTTTTTGTTACAAACAACAAATTTAGTTTAGAACTCTAACAACAGGTGATACAAAGTGCTCTCGGACTAACTTTGAGTCCTTTATTGCATTACCAAGTCACACGCTGCCACTCCCAGCATTCTTTGACTTTCAAACAATCCGTGTTCATATACCATCTGAATTTGTGGAAAAATTCAATAATAAAAGTAAGGCAAAAAAAGAATAATATTTAATTTTATATTGATAAGTGAGAACTAGTTTCATGGGTTTAAGTTTTATGTGATCGGTCATTGACTATTAAAAATATTTGTACTGAGAAAAAATATCCATATCCATTCAATCTATATACAATATCAAATCAAACTGATAAATTTTTGTATTTTCAAAGTAATTTTACCAATAAACATCGAAATAATGTAAAATGTACTAATTTGAGGATAACGTTGAAAAGTATTATGAGTAGTTTTGTGAGTTTTATTTTATATAATATATTTAAAATCAAAATGTTATTTTCCACGCAGTTGGCAAACCTGATTTTTTTAGTCTTGAACATTGTTTATTGTAGCTTTTTTCTCGCGTTGGCTTGCAAATGGAGCCAATTGATTTAGACTTCTCGTATAATAAAGACAGCATCCGGGAATACTCTACATACCGAAACGCTCTGTTTCTCATTCTTATTTCAACATACTAAAATCTTACTTGACCCATAGATTTTTCGAAATTACATTTTTGTATATCCATAAAGATTTTTTTTATTGATATTGGGAACTCCTCAGGGAAGTATTCTAGGTCCAATTCTCTATTCGATTTTCATTGAAGACATTCCTACGTTTTCTGACGTCACTGCTATTCTAGCTACTCATATAAATAATGTTCTTGCATCCCTTAACCTTCAAATTGGAATATGATGTCTTGAGCTGGACTTAAAAAATGAAAGAGTAAATGAAGCTAAATTACACCAAATAACTTTCACTTTAAGACGAAATGTACGCCCACAAGTGAGCCCCTTAGTATTGTTTTATCACCGCAGGTAGAGAGTGTGAAATACATATTAACTATAAACTGAAATGGCAATCACATTTACGGAATAAAAGGCTACAATTATATTTACAATAAAATAATCTCAATTGGATTTTCGATCGCAAATCAAAATTGTCTCTTGAAAACAAACTGTTAATTTACAAAGTTATATTAACACCGATTCGGGCATATGGATTGTGGCTTTGGGGTACCACTAAAAATCAAACATCGAAATTGTAAAGAGGTTCCAAAAAAGGTCTTAAGAAAAATAACACAAGCACCATGGTTCATCTCAAAGAAGACACTGTGTGAGGATTTTAAATTACTCTCTGTCAAATAGGAAATTCGCTGACTAAATATCTGAGCAAACTAGAAAATCATCCAAGCTACCTTATTCTAAATTTACTTGAAAACAGTGAAACAGTGAATGTATTAAGCTTTGTTCATTCCTGGATCCTCCTCTATTATTTGAACAATAACATTTTTGTATCACCATTGGGTGACGCATGGCTCATATCGCAGTTTCATAATCTTTACATATTTTAATCCTTTTAACAGATTGTAAAATAAAAGTAAAAAAAATAGAGACATAAGATGACAAATATATAGGATTAGTTAACCTTATGTGTTTACTGTATTTATTTTCACATCTAAGAACGGTGAAATACATCGTCTTTATCACCTATTTATCTAAACATCCACCCATCAAATTGATATATACTGTATTGATGAACGCTTGTCAGGTATGAATGTAAGAAAAATATAAACCTGTTAAACTTTTAACGTTATTTTAAGAACAAACATCAAACACACTGGTTATGTTTTTGATGTTTGCAAAACATACAAAGAAAATCAAAACTTTTAAAATGACAGTATAATTTTAAAAATATTTACTGTGGTAACACTTTTATATTTGTACGAGGTATTTAAAGACGTATATTTATAATTATATTTTCTACTTTTTAATTTAAAATAATTATATTTACCTCCCTGAAGGAAATAGGATAGATCATGGATATGTCAAAAGGAATGTTTTCAGTCCCTCTAAACAGCTGTTCTTATTCTTATAAATTAAAAATTCAATCAATAGCTCTGGTAGTTTCTATTGAAACCAGTTACAAATTTGTATCTTATGAATTGCCAACAACCCCCAGAGCTAAGATATATCGATGTCAAAAATATCACGACTCATTTGAAGTCAAGAAGTTCATAGTTGTGGCCATTAAAAACATTTTAACAGTAAACGCTATACTGTAAATTAAATTATGCAAGGGTTTAAATACATATTGGTATTGAAAAATATATTTAATTTTTGTAAAATAAAAATGGATGGGTTAGTGATGTACAATAATTTTTTGCATGTCTTTTTTTTAAATCCGTTCACTGTTCGGATGATAAGTAATATAAAAGTAACTGGACTCTAAATCTCTAAGTAACGCGTAACGTTCAGTAAGAGAGGAAGATGGGATATTACCTGTCCTGTGCACAGGCGTCAGCAGTTACCACTGAGTCTTCATTTGTAACTCTGCAAGCGTCAAAGCCAATTACTGAAATGAAACAGAACAAACTTTCTGTTTGGTTAACACGAGGATGTATTGGTACTTGTTTAGTGGCATCACTATTGGTTCCACATTTCAGTTATTATAGTCTTTCCGTCGGTGTATTTTGTTTACGTTTTTTATTTACTTAATCAATCACAAAGCTACATATAAAATATAACTGTGATTTCATTTATGATTACACTGGTACTATAAATAGCAGCCATAACTTCTACCCATCACCTTAAATAGTGAATTTAAAATATTGAAGTTCCGATATGGCGTTATTCACTTAGCTAGTTTAGAAGTTACCACTCGGTATAAAAAATATGTTATCATTCCTCCAATCAGTGACATTATCATGTTAGCCAGTCTCCTGTATGAAACCGTTCATCTGAACAATCTATTCCAGAGTCCTGACCCGTGAAAATCATCCAACATGCAGTTTATTGACTGCGTAATTTCTTTGTAGTAAGGTCAGTTATCTTCTCATGTCCATTTTACAAAGTAATTTTATTCTTTGAATAAAATAAAAATGTATTTCCACTAAAAATTATTTAGTGATCTGAAAGATAGAACGTGGACCTAAGTTAGATGAACATTTAATGCCAATTTATTTTATTACCTTGTTCTTTGCAATTTTGAAGGTTACCTAAATACAAAAATTAATATAGTATATAGTTTAAAATTAATAAGTAATATAGTGCACCACCTTTAATTTAATATTCTTTTTGAAGACAAACATAATGAAATTTATTGGAAATGAAACCTTGAGGTCTTCAAAGACAAGGCTTTGAAGAGTAATAATGTAAATTGATATATAACGTCCATGCACTGGAAAATTAAGAAAATTTTATTTGAAAACTAACTACATTGTAGCTTAGTGACGTCATTGTTGTTCTTGCTTTTTTTTACAAATAATTGCAGTAAAGATCCTTTGGCTAAATGTTTCGACATGTAGTCTCCGGACCTGTGACAGTAATGTCAAAAGTTCGATTCCTGTGTTTCGTATAATGTTCATAAACATAATTATCCTAATGTTTTACCGGCTCACCCCTAAATATACTTACGCCTAATGTACGTTCCTGCAGTTCTTTTCTGATACATTGCACAGTTTGGGTATTGATTTTCTTATTCATGCTGTTAAACTATCAAATATTCACTCAGAACTTTATTTAGGGTAATTTAACCTAAATATAAGTGAAAGATAAATAAGATGATTACGGATCACAAGGTGTACTTTGTAGTAGGCCTTTCGAT
The DNA here is from genome assembly GCA_023375725.1 of Nephotettix cincticeps. NCBI lineage: Eukaryota > Metazoa > Arthropoda > Insecta > Hemiptera > Cicadellidae > Nephotettix > Nephotettix cincticeps. The sequence goes on along the minus strand of CM041790.1, from coordinate 71,511,415 downwards.
ACTGTATAGTATGAAGGTGTTGATGGTTTGGTGCAGAAATGCGTATTTGCTTACAACATTTATTGAAATGTGTCCTACACTCTAATTAATAACTTTTTACAGCTTATTGTAATTAACGATTTCCTGCTTTACCTTGAGGAGATTTTCTAGTGAATATTTTTGAAAAATTACAATTGAAAACAAATGGTACACTGATTCTGTTTAAATTAAATATTTACATTGTATGGAGGATCAATAAATGTTCAGGTAAATTTTATACTATAAATCCTTTGAGTTGCTAAACTACAAGGTAGTTTTTTTAGTTTTAGTTAAAATTTTATTTTATACTTTGTTGGTATTTTGTTTGGTGGATTCACCTTGGAGCTACGTACATATGGTAAGTATTAAAAACTAATGAATACACTTGGTAGCTGAAGGAACATACTTTAATTAAATTTACATTGTCAATCTTTCTATAACGTATAATACACAGTTCGTAGGCAAAGAAAACCTATGCTTGGCTAGAAGTACATACCTTACTTAAAATTTGTGTCGCAATGATTGGACTTATTTAGCAATCATTTATAAACTAATAATTATCACATTTCTCTTATAATTTACATTTTTATTGGGTATTGTCCTGCCGAGTTCCAGGTGTCCACCAAGAAGAAATTAAATATTAAGTTAATTAAAATGAATTAAATATATGCAAATGTATATTTGTTAATTACAGAATAAAGGTTGAATATATTAGATTAGATTATAAGAATGTAGATAAGTCGAAATCCTAATTCACAGCTTGGGAGTTCATCTCTTTGCTAAAGCGTGACTTTGCCAGATACCTGGTCCAATTTTAATTTGTAACCAAAGTTTGCTATAAATGAGTACAACCGACTGCTTCCTACAAAGATATTTATTTTTCTTCTAATTACACAAAACTTTAAGCAAGTCGAGAGTGAATTTTACAGTATTTTATAAGATTCTGACAATATGGCCGAGAGAGAGAGAGAGAGTAGAAGGTTCAGTGTTTATTACATGCGTCAGCGGTTGTTTCATTAGCTGAAAATGGCGACCAATTTTTCACCCGGTCCAAAGCAATTTAACTGCCAGTGGCGTTTAGAATGCACAAAATGTGTGCGCCAATGTGAAAAGCATTTTCACTATTAACACCTAATAATTTAAAAGTAAGTATTTATTTTATTACTCCAATATGTAGGTAATTGTAAGACGTTAATCCAAAAATGCAATGAATATTTACATCCCTGTTTACCTTAAAGAAAATATTCTCAAGTAACGTTGATAAACATCAATAAATTTAGGACCTAAGTCACTTAAATGAGTAATTAAAATGATACTATTAGTTTTCCTTTAAAAAAATCATATCCTTAGTGTGCATTACTAAGATAATTTCGATTTATATCATGCAATAATACATTTCACAGGAGGTTTGGTAACGATAAAGAAAACACTAATACTTTTTTAAATTATTAAAATGTTAATTAGGGCTAGTCTATCATTTACTTGGACTTGTACTGCGTTAAAGGAGAAGTAAAATGATCAATTATCAAATACAACCGTTTGAACAGGATATTTGGATTAAATGTGTTAGTAATTCAAAAGTAAGCTCGAAATGATAATACCTCATGCTCAAGTAAGCTAAGCTAAGCCGCTCAGATCATTAAATAAGAGTTTAAACAGACGGGATTTCCCACGGGGATTTTCCTCCGACAATCTCTCCTGATAACACTTGGTTTATCTCGTACTATAGTCCTTTGTGTTATAGTATAATTGCTTCAACTTCAACTTTTTAAGAACAATATAATAGTGAAGAACTACACATCTGCTGTTTCTTTACACAGAACAGACACTTGCACGACTACCGAGTATAACAGATTGAACTACAGGGATTATCATTTAGGGAATCAATTAGGGTTGTTACCATCGTACCGTTAGGCTCCATTTGGCCAATGGACCAAATATATCTGAGATAAAACGAGTAAAGGTTTTGAGCATTAGAATGAGAACGAGTTTCAGGAATTCTAGCTGAAATAAATTCCAGACAAAATTATCATCACGTGATAACTTTCGTGTAACCTTATGTGGTGCGAGCAAAAAATCGACTATCTTAAAAAAACATAAAACGTAATGTTAAATGTTAAAAAACGTAAAACTCTTAAATAATTTAAAAAAAGTGTATTAAAATTTTAAAGAGATATTTTACTAATGTCATCGAATTATTTTGCAGAGAAAAGTATAATCTTTCCAGGAAAAACAGCAAGTCTCAAACAATAATTGTTGCCTAGCAACAAGTACATAAAGTTAATAAATTTAACATTGTAAGCATAGGGAAATACCCTTAATTAGACAGTGAATAAGAAAAATACTTACGGAGAAATGTTTGTCGAATTTTGTATATTTATTTCACTTTGGGAAATAGCTTAGATCATGGATATGTTTAAAGAGAATATTTTCAGTTCCTGTAAACTGCTGTCATTATAACCACATGTCACTTCCGTTACAAATTTTGGTCTGACAGATTGCCAATACCCCCTCCTGAGTAAGACAAATCCATGTTAAAAACGTACTCTGTACATTTTACTAAGACGGCACTGTAAATTTAATAAACTACAGTACAAAATAAAACATTTTTTAGCGAAGATAGTTCTTTACTATTATGTACGAGAGTGCTAAGCTCTTTAAGCTACAAAACAAAGCACCAGGAAACCCAGACCGGAAGTGGAATAAATATCATGAAACACAGGACTACACGGCTTACACCCGCGGGGGGGGGTTACGTATAATCCCCTCGCTTTGACGCAAGGTATGATACATACACCCTCCCTTCGTGGCCAAGCGTAAGCCGGGGGCAGTCTCATAGCTCAGACGAGAGGGTTTTAAAACAAACTAACCACCGCGCAGTGCCCTCTGTTTACTGGAAAATTTACAAAACTAAGTCAAAATGTGGTCTTTTTTGCACTTATCTGAATAATATTGTGGATGTGAAAACTTTTAGTTAAACATAAGTTGATTTAAGAGATATAGTAGTGTATGAAATAGATGTATTACATGTATGACCATTATAGTTTACTAGCTGACCCGGCGAACTTCGTAACGCCTAACAGTATATACGTGTTAACTTTCAGATTAGCCATGTTCTGAAGTCGAATAGCGTTACGACTTCGTTGTGAAAAATTATATATTCTGGGTTGCGGCATAGTTAATAACAATACCGAAACGATAAGACATATTAATAACATTCCCACAAAACAAATAAATCTGAGTGGATTGGTTCACAATTTTTCTAATCCAACCTAAAACCTAACTGTTTACACGGCTTTCGTAGGAAAAATATACAAAAGCTGATTATTATAACAAACGTAATATGTATAAACACCATAATTATTTTTTATTTAGCCGACATAACTATAAACACGTGACTTTTAATCAGACAGAAAATAAAAAATACAAAAAATATAAATACATAATCCCCAAAAACCGTAAACTATTAACGTGGTGAATAAATCTGTTCTTTTTGTACAGTACACATTTACTCCATAACACATTACAATAATGAATGATTCAGATGGCATTGGATAGTAAAGCATATTGCTAATGGAAAGTAAAACAACAGCTGTAGCTTAAGAAATCAAATGTTTTTATTGTAGAACATTTGTAAACAAACTTAGTCTCCATAAGGTTAACATTAGAAATTTAAAACGCTATAAAATGGAAAGTAATTGTATTTATGGAAACTGAATACGTCTAAAGCATGACCAGAGCAGAGACGAATCCAAAAAATCAAAGATTATTAAAATCGGTCCAGCCGTTCTCGAGTTATAATGCGTGTAACTAACACGACTATGTTTTATATATTTAGATGTATTCGTATGGATTTAAATAAATATAATCTTGATAAATAAAACAAATTCGTGTTAGTTACACTGTTTATAAATCGAGAACAGCCGATTCTAATGATCTTTAATTTTTTATTCGTCTCTGCTCCAAGTAGGCTATAGGCATATTCAGTTTTGTATTTAACCTTAGGGCTAAGCCCCACAGGTCTGAAGTTTGTAAACTTAAGCTTATGAGGAAAAGGCATGATGCATTTTGATCATATCTATACATCAATAATGTGAATATTTTATTAACAGCTGATTTTGTGTTGCTTTATTTTTACCATTCGACAGCTAACGTCATTGTACGTCATTTCCAGAACTTTTTGTAACTGTTTTGGAAATAAACTGATAGATCTTTGGTTGATTAGTTTGTTCCAGTGTAATTATTATTTTTTTATTTTTTGCAAGTAGAATTTGTGAATGTTAGATTACGCGAGCATTATTAAAATCAATGTCACGGTTCAGAAAATTTAAATATTTCCCACAAACGCCGTACCAGTATTGCAGTTAGATTTGGTTTAGGTTTATATTGGGTCGGAACATTGTGAATTAGATTTATATTTATTAGATTTATTTCTTCTGTGGGATTGTTATTAATATATTATCTGAACGTATCGACTTCAGAACATGTTCAACCTTAAAATAAACACGTATTTACTGTTAGGCATTACTAAATTCACCGGGTCAGCTAGTTATACATAAAAAAGATATTTGTGTCTTACCGAGAAACCTATGAAAGGTTTTAGTAATTTAAAGTAAATAGTAAATGTGATGGATGTATGAGGGATTAATTTACGTTTGAGGACTGATAAAAAGTTATTGATTTACTAGGATCATTATAAATTAATGGACAGCTAATATACTATCAGAGAATCTTAAAACTTAACTTAGGATTTAACTATCAACCATCAGATCCTAAACCTAGTACTATTAACACTCACCCTACCTAGTTTTAACATCTGTACTGAAATTTAAACGGAACATTGAACACCAACTTCAAATTAGTTTGAATGACCCATAATTCATTTGATATTCTTGACTGAAATAGGTTGAAAGTCTGTAAATAGGTCAATTAATGTTTAATATAATTTTGTCATGCGTTACTTATGCGAGTTTCATACGAAAATACGGGTCAAAAACGGGGCACATCAACAGATTAGACTAAATTCTGGTTAATTTTAGGATTATTATGTAAACTATTTAATATACGTATGGGTTTTGTGTCTACTAAACGATGTTTTATCCATTGCGGATGAGAATTAAAACTCTAACACAAATAGAGTGATGTTCACCGTATGTTTTGAATTTATTACGCAGTGAGGCAATATAAGCCTTGCTATAGCTATCGAAAAATAAAATAGTGACACCAGTATAAGTACGAGGTAGATTTTTAAAAATAATCCATCAATTAATGCCCCTTCTTCACATTGACACCTCATAGGTCTTAAATATAAAGGTCAATTTTACAGAAGGATGAGGAAGACGTAAATCATCCAATGTAGTTAAAACTTTCACAATAATTCAACAGTAAACTGCGTTTCCTTCTCACAAACTTTAATCTGATTATTCTCAAGAGAGGTTTATATCACTACAAGAAACATTAACATGCTTTTATATTAGTAGATATTTTATTAAGATTTAAAAGATTGTGTTGCTTACAAAATTTGGTGTAAATAAGATAGTTTTGACTAAGCTTAACGTACCATTTGAAACATAGAAATGAAAATATAAGTTATTTTACAACTTTAAACAAATCACAGTTTTCTAATTTTCAGAAGACGAAATAATTGTAAAAATTACACTGAGTTTTAAAATATCCGCATGAGGATAATTTATGATCCCCACCAAATGCACACTCTAATTCAAAAGGGGGTCAGTAATTAAAATCAAAATATCTCATATAACTGGTCCTATCATTTACTTTTTATACCACGTATGTATACAAACAACAAGGTTTGGACATTAAAAAAAGGTGGAGAGAGAATTGGGAAAAGGAGACTTTACACTAGTTGGAAAATCACTTCAGCCGGTGGAGTAAGATGGAAGAGGCTTTTCAGCACATTCGGGAGACTGAAGCTGAAGGAAGCTCAACTGATGATTACCGATGATAATGATGATAAATTCATACATATCAAATAAATCCCCAAACAAAGACACGCTCATTGTTCAATAAGGTATTCTATACTGATATGGAAGGATAAGGCAAAAAGGCTATTACTGGCTTAAGAAACATGTCAACCTCCCCATACACGAGGCTAGCTAGGTATATCCCCTTGACACATGGTACGTGTACAAGGTGTCACCATGAATTATGTATGCTGGGCCAATATATTGGGTAACGCGGTGAGACTGTTATTGGAGGTCTTTGGATTACTGTCACTCAGGGTGGGGCTAAAGAGACATGTCAACATCATACAGGAAGCTTTCCAGAGACATCTGCTTGACACAAGGTAGGTGTGCAAGTATCACTATAAACCATGTATGCTGAACCACTATATTGGGATAACGTGGTGAGGCTATTATTGGAGGTCTTTGGATTACTGTCACTCAGGGTGGGGCTAAAGAGACATGTCAACATCATACAGGAAGCTTTCCAGAGACATCTGCTTGACACATGATAGGCGTGCAACTAACACCATAAACCATACATAACGTGGTGAGGCTGTTATTGGAGATCTTTGTATTGGTGTCACTCACGGTGGGGCTTTAGAGATGTGTTAACCTCATACATGAGGCTAGCGAGGGATATCCATTTGACACATGGTATGTGTACAAGGTATCACCATATACCACGTATGTTGGGCCAATATATTGGGATAACACTGTGAGGCTGTTACTATGGGTCTTTGGATTACTGTCACTTAAAGCGGGGCTTTAGAGACATGTCTACTGTACACAGGTGGTTATGAACTCCACACCAATCACATTGGTGTCAATATAAAGGAATACGACACTGTTGTGGCTTTAGAAACGTTTACCTCGTATATGTCTTATTTAGTTGCTATGTAAAAATATTTGTTTTATCATAACAAAATTCAATTGATGATCGATTAAATATTACCGATAAGTTGCCACACCTTCAGTCAATGGTAGGAACATTAGGTGGAGACGATGATGGCCCAGACTCCAATATGTATGCAAATGTAATGTCTAGGTGTATTACCCGGCCAGACTACCTCACAACGCATATTCCGTTGATATGGCTCAGTCGTTTGTCATAACGGTTTTTGTTACAATGTTTATTTCTTAAGAAAAAATATCGTCCTTCAACAGCTTATCTTATGAACATATAAGCATTTATAATTCATTGTTTCAATTGAACATAAATTTCCAGCCCTCCTTAAAGGTTTTACTTAGATTGAAACACTGAGTCAGTATATCAGACTGTTTTAGAATCACGGGAAAGTTTTATGTCAGGTGATGCAGGAAAATTAGCTCATTTTTGTCATGGAAAGTTTTCTTAGCTCTAGGGGGCTATTGGCAATCCGTCAGAATAAAATTTGAAACGGTGACGTCATTTGCTTAGTGACGTCATAAGACTAACTAGAGAGAAACTCCATACATTCCCTTTAAACAAGTCTTAAACATATCTTATCTATTTTCCACAGAGAAATAAATAGAATAATTTGTATTTCTATAAGGTCTTACGTACAGATCAGAATAAATTTTACGATCATATTTTCTAGAGATGGTGAATATGCAGCGAAGTTATGGTGTTAAAATCTCTATATATAGGTTCAGAAAAAGTCTTTCTAATGTAGCATATCTAGGTAATTTAAATCAGTTATTGTTTAAACTTACCTTTTAGCGAAAACTTTGAAAAATCTTATAGCAGAAGGTATGCATAATTGAGAATACTCTTTTATACCCAGTAATACATAATGTTTATTTATTACTAAAACTCTCTTAATAATAATCTGTAGATTTTGAACTATTATTTTCATATGGAAAATTAAAACAAAATAAAACTATTTCTATTAAAATATTTATATATATGTGGCAACAAATGTTGATGTAAAATAAGAATAAAATTAATTAAATTTGCCTATATCTATTCTTGTATTTTGACTATTTTCCCCATAAACTAATAGAATTACCTTCTCGGCCAAACACTTTTTGTGATATAGTGGTTTAAACCCCGGTACTGTTACGTCAATAATTATATTCAGCTCTGGAAGTGGAAAAGGTAGAATTTATAAACATTGCATCGTGATAATGTTTTTTTACGATTCTAATTATATACAAAATTAGAAACTGACTTACTGACGTTATTTAACCAACGTGGATTAGGTTCATCAAACATATACGTATTTTTCTTCTTGAGTCTTAAATATCAAGCTAAGTGTTCTATGGAATTAAACCTTCTATATTTTTCTTTAAAAATAAATCATCTTCCCCATCAGATCTCTTCGGACTTGTGGTCCGTGCAGTCATGGAAGCTATTGGTGTGTCGAAGCAAGGTTATTAGAATCAGAATCAGACAATCTTTATTACAGGATCAGAATGACGTCACACTTAATATCACACATAAATTAATATAAAATAAAGTTAAGTTCCTACCATAGTCAAGCAATTAAATATTCATCAAACGAATAAAACGCTTTACTAACATAGGCATATAGGTTAGACAGAGGTGGTCACGACCTGACTGAGTCGCCCGCCACTGCGTTCAAAGTAGGGACCTTTGACTTACTAAGCCAGCACGTTGCTTTTGAGTATTAGTTGTAGTTTCCTGACAAATTTTTTTACCTTGAAAATCCGTTAATCTACGCAATTTCGAGGCAGTGTATGGCGAGTTAACAAGTCTAACGAATGTAACGCTGGTCACGAAGTGCCAACCCCCAGCCGGCTGTAACGAACTAAACCAATTTGACCGCGCGTTTTGCTGTCAACGGAAAATCCAGTCCGGTCAGCTACAGAAATATTCCTTAATTAAAATATAAAATCTCTAAGAAAAGTATTTTCGGACTATTTAAAAAAATATTTTATTTTACTTTAGGTAAAAATAGTAGTTAAATACTTCATTTAAACTTTAATAAGCAATAACGGAAGATCCAGTAAAGATAGAGAAAGTTAATTTCAAAAACGTCCTAACAGACTAGCGAATTCAGGGGTGCAAAATTCTTTTTACACTGTATATCGTCGACGTCCGTCTATGAACGTCTGTGAACTTAATCTGGATCCGTCTCTTTTAAACGGTCAATTCACACTAGCATTGCAGACGTCGGCGATCTGGGAAACGTCGGCTGACGTTTTTTCTTGACGAATGCGCAGTATGCAAGGTCAGCAGGACTGCCGAAGAGTATTGTAGATTGAAAAACTAAAAAACCCTAAACTTATAAGAAACATAGTAGTTCTACTATAATCGTTAATAATAGGAGGAAGTGATATGCAGGTACAGTGAAGGTGAATAATATTCTTTAGTTCTCATATACTGACAGCAATGGAGTAGCATTCTTACAAGCAAACTTTACACTTGTTCCCATTTTTAGTTTACCTTCTTTGCGCAGTTTGCCTTCTTTCGAGTTACAAATTATTGATTTTACTATAAACAAAAACCCTTTTACCTTGAAAAGAGATGATTAAAAATATATAATTATATTTCATCACCAAAATCTTCCTTCATTCAACATTTTTGTTTATAATACGCCATGTATTTTTTTATGGTAGTAAAAACGATACACATATTCACTCGTTTATTTTTATACTAAATTAGTCTAGATCAAAGTTAAAGTTTTCTATTTTAAAAACTAATTTTTCTGCAAAAGAGTATTATTAGAAAAAAATGTTTCACATTTTTCATTGGTGTCAACTTGCTTTCAATAAATAAATTGATTTATTATTCTAAAACTCCAATAATTACCAATCCTCCAAAAATATGCAATTTTAACTAAACGACAACTAATAAACCTTCCCTGGCACAATATTTGGAGTAATTACTAATATTATAAACACGTTCAATTACTAACTAAAAACAACTAATCAACCTTCCCTGACATAATATTTGGAGCGCTTGTGAAGGTAATCCTGTGTTTTCTCTTTGTTCTGGAATTAAGAGAATAATTATATTACGCGTGAAAATGTTTTCCCGGGACGAGAATGTAATAAATCAGGCTTTACCGGGCAACAAAGGATTAGACCTTTATATCAAAAAGCTCTTAGTCTTCAAGTGTTATGCTTCGGTAAATATTGTATTCAGACATTTATACCAGCATTGACCTTCCGGCAAACAACAGATCTTTACCTTTAGAGTGTTATGTGTTTTCCTTGTATTCAATTTGTATATAGTTTTATTATGAGAGTGCATACGTGTCGGTTATATATTTTTAAAAACTCTCACTCGACACCCGGTAACTCGACAGTCCGTGTAATACGACAGGTGGAAGCTGACAGAACGCTTGCGAAACGGCTGAAACGAGCCGAGATAACAGTCGATCTATCACGCTCTTTACTGTAGACAATTACCAGACCTATTTGGGGTGAATTGGCTAAGAACTGTTTACTTATTTGCATAAGAACGTTGTTGCATTATTAAAAGAAACCCAATTTTCAATTAAGCATTTTTCGGAACACGTACTTTTAATTATTGAGATTTCACATTTCTTCAAAGGCTGTTTGCCCACAATTCGTCCCGGGCATCCTCCTAGAAAAGAAAAGCGATCTGGACCGCGAAGAGGCCCAGTGTGCATAAAGCATTTCTTCCGCCTCTCCCTCAAAAAAAAGGCTGTTTACCTAGTATAATAATCATGAAAGTACTGTACTTAACTATAATGAATATAAATGATACCTTAGTCGGTTCTATATTAATTAATTTAAACCCAAAAAAATTCAATAATCTGAATAACTTAATAATCCCGTAAGTCGACAACATCTGGGTCCATTAAGTGTCGAGAGAGTGAAGCTTTTCAAAAATCTTGTTTCATATACATATACTTTTCTACCATAGTTAGAAAACAATTAATTTAGGTTAGTTTTTACATATTCCAAATAATATTTTACATGCATTTTAAATGCAATGGCAAAATAATTAAAGGGCTTTAAATGCAGGATTGATGGAGCTTATTACAGTTTTTTTTTGTTTGAATCTCAGTTTTACCTTAAATTTTCACTTAGAGGTTTAAGGAATATGTCAGGCTTAGTCAGTAACAAGACTACAAGATCAAGCTTTAATCGTCTTACACTCATTTTTCATTCATACTAGGCTAAAATACCTGTCTGGGTTTGTCACAATTCTGCAAAAAATATAGTCAATGAATGACTAATCTTTCTACTGCTCTACGTTTCCAACCTGAAATGTCCATCGTTGACTTTTCAGGTTAATACATTATTCAAAGTGAGAACAGAGACTAACAAAATGTCAAAATATGATACAAACTTCAAGAAAACGATCATAACAGTTATACTGTAATCTAGCACCCTTATTTATAAGTTCACGGTAAGTAACTTCAAAGTTTAAACTAAATGTTTACTTTTTGCAAGTTTCATTAAAAGATAAGCATATCGTTTGACAATACTACTTCAAAGTAGTTTTTGTGTAGATTATTTCATGAATACTTCGATAAGTTTAAAACTACACGGCGAATGGTGATAATTGCACGTTTAAAAGCAGAGTTTCTCACTTGGAGATCGTCTCGAACGTAAAGACCAGCCGGAAGTGGCAATCTCCGGCCGGAAGTAGAGTAAAGGGATGGAACGAACTGCTTTGCTTTTCTGGTCTGAAGCAGGTTAATGATCATAGTAAGCTAATGATCTATTAAACTTATCATAAAAGAGTGTTTCAGATTTTAACATATATGACTAGGCCTATTACGAAAAAGTAATTAAAATAAAATAAGAGTCAAAAGCCCATGGAATGATTACAAAAATACATATTTAATAATAAAATAACCAGCAGTGATATAAAAAGCTCTTCTAAATGTGTTTATTCATATATTTATTACTCTTAAGACGATAAAGAAAGAATAAAAAGAAAAAAAGCTTTGAACGTGAGTGATTTTGGTGGTAAAAGTGATTGATCGATAAAAATGGGAGGTGTAAGTAAATCTTTTTGAAGTTTTGGAGTTTTTCTTGTATTTCTAATCTGCTAATCTGCAAATGCCATCTTCATAATTAGATCTGTGCGTAATTCAGAGACAGTGGTTCGGTCTCCACGTTAAACTGTTGGACCTTTAGATAATAGTTTTGACATATTATGCCATATAAATTAGTCAACAGTCATAGGCATAATATACCATTGACTGTAGACTATTATTGGCAGTTCTGTCCGAGGAACATGTTGGGCTTATTCAGTAACAAGATTACAATATCACGCCACAATCATCTTACACTCATTTCTCATTCGTAATTGGTTAAAAACACCTACCTAGGTAGGTTGTCATTTTAACTACCTCACTAACTAACTAATTATTGTAGAACACAATTCATATTTCGGGCCTTAAATCAGCGTTTTTATTTTAACAAAAATCAGGTGACTTTTTCGTCATAGGGTTTGTAATTGTTTACCTAAAACTATAGTAAAACCTTACAGGAATCTTGATCAAAAAGTAAAATAACATGTGTTATTAACATTCTACGCAACTACAATTAATTTAAACTATCCGTGGTTTCCACCATGAATTTTCCACAACAGCTGTTGTCGAGGGATATTTTATTAATTAAATACGCGATTCTAGCAGACGACATGCGACGTCAGTATGTCACGTGACAACAGTGACAGGCAGAGCGATCTGGAGGCAATTACTGTCCCTGACACTAACTAATTACTGCACTCCCTCCACTTTGTCATGTCTTTGGGTGGGAGTAATTTAATCTCATAAATAAATTAAATATGTAATAATAAATTAATAATAACTATTTAAATTTAAATAACGATTTAATGACGTACTTCAATAATGAAAAAGTGGAAGTGCTAAGAAAATATTCTATAATTAATCTAAAATAATTTATTCTAAAAGCTGTTTATGTAATATTAATTTATTATTAGTATTGTTATGTACATTATATAAGCAGAATTAATTGGTATTAGTGTTCATTTACCTGTGATTCACATGCAAATTACTAGTTAATCTCATGTAACAGAGCTGTTGAACCAAGTTGGCAATGACTAATTTTGACAGTTCATGACCTTGGACGTAGTTTTCAAGTCTTGAAACTATATTTGAGGATAAAAATATTTTTTTATTATTTTATAATTACTCATTTGAATGTATCGAACATCCCTGTGTATACAGATATCGTTTAAATTTCTTCCATAGTTAATTAATTAATATTCTTTCACTATGGTTCTAATAAACGTAAACAAATCTACTTACTCCAAAAGTACGAATGAAATATCTATAAGAATTATTAAAAATATATTTTTAATCCAAGTAGTTCTATGAATCACTATAAAATGTCAATGGTTACAATGGTTTATATAATTTTACGTAATACGAAAAATTTTAAATTTTAGAATATTTGAATATGCTATAACTTTATCATTTTCATCACATAACATAAACTAACCAAACCTAATCTGACCTGATTACATATAAAATTATAGCCTCTTAGATTCTATAGTGTAGTTTACGTATATTTGGCATTGTAACAAGAATAAATTTACCAAAGGTCTCGGTGTTTGGCAGTAAAAATGTTTATGTACCAATAATCCATGTAAACCCATTCTAAAATCTTGCTTGGTTAATAAACAAAAACAAAAATCAAGGAAAGTTTATGCGGGGTTGTACAACTTGTCGTGTTAAATTTGTAAACCATCAAGAAATAACCCATTACCTTATTTAAAGGTATTTCTGAAAAAATATTTTAAGGTAGTCACAGCACGTTGGATACTTTATAAAAAAACTAAATTTTTTTACCAAACCGATTTTTTATGTTCAAAAAATTAATTAATTAACAGTAACACGTTGCATTTTCTTCATAACCCCTTTTCTATGACAGATGGCCATAAAAAGTTATATTATTATTGTTTCTAATGATTTGTTTGACAATCTGAACAATAAATATATTTTTTAAACTCAAAAATAGCTTTGCAAAGTATGTTTTCAACTAAAAATAATTTTTTATCAAAGAAATTATGAGAAATATAAACTTTTTTAACTTATCACACTAATTTTAGTTCAGATTGTAGAGATGAGATGGACAAGTGGCAAAAATTACAAAACTTTAGGTGTAATAGTTTTTGATATACTGTATTAAGGAAACGATAGGCAAAAACACTGTTTTCTGGAAATCACCGATCAAGGATCTTTCCTGGACAAAAAATGTAAGAAAATATAAATAATAAAAAAGTGTTGACACGGATACGTTTTTCTTAGTTTTTTGTGTACCTCTCCTCTTATGTATGGATGGAATAAAATGGAAACTTGACTGAAAGTGTAATTAATAGTTTCTATTACGTGAGGTAACCCTGGGGAGCTAGTACGTGTGGGATTATTAAGCTAGGACATGCATAATGTACAGCTCCCTGTGGGCGGCCTCGTTACCGTACTGCCAGATCCGGAACACGGTGTGAATATTCCTAAATATGATAAAATAATAATATACTATAATACTCTATACTATTCATTGCGTAAACTTGAAGTGGACGAAAAACAGCTGATTAATAATTTTCAGCCTCGTATGTGCTGTATTGTGGTCTTATGAAAATTACATTGAATTGAAAATTCGTCATAGCTTTTTATATTTTACCAAATAAGGTTTCATTTGACTCACCACTAAAATTTATATTCTTTACCATGCTTCATTTTTTCGTAGCAATGACGGTTTTCGTGAAATTTGGCATTTAATATTTTTATAGCCACCATCTTAAAACGAATTCTGTTACAGAAACGAAATTTTAAGCATTTATTCTACCTGTCGATATCCATATGTATACAGAATTTGTAGTTTCTATCTTAAATAAATCTTGAGAAATAAAATAGTTTGTAAAGAATACATACATACTGACAGAAGTAAAACTAGACACCCGAGACCCATGTTTATATTGTAGAATATGTTTGACTCAACCAAAGGAACAAATTTCAATCAATAGTTCCAAGGAGTTTCGAGACAACCTGTATCCTAATACAGACTGGAGGAAAGTCTGAAAATAATTTAGCACTTTTAAGACTATGAGTAATTGATTTTAAATTAACATTATAACTCCGAAAAAAATTATTTTTTTTTGTACGATTGATTTTTGGAAAATCAGCCCAAACCCAGATCCACTTTTTTCTAGTATTTTCTACTATGAAATAGCACATGTTTAAAACGTGTAAATGTATGAGGTTATATTCCAGATTTCTTTCTTACTATTGATGGGTAGTTCCCATTTTTCAGTGTGTATCTACAAAAGTTATTACCTAGGACTGTAAACTTATGTTGCATGTTTAGTTTTACAAAGTTATATGTTTTCAATTAAGATATATTTAAACATTTGGAATCGTTTTCAGAATTGTTGATCGTCTAACACGATTTTATTGTAATTTTTTAACTCATATTTCAATAACAAAAGTTGAGCTATTTTTATTTTGTTTTTACCAACAAAGGAACATACAGTAATATACGTAGGAGAAAGGCTCTATTTTCACCTCCAGCGACAGACTTTATCTTCAGTGTGTTACTTCACGTACAGAACTCAGTCTTCACGTTTAGTGACTTTAACTTCATTTCCAGTGAATCTGACCTCACCTTACCTTCAGTGACCCACTTCAACTGCATCTGATTTGATTTTGCTTCTGACGTATTACTCAAGGAAAACTTAGAACACGTAATAAACACATAAATAAAAAGTTTATCAGGGGATAATTTATAACTCTTGTATTGTAAAGTATTTTTTAATCATTTCTAAAGTTAAAATACTCCTTTGTTTGCATGCTTACCTGATACTGCTATTTGGGAAATACCTAGTGAAACTCCGAGGAAGGCACTGCCGTGTCTCACGCAATCTTGTAATATCAATCAGTCACATTTTACCTCCAAGCCTGACCGTTTTTTAAATTATTTTTTATTGTTTTCTATTGTAAATCAAGTACATCGGAACAAAAAATACTACCTTAACACGCCAAGTATAGTTATAAAACGGTTATCTTTTTAAAATATATTTTTTAATTGTGAATTCAATCAGTTCCTAACCATTTTTTAATACAGGGATTGTTGTTTAATCAGACACTCGTTTAAATTATGAATAAAATAAAATAATACTTTAATCCTAGATCGTAAACGAATCACATTTTTATCACATTAACCATGTTAGACATTTCAAATAACAAAATTCTCTTCACATCTGCAAAACAAAAACAACCACTGTAATAATCAGCTGATCTCACATGCACATGGACTTATCATTCAGGATAGCCAAGCTTCATATGAAGCATCACATTTACCATATTATTTAATCATCATCATCCTTATGAGTAATTAATATCCAAATGATCAAAGACACTCTTACTGTTAAATGTCACTAGACACACTGTTAAAACATCACTTTGATCAGTAAATAAACTTTTTACCGACCTGGTACGTATCATATAGACCATTTTTTCTGTATTTTTGTTGTATTTGAAAGAAATTTGTATTTTCTGTATAACGTGATCTCTGTCTTTATTCTCGCAAACCCCTTTCAAGAACCACGAAAAATTATTAATTTTTAAAAAAATTAAGAAGTAAGAAGTAATAAGTAAAGAAAACTATCAGAGGCTGTTTTCGTTTTACGAAAGCCAGTCCTGGAATCTGACGTGTAAGCGAATCGATCGTATTCGTTATTAAACTTATGGACAATTTTTCCCATGCCATGACATTTAGGTAACTATGTAGAACCAAACACTACTTTGACTGAACTATAGAATTTTGCAGCATTTCCACATAGAAAAAATATTGAGATTAGTGGAATTTGAGCCTACAACCTCAAGGTTTGATGTATTGGGTAATTTGTATTGATATTTTTATAACCGTGCATCCCTTTACCACAAAAATTGCATTCTATGCCGTACTTAAATTGATCTGTGGTGCTCTCATTTACTACCTTCATACTCCTGTGGCCTCTCATATTCAAATCAATTTTTAGCCCCGTAAAATAGATGTTCCAAACACCTAGATCAACAGCCATAACAATCTCTCCCCGATTCTTCTAATGTTATCCATCACTAGGTCCTCCCTCCTATCACCGAAGGGCACATCCTTGACCTCTCCGCACTCTCCTTATGGCTGACTCTTTCACTCTTCTTCTCACGTGACCAACTCAACCTCATTCTTCTATCTCTTATTACGAGGGTCATAATGTGTAGAAGGAAAATTTTTTTTAACGAAACAACACACTACTTTCACAGAAACAGAACCTTGAAATACATTTAGAAAAAGGGACCCAATTATTTTTAACGGCAAAGAACTTTTTTTTTACTTTTTCACATACATACCATCAAACTTTCATATTTTTGGCAAATCTACAGGATGAAAGCTTTTGATGACATATTTCAATGAAATTGGTCCTAACCCTAGATTTAGTGTACAAATTTTAACAAAATGTCAGACTCAGTATTTTTTCAACGCAGTTTGTTGTATCTTGGTTTTTTGTACATACTTTTTCTGAGGAAATCGACCATGGATGGTGATTTTCTGATAGAGTTTATTTCAACAAATTTCTATAAGAATCTTTGAGAAATCAAAAAGACGGTAATACATCGCTTTCAATAGATTTTCGTAAATGCTGTTTCATGTATTTTTTATGGAAACATGTTTTTTTACTTTTTCACTAATACTAAAAAACCTCAAACTTTTATATTTTGGCAAATCTACATGAATGAAGCCTTCAAAAAGCATTAATGATTAAAACTCTGTAGAACTCTAGATTTAGTTGTACAAAGTTGAACAAAAATATCTTTAATTCAATATTTTTCAACATAAAAAATCGGTAGTAAGCTTTGGTTTTTGTAAATAACTTTTCAGAGGAAATCGACCAAAATTATGTGATTTTCTAAGGTTAAAACACAAATTACTATTGATGCATTCCTTGAGAAACCTCAAAAAGGCTGCCAAACATTGCCTTCAAAAATTCGTAAACCCCATTTTCAATGTATTTCTTATGGAAAAATGTTTTTCAACTTTTCACCATAAATACTAAAAAACATCAAACTCATATTTTTTCTCTACATGTGAAGCTTCTATGGCATATTTCAATGAAATTCTCCTAACTCCTTTGTTTCGATTCGTGAATTATTTTATATATTTAGTTTTCAAATGGGCTAGCTTCTTTTGGGTGTCCCTTTTGAGTATCCACACTTCAGTCCCATATAAAAGACCTATTATGGTTGCGTTTAGTAAGATATTTTTCATATATGAAACGAATATAGCGTGTAACAGTTGCTTTTGCACCTGTTACACATTTTCATCAAGTAAATATTCGAAAACAATTCACTATACTGGCATACATATAAATCTACACATTTTTATAAAAGTGGCCCACATTACATTTGGATGTGGACGCGGACAGCAAGAGGATTGCCCCCCCCCCAACCATAGAGCGGCTTATTGTTGGCGTTAAGTACACCTGACTGCTGGCTTAACAAGAGCTACGCGTCGGGCTGGCCACGGTTATAAACTTCGCAGATTGTTTATTACCGTTTATATTGTAAAAGCACCAAAAATACACTACTAACAGATTTCTCCCCAGACCTGTTTGTCTCTTTAATTATTGAATGACCCTCGTACATCCACTATGTCTGGTCTTCTGTGAAGTTCCCTAATCTCTCTGTTCTTCAATACTCTCCATACCCCTTTTTCGTTCGTATATTCTTCTATATATTTAGTTTTCAAATGGGCTAGCTTCTTTTGGGTGTCCCTTTTGAGTATCCACACTTCAGTCCCATATAAAAGACCTATTATGGTTGCGTTTAGTAAGATATTTCTCATATATGAAACGAATATAGCCAGTAACAGTTGCTTTTGCACCTGTTACACATTTTCATCAAGTAAATATTCGAAAACAATTCACTATACTGGCATACATATAAATCTACACATTTTTATAAAAGTGGCCCACATTACATTTGGATGTGGACGCGGACAGCAAGAGGATTGCCCCCCCCCCAACCATAGAGCGGCTTATTGTTGGCGTTAAGTACACCTGACTGCTGGCTTAACAAGAGCTACGCGTCGGGCTGGCCACGGTTATAAACTTCGCAGATTGTTTATTACCGTTTATATTTTGTTTATGTTTCAATATTCCAAAAACGTATTTAAAGGCTAATAAAACTGAAGGATAGGGTTGAATTTATTGGTTCTAATCCATTGACAGTGAGAAAAATGGTTTAACTAGACTAGAAGAACCGAAAGGTTTTGTTCATGAAAATACAGGGATTTAAAAGGCACATTTCTTTATATTATTGATAATAAGTAAGATACTTAAAATATCTTTAGCAAAAGTTATGACAGTTAAGTTGGTTTTATACCAAAATTAACGGAAATAAAAAAAATGTTTAGTAAAAATTTGAATCAAGAGCTTTCACCTTTAAATAATACTAGTGTAGTATTATTTTTTATATCTTTTTCTGTAAGTTGATTAGTGCCAAAACTTAACTTAATAATTTCAGTGAAGTTTTTAATAATTTAAGGTTTTAACAAACAGCATATAAAATACAATTTCATATTTTTATTCTGTGAAGTATAAATTCGTTTTTATTCAAACGTAAAAGTATGTATAAACAGTACTGTGTTGTTGCTAATACTTTATTCCCTATGAGGCTCGAAAGAATTTTAAAAATTTTCATCCCAGATATACGAAAGGTTTTTGATAAAAAAACATGTCTAAATTTGTTTTTTAATTTTGTTGAGTTTATAATTGATTTTACTCCGTTAAAATTAAATGTTTCCTCATAAAACAAAAGGAATTTGCAAATCGCGAGGTCAAAATACGATATTAATTGTACTTGGAAATGATACATACTTTATTTCACAAGTAGTACACACAAAAAAATAAGGAGAATTATATTTTTGTATGTATAGAGAACAATGTTAGTTCAGGACTTGAATAAAATTAAAATTGTTTATTTAATCATTCAAAGCTAGAGCCACACGATCATTTCTTACACTTAACCTAATAAACCTTTTTACTTTAATTTTTTATCTTGATGCAAGACCTATCGTGAACCGTGGACGCGTTTAAAGTTCCAGAGTGTCCATGATATCTTCAAAAATGTCTTTGAATTTAAATTACATATAGACTACACAACATTGCTAATCTTGTAAAATTGTAATTTGAGTTATGGAATTTTAATACGTTTCGGCTTTGTTTATTGCAATCTAACGGTATTTAGTATAGTTTTTGAGATCATACGGTGCAGAATTTTATTTTCAGACTATATAAAGTAATAAATGGTGATAATGGAGTCCGGATTGTAACTGGCCAATTGGAAGATTTTCACATATTTATCAGCAATTACGTAGAGGTACAATAGGTAATGTTTTAATTATTCACCCACAATGATTGTGCCTCATTGTCCGATAGTCTGCTCCAATCATATTTCAATTATAATTACTATTGATTTGCTGCTTAATTCATTATCTCACACCAAGGGCTTTTATTGATTTTGACATTCCACTATTAATATTCGTTTTAAATTTTACTTTACTATAACTACCTCAATGTTTCTTTTTGATCGTTTTCATTACCTGTACTAAATATTCTTAAAATAATTTGTCTATTGTTGACTAGTGCTGTTTAACAGTTTTTGTAGAGCTTTCTAAAAATATAAAAAATACCCAGCCATGGGGTGAATAGAAAATAGTTATATTTGGAAGAGGTCGTATTTACACTTTAAAGACGTGACGTATTTTCATATTTTAGAACTTCTTTATAATGTTTTAAACTCTCTTAACGGCTGTCTATAGATAGAACTAGCATATAAACTCATACAGAGAGAAACACCTCATTCAAAGTGTACTGTACAGTTTAAATGTAAGTAATTATCTATCTATAATACTAAAAAGAAGAGGTGTATGTTAATTAGTTTGTATGTCTGTTGTGGAAACTAAATGCAAAAAATACTTGTCCAACCGGTTTGAAATTTTACACATAGTTAGATCTTAAACTCATACAACGCAAAGACACATATTTATTTCCTTCAAGTCCCCTCGGGCTACGCCCTGTGAACATCCTATGGTCCTATGTTTCGTTTCAAAGGATATCAACACATAAAATTACTTGAATATCAACACCTTTGGATACTAAAATATTGCTCAAGAAGAGAAGAAAGATTTACAGGAAACGTCCCAGGTTTCAATCTGTTTACACTACATTTTAACCGTTTGAGAAAAAGGAGAAATGAAATTCATTTTTACAGATAAACTGCTGGATCGAAATTAGTATTGCCAATAATGGTAGATTTTAACTTTTATCCCGATGCCTCCTATTACGTTATTCCTTCTCCTTTCCCAATATTACACAATAGGTGGTATTACTTATTATGTATCAATGCACCTGTCAGATTTATTTACCCATTCAAAGAACGAAAACTCACATTGAGATTCACTTTTAAAATTAGCTATAACGTGACGTCACAATTTAGAAGTAATTTTATGGTTGCAGTATTATATTGTACGATATATAAAATTAGTATGTAAGGATATAAAGTACTGTGCACGTTTTATTTTGGTTACTTTTTACGTCTTAAAAATTAAATATCTTTAATTTATAGTTAATTCATTAAGGTGTAAATTTTATTAAATTACTTTGAACCTTATAAATGTATTTCACAGCTTTGTATATTATATAGCTTTAACTCACTGTGAAAAATTAATCATATATATTTAAAAGAATCCATAAAATATTTAAGATTATTAGTTTATTTTAAGATAAAACTATTATAAAAAGTCGAATGGCAAACTTTTGTACAAAATTCTAAAACGTGTGTTCTTACCAGCGAACACATGTGCTCGCTGGTTTTTACGCCAAGATACAAACGTGTGCCGCTAATACGTTATGTGTTATTATATTACATTAAACCTACCCGTAGTTGCGAGGATTATTGTTTGTAGCATTTCGAAGCAATCAACATCCTGCATAATATGTTTCAGTTTGATAAATAACAGTAAATTATGTAGCTTACAATCGGAAAATTATAGTTTGTATGCATCAAACAATAGCTTGCGGCCATCCTATATAATGGGACACGTTTCTGAACACCCTGTAAAGTGAGAATCGTGAAGCGTCGTAGAGGTGCTGTAGGGAATACTTCGCCTCAACCGTATGTTGCCAAGCTCAACGTCTTGGCTGAATCTCCAGAGAGGATTTATGACGTTGTAAAATTATACCTGCGGTTTTTACGTCAGAGCTTCTCTTTACGGCTGCCTTCTGTACCATATGACCTCGGAGATATGGTTTATGGAGATTTTGACTTTATAATAGCGAAAAATAATATTTTTGTACTCATATCATTTGATATTGATCTTTGCTAGTCTCTATATATAAAATTGAATGTATGTATGTCTGTCTGTATGTCTGTATGTATGTCCTTTATGCGTTGCCAAACTACTCATCCGATCGCCATGAAATTTTAGGAAGTTGCTCTACATGTGTCCGGGAAGGTTTTAGTGAAAAAATATTTTCGAAAACCCCATAAGTTTCCATTTTATGGCGTTTTAAATTTCTAATGTTAACCTTATGGAGAGTAAGTTTGTTTACAAATTGTCTACAATGAAAACATTTGATTTCTTAGCTACAGCTGATTGGTTTACTTTCCATTAGCAATATGCTTTACTATCCAATGCCATCTGAATCATTCATTAATGTAAAACTATGAAGTAAATGTGTACTGTAAAAAATAAACAGCTTTATTCACCACGTTAATAGTTTACGGTTTTGGGGGATTATGTATTTATATTTTCATTTTCCGTCTGATTAAAATCACGTGTTTATATGATAATTAGAATGTTTATATTATTACATTTATTATAATAATCAGCTGTTGTATATCTTTCCTATAAAAGCCGTATTACAGTTAGGTTTAGTTTGGGTTTAAATTCGATTTGAAAATTGTGAATTAATCCACTCGGATTTATTTGTTTTATAGGAATGTTATTAATATGTCTTATCGTTTCAGTATTGTTATTCTCTATGCCGCGACCCAGTATATATAACCTTTCACAATGAAGCCGTATTGCTATTCGACTTTAGAACATGGCCAAACTTAAAGTTAGCATGTATTTACTGTCAGGCGTTACGAAGTTCGCCGGGTCAGCTGGTAATAGATAAAAAAGAACTCTAAACAGTGTTTATATTAAATGTAACATAGTCTTAAATACATGTTCCTCATAAATGATTACCATTACCATGAGATTACCAATACATTACAGTACAATACAGTGACCAATACAGTAGGTATTTTAAGACAAGTATGACAGTATGAGAAATGAGTGTAAGATGATTTTGGCGCAATCTTGTAGTCTTGTTACTGACTAAGGCTGAAATGTTCCTTAGACAGAACTGTTCATTATTAGAACAACAGTCAAATCATATCTAAGGGACTATAGTTTAACGTGGAGTCAGAACCACTGCCTCTGAATTACAAACTAGTCATGAGAATGGTTAGTTAGTTGAGGATGAACACTACACTCACCAACCATTGCTCACGATCCACAATTTGTCCATTTGTTGAATCGTTCAATAAACTAAAGCTAGTTTACTAACTGGTTTTTGCTAGTTCAGAGATCGAAATTGAACGTTAAAAACAAACTTCAATACTTCTGACAATAGGTCCTTACTTCAGTGATTAGGTCCTTTGCCTATCTAGGGTGATGGACATCCCTATTACCTTTTTTCTTCTTGTTTTTCTTGAATGAATGAATGAATGAATGATTTATTTATTTCCAAAAAATATGTGCAGTTTAACATAAGAGATTGAGCTTGAAATATAGTTGTTGTTGTACATACATCTATATAAAAATTTGGCACAATGTACTATTAATTACATTTAATTAAAAACAAAAATTGCTACTGCCTGTGGAAAAAGGGCTGCATGGGCATGGGCCTGTGCGCAGACCTGAGTCGCAAATATACTAAATATGGCGTTTCATAGCTATATAAATATAGTCCATTTTATTCTTCTGCATAGGAAAATGAATAACAAAAATATAATATCTGAATTAATAGAAAAAAGAAGGACATTATCACTACGATGACAGAATCTCTCTCTTGAACATCCGCAAATACCTATAAAAATGATTGTCAGCTGTTATTTACTGTGTGTAATGCATTGTATTTATGTAAGTATTGTAATTTATTGTAAGTATTGTAATCTCCTGGAGGCTGAACGTGAATATCCAGTTTGACCAGGATTGTTGGGAGTGATGCCTCTCCTTACTGTCCACCTGAGAGGAGTGTCCGACTAAGGATGCCTACTTGGGGTGCTTTAGAATTTTTTCAGGCAGGGGAGGCCACCTGCCATGAAAATATGACGACTCTTTTGGTTGGATTCCTTGTCTAAGGGCCTGGCGGGTTTGAGTAGTAGCATGAATTTTCTCAAGGTATTCTATGTATTGTATGTGAGTTTGGATCTGGATTAGTTTGGAAGTTCTTTATTTTCTTTCACATTTAGATATTGCAGGATATTTACAGATTTTTTACGTTAGGTTCTAAAATTAGCTGTAAGTATTAGACTTTCACTAAAGTTAAATTACTGTGTACCAAATAGCAACTAGGTTTTTTTATTTCATAACAAAAGTTACCTTTCCAGTATCAAATGTGTTCACCTTTGGTGCTCAACACAGGACTCAAACCGCATCAAAATAATGTTTAACAAATACTGTTATTTGTATGGGAATTAAAAATATGAAGTAAAAATAAAGCTTTGATATCCGGATTGACCTTTATATACTGGCGCCTATCGTACATATCACTGGACTTGCTGAAAGTGTTACAATGAAAGGTACTATTGCCTGTTCATTTTCTGTGACCTAATATCATTCATGATGATAATTTTATAATAGTAGCCATGCATCTAGCTCTAATAAATAATTGTCTGATTAACTATACATTTTATTTGACGTTTAATTTAGTTTTTGAAACATGGTTCACAGCGTTCATATTTTGTTCAATGCCAGCTGGTTTCATCCTTCCATAAAATATCAGGATGACGTCAGGGATGACGTCCCACAACTGGGCTAACGAGCGTTTTACCTAGCCGCAATATTCCGGGAACAAAAGATGTGATTTAGAACCAAGTAATGAAGCCTGATGGTGCCTTTTATAACACAACCCTAATTAAACTAGTAATACAAAGCTTAACAGAGTGCTAAGCTTTTATAACACATTTTGACGTAACGATAAGAGAAATTAATATCATTTTTTCGAAAGCCTAGACACCTAGATAGTTAAATAAACACTTAACAAATGAATGACATCTGCCCTTCAGGTGTCAAATTTGATTAAAAAATTCCTTACAGGAACCGGTTTCGGTCTTTTAACAGACCATCATCAGCCGACGAAACAGGTATCACAAAGTACAATAGATTTTCCAACGTTGGTGTTTGTTAAAATGAAACATTTCAAAAATCTTTTTTGCACAATCACGACACATATTTACAAATAATGAAAAAATAAATAAAGAACTATTTACACGATGAATCATATGATGAATCAGCTGTTAGTGTCCTGCATTACATTATTTAATAGCTGAAATGTTATTTTTTCGGAGAACTCATCTTTTTTATTTAGCATAACGTCCTTGTCTTCTTTCTTCTTGTCTTAAATATTTATAAATATTTATATATAAAAAATTCCTCCCAAGCCTGAGCTTTGTATTTATTTTCACAACTTTTTAATATTTTAATTGATGAGTCAAAATTAACTTTATGGCTAGGGTTTTCTTTTAAATGCTGCGCTACTTTTGATGAAGGATTCTTTTGGTTGAACGCAGTGTGCTCTTTAAAACGTTCCTTTACTGATCTGTTTGTATAGCCTATATATTTCTTATCACAGCCATTAGACGCATCACATTCTATTAAATAAATGCCTTTTGTATCCCCTTTGTCAATTCGATTATACTTTTTGTCCAAATTTAAACTTTTTTTAATTTTATATCCTGGTCTGATATTAAATTTTTCAAAAACTTTGCCAATTTGTATCGAATTTTCATTTACATAGTCCAATGATACATACTTTATATCTGTTGTCATTTCAATCTTGCTATTATTTGGGTTTATTAATTTAAATTTAATTTTACGTATAAGATTATCAACTATGATGGGGTCATAACCATTACTGTAGGCTATCTGCTTAATTATATCTTTTTCTTTTTGGTATTCACTAGGTAATAAATTATACTTTAGTAACCTGTTAATCATTGTTCTAAATGCTGCCATTTTGTAACTGGACAAAATGTATACAATTGACACCTGAAGGGCAGATGCCATTCATTTGGTAAGTGTTTATTTAGAAATTAATATTCTTAAAACTATATTTTGGGATAATTTGATAAAATTTATAACAATATGTGAAATATTTAAAATGTGAAATATGTCACAAAGGCATATTCACTAAGTAGTTATAGCTGTTTGTAAAACCTTTTTTTGGAAAACTTGTTTTTATAAGTAAAGGGTTTGTTGCAAAATATCTGAACTTAACTTCCCAACTTGAATACATAGATTTTTACTAATTCGAATTATAAATGTATTATTATGATTGTTTTTATCCGTAATGCCTTACAAAATTATTATGTATGTATTATGAGTAAAAATTCAAGTTTCGTTACATAGTGTTCATCTTAATAAGTACGGAGGCTTGGGTCAATATTCAAATCGATATCATTATTCAATATCCAATATTCAAATTTAGGAGAGATGATTTTCTCGTCATTTGTAAAACCGTTCTATCACTATTCGTTTTAAATAATTATGGATTATACATATGCAATCCGCATAATTATTTAGAGGAGGGAATATGCCCTGAGGGAATCACGCATTATTGAAAATTTTCCTCATGCCCGATTTCCATATATAGATTCATATTACCTTGTATTACTATAAAACCTTGGTAAAGGTGCATTAAAGGTAAAGCCTTTGCCTTTACTTTACGTAAAGGCAAACGTAAACCTTCATCCGACACTTACCTCTGAATGAAGAAGAAAACGCCAGCTTATCACATGAGGTTGCAATATGTATGATAATATCTTCTAACAATGATAGACTGTGCTTTGCCTGTATACTACTTGCCTTACAACTTAGATTTTTAAGTGTAAAAATTGTTTAGGGTCTTTTATAACATGTCCCTGCATTTTAATTGTTTTTACTAGAACCACAAAAACAGCGCTCTGTGGAGTTAACTTAGGTAGTTCATTGATAGTTTTATCTTGTAGATGATATTTTATACTATCAATAACTAACCTAACTTAACTCCAAAGAGCACTTTTTGACGTAAATATCGCATATTTGGTGATGTAACAAAACGTTTATAGAAAATGTGGGGGCATACTTCAAAAGACCCACAGTTTACGTTAAACTAAACCCAGAAACCAACATCGGTACTTATTTATCTATTTTTGTATACGCCTGAATAACACCTTATGAAAACTTAACTCCGTCTAAATATATAGTACTAATAAATGACTACAATAATCACTGTGTGAACTGAGGTAAATAGCCTATAAATATTCAAAACCTCTACTAAACTAATCATTCTTTAAATCTGAAACAAATATAGTTCTTAAACATAAGACATTTTTTATTCTCGAAGCATATGTTTATAAAAGTTTGAAACATGTTTATTGTAGGTATAACCAGGGAGTTGAAAATAAAACTACTATCAAAAGGGTTTCATAAAATGAAAACCATAGCACAAGGGTTGATTTTTCTTGCCAATCGTGAATTTTATTTTTTATTCATTTATCAGTACTATTCAGAACAATTTTATGCATTGGCCTGGTCGATGAAAGAAGCTCTTGCCACATATTCTTGAACAGCAACTATATCCGTGCATGCACTGAAAGTTGATAAATTTTAAATTTGTATAGCTCAAGAATCATCATTAGAGTTCTAGGTGGAGGCCTACATTCAAAACGGAATCTTCAGATATTTTAATTTTTTTAAGAACGGTTCAATACCAATACCCCTCAAAACCATTAATATCAAAGTGTCTCAAAAAATCCCTAACTGTTTTGGTAATTTACATTTATACTCCTTACATTTCTGTTGATACAATGGAAAATTGAGTAAATTCAGGCTTTGTGAAAAATTAAAAGATTAAGCCCTTTAAAAATCATTAAAACGGGCTCAAAAAATTAAATAATTTACTATTTTCTATTTTTAGTCTACAAGAAGTGTTTGAAAAAATAGTAGTTTTCAAAACTAAGATCTTAAGTGACTTTTTACGAAATAGGGTTTTACGTGTGGAAATACGGTTAAGAACCAATAAGGCACTTTCGAACCGTGTTATGAACAACAATTTCATCGTACAGTGACAATAATCTTCTAACCGTTAAAATTAGACCACATACAAAATTTAGAGGTTATACAAAGTCATCAACAATTTTAATCAATGTTTCTGATATTACAAATTTTTTTGTAATGTGTCATAACAAATTTTGAAGTTATCGATCCAAAAACTTCACCACACGTTTTTCTGTTCCCTTTTTGGAGTGACCCGAAAACGATGATTTTGTGGACGATTTAGAGAATTGAAAACGGCTTTTTTCAGGACAATACAACAAAAATTCAAATTTAAGGTCAGCGTTAAAGGCAATACATTTTTTAAAGTTGCATTATTATCTCTGGGTTATACTTTCATTTAAAACTTCTCTAAATGCTGAAGAAGTATGTTGTTACGTTGCCTTAGGAAGCACAAGGTAGGAAATTAACCCTGAAATAAAATATCTTTAATGTTATACGTATTTGTTAGTATAACTGATACCGTTTATTTAGTAGTTATATATTAAACTTGCTGATGCGACGAAATTCGTAACGCATAACAGTAATTACGTGTTAACTTTAAGATCGGCAATGTTCTGAAATCGAATAGCATTATGGCTTCGTTGTGAAAGATTAGATATTCTTGGTCGCGGCATAGTGAATAACGATAATGAGACAATAAGACATGTGGATTGATTAACAATTATCCAGTCCAACCTAAACCGAAACTAAACCTAACTGCAATACGAATTTTCTAGGAAAGATTAAACTTTCAAATATTATTTATAATAATGTTTGGTTGTTTATGTGTCATAGTTTATAATAATACTCCTGTAATCCAACCAAAACAAAAAACCTATTAATTATACTGTGACAAACAAACCAACCAATCTATACATTTTCTTTAAACAATCATAAACACTCGTTAAAAATCATACACAATGACGTTAGCTGTCGACTGGAGAAAATAAAGACACACAAAATCAGCTGTTAATAAAGTATTCACATTATTGATCGAAATTATCAAAATGTATCACCTATTTTCCTCATAAGCTTAACATATACAAATTTTAAAGGCCAGTGGGGCTTAGCCCCAAAGTTAAATACAAATCTGAATATGCCTATAGCATTCTCGGAGCAGAGTCCAAAAAATTAAAGATCATTATTATCAGTCCAGCCGTTCTCGAGTTATAAATGTTGAAACAAACAAGACTTTGTTTTATATATTTAGATTGCATTTTAATAATGGAATTGTATATGGGATTAATACAAGATTGTCTCGGTGTAGGTGAATAAATATAGTTATGGTTTACAAAATATTTACCAAATCTTGATCACAAATAAGCGTGTAAGATAACGAACTAATTTTTACACACCCTTTTTCCATCTCCCAAGCAGTGGCATGATACCCCGACTATGCAGACAATAGACAATACACAGATTATCTGTATTAGAGTCATATCACTAAAGTATTGTCACAGCATGAACGAATTTTTGCTAATTAAATCCTTGTTATCAACACTAGGTAATTTATTACTGCATAACGAGTTTTTACTTTTAAACTGAAAAACGATGCTTTGTGTTTCAGACATATACGAGACGATTTTAATGGTCCTTAATTCATTGCTACTTTAACTTATACAAATTTTCTTTATCTTCTCAATAAACTTAAGTAACAGCTTCTGTCTGAATTAAAGCTATTACTTAACTACAAACGTTAACTTCAGTTATACATAAAAGTGTACTGCTTTTAAAACTTCTTAGAAAATTGCCGTTCATACAGTATGTTTTTTCATATGAGTTCAAGAACTCACGTCACAATATTAATCACTGTAAACTATAATAGCAGCTATGTTGTGGTTTACCTTTTAATCTTAAAAATATATCAAAAACCTTTTTAATAAATGACATAGCTTTTATTTGCTATTCCCATATTCCAATACTCCCAGATACTTTTAAAATGTTTATTGATATGTATACATTTTTTTCAATTTACTTGGAAGAATAATGTAATGTGAAAGGGGGAAGGTATATGCAAGTCCACTGATACCATTTACTTTGCTATAGCTTTTGGAGACATTCTTGGTTTACCTCAAACTGATTCCCAGCCCTATGAAAACTAAGTAAAGTAATTAAGATGGATTTTAATCATCCAGTTTTAAGCACTATTAGACAAATTGTTCTAGCTTTTACTGAACATATGTTCCATAAAATTGATTTAAGAGAAGATTAGCTTATGATGGCTGATATTTATAATGAAGGACTTTTATGAATCAGGTATAAAATTCAATTTTATTTCGTTTATAGTATTGATCAATTTTAAATTTATTTAAAAATAATTCTATACTAATTTACTATTCTAACAGGGTGATAACTTTAATCTACTAATGATAAAACATTACCCAATTTAACCTTATCTGTGTGAAAACCCTTATTTTTCAGTTAAATTCAGTTTCTAGTTTATTGCTATGTAGATGTTTACGATTCAAGTAACTAACTAGTGATACTAAACTAATTAAACGTTCATTAACTAACGAAACTTAAACTAAACTAACTAACTTTAACTCATTAAACCAACTTCAATCTCAACAATAAATTAAATTCAGTTAAATGACAAAGTCTGCATCATAGCACTTATGCAACTGTTTTTAGCATAACTAGTGCATAATCCAAGAACAAAAAACTAAGCAGATGGGTGATTTTGAGCCATTGTCAAATATGTGTAGAAAAACGTAAAAGTTACAACAAAGTTTCTCATCTTATTGCGCGATCTAAAAAAAATATGCTTACCTTGTTTCAAATGCCTACTTTGCCAATGCTATCCAACGCACATATTTATTGTCACTGGATATGTTAAAGTATACTATCTTACACTACTTTATACAACCCCTACCTAGTCTGGGACAGGTGGCGTGTCCTGTAGTCTAGTTACACTAAATTCATGAATTGTGGATAGTTATAAGCAACGGCCTGTGAATACGATGTATTTCCTAGTGTGCATTAACGTCAGAACTATTGTACACTATGCACTGCGTCCATCCGCAAAACCTCCTCATAATTAAACTCCTTTAAAATACATAGACAAAATTGTGTATAAAATCGCACGTTATACGTCACATGGATGACATTGGCTATTGGACAATTAATTAACAGTCCTGTATAAGAAAAATATAAACCTAAATCTGTATCAAGACTCCAAGATCGCCCTGCAACAATCTTACACGAATTCATAATTTGCTTGAAATACCTACTGTGTCAGAAAGTAAACTTATGCAATGTAACAGCTGTATTGTACATCCGAGAACACGAAAACCACACATGGCTAAACAGAAGTAATTATAGTCGCTCTCCGATTGGCCAAGAGCTGTTGTCAGCTGTAAACAAAGCACTATTTGTCAACGGCTCGCACTGTTTATTGAATCAGCACCATTTGCTGATCCAGGCTGGCTGATCGGTCGACTGCTGAATCTATCAGAGCCGTGTCGGATTTAATCGCTGATTAGACCTGTGGCCAATGATAATTACCAATCGGTGTTCAACAATGAATTTATAGTCAATTTGTGGGCGCCAACAAGCCAAAGAGAATTGCCATCGCACATACATGATGTAATATTACGTCATTTATACGCCTGCTATAGAAAAGGGATTTTCAAATGTTTAAATAATCTTCCAATGGGATAAATGCTCTATTTTCGGCTATTTATACTGTGCCAGTTTATTTAGGTGTTGTATACCTAATAACTTTTATTCTCAGTAAAATTTTTGAAAGTTTTGTTGATCATTTGAACGCAAGAAAAGTGTATTTTGACGATGTCTCACCACACTCCCAAGCTAGCAGTGTTCCAGATTTGGTTTGAGTTATATTATTCAGAGTTAGATGATTAAGATAGTTATTTGTAGGTCAAATTATCAAGTTCATGAACGAATTAACTCAAAGAAATGAAAAAGGCACTTTCTTTGTAGTTATTTTACTGCAATAACGACCTAGGTACTTTAAGCTAGGTATGAATGATAAATTAGGGTAACGGTACAGTGAGAAATATACTAGTTATTTAAACATAATATGTTTAAATAAAATTAAATTAAATACAATAAAACTTATTTTGTACTACTGTAAATAATATGAACGTTTAGATGTTAAAGTTTTGGAGAATTTTCCAAAAACTTATGTAAGACAAAATAATGTGAAATTTAAGGTTAAAAGTAATACTTTATATAGTTTGAATATTCCATAAAGGATAACTTTTGGAATGAAGGAAAATTTCAAGGTCATACTTGACTTACCATTAGAGAGTGCGAAGTAGTTTTTATAAGCCAAGATCCTCTTGCGTTCAGTCATTTAATTTAAAAAAAATGACTGAACCTAATAAATTATAAGGAAATAATAGAGATGATTGAAGTGCATTATATAATTTAAAAAGTACTAATCATGTGAATTAGGCCTATGAAAAGCGACTAAAAACCTTTGTTTTAGTTTGGAAGAGCGTAATAATAATTTTTTTCAATTAAAATTAATTGATTTATTAAGTTCTTTAAGAAATTAAAGTAGACCAAATAAGTTTAAAACAGTAATGGTAGCTGAAATTAGATCCCATGATTCATAGAACACACAGCCTCTCTAAAGACCTTAGCGAAGGTCAAAAGTTTGGAGGTAATTGAACTTAACTGTTTTTAAAAGATTTATTAGAATGACGGTAGAACGGTGAACTTAAACTTTACCGTTTGACTTTGAAACTTAATTAATCATTCTGATTTCCACTGACATTTCCGCTTGATTTATATATACTTATGTATGTATGTATTACCAAAAAAGAGTATAAATAAGAAGAGGATTTTTTTATGTTATTTTACTATTTGAAAAATTTACCCTGTGTTAAAGTTTATTTCAATTTAACATGATTCAATACTGTGGCTGAATTTGGCTTTACGACGAGCAACAGCAAACATTTGTTGTCGTTTGTAAGAGCGAAAGAAAAATACCTGTTTACGGAAATAGAATTTATCTTTAATTTATGGCATTTTAACACGGAGTAATGAATTATTTGTGGGACACCGTCATGACACAAGCTCGTATGTCGTGACGTCATGGATGTTGTGTCGTGATTCCAGCCTTTAACGTATATACTTTAATTAATTATTCCCTTATACAGTATACTACTTAACTGTTTTTTAAAGCGTCTGCTTCCTGATTCTTAAACAATGTTTGGAGATTTCGTTCCTTCCGAACAACACCACTTTGGCTAGCTAACCAGTCAAGTACAACAATCTTAATTCTTGTTTATGCTAAAGATTCTCGTTCGGCCGATGAAAACCAAAGTGTAAAATAGGGCTATGGAGAAATTTCATAATTATTACACACATCGCAACACCGAGTATTAGTTTCACACGACAAAACACAAACTCTTAGCTTGTAGCTTAGTTGTAAGAATGGCTTTACATTCTTACAACTTGTAATATTAAACATTCAATTTGAATTGATAAAGTATTTGTTTGACTTCAATCAGACTAACATGTCATCCTAACTGTATCTGCATAAGTGACTTATTTATCAATGACACTCCAATTAAGTGAATGCTATTTAAACCTCAAATATGAGAGTCTCCACTTAAATCAAGATGTCTACAAGATAAGAGATAACATCCATCAATATTAAAAGCATTACTATTTAAAGGCCACTTCATTCTGTACATTTCTTAAGACTAATCACCTAAGTGGAAACTAACTAATACTTTGGAGCAAAACCATTCATATCATGTATTGCCAAACTTACAAACACGTAACTGTAGCAAAGAGTTATAAATTATAAATTAAAATTGTAAACGAGTATTTATATTATCTTCGTGATATAGGGTGATCTGTACTGAGTTTTTTGTGAGTTTTCATTACTATGTACAAAGTTTCAATCGGTTTACCTCGTTAAGCTTTGAAAAACGAAACAAGAACACACTGAAGTAATAAGCTGAAGTCCAGGCTTCGGACCATCGACGCAATGTCAGCTTGGAATAATTGGTTTAGTTTGTTGTTACAAGCCGGAAACCACCCAGAACGTGACTTGAAACATCATTGTAAAAGCAAAACTCGGGATCAGTTAAATTAGATAAGACTTGGTAAAATGTGTTCTAGCTTTTATAACCGTCTTCTTTGTTACGAAATTAATTATTGTTTTTTAAATGGTGTTGGTCAACTTAAAGTGGGAGAGTTTTTAACCAAAATTCCAAGAATTTTACGTTCAATTGGTAGTCAGCTACTAAGATATAACATTTTTTTAAACAGTGCATTCTTATTTTAATAATGACACTAGCTTGGATATTACATAAAATGTGAAAAATGTACCTACCTGTCAATTTAATTTAATTCTATTTTAATTTATTTTATGTTATTTGTTTTTAAGACAAATAAACACAACAGCAATGCTTAGAGTAAAATCCCGGATTTTAGCTGCCACAAATCTCTCTAATAGGACCAATTTGTATTCTGTAAATTCCCAAGTCGTCCCCATTGCCAAAGACTTTCTTTTACGGTTGTTTCCAATTTAGAGTTCTGTTTAGTTGTTGCAGCTTAAGCCGTCATGTTATGTTTCTAGGATTCTGTTCACCCGTGAGTTAAATGCCTTTACATAATTATTTTTATAGATCAATGTTGTGTTAAGGTATTTTTTTATGACTTTGTCTTGTATGATATTTTATCGCTTTTCTCCCTGGGGGCTCCTGAGGCCCCCGTAGTTAGTGTCGGCTAATCTGATAATTTCCCTGAGGCTATCCTATTTTAATTTATAGTTTATGGTTTGTGGTTTATGTCTTAGTTCATGGCTCCCGTTTTTGACGTCGTAATAATCTTGGATTCGAAATCACTAACCACAAAGGTGTTAATGAAGTCCTGCTTACTTATAATTACGAGGTCTCATAACTTGTCCAAAGTCAGATTGTTGGTGTTTTTGAAATCTATATTGTGAACAAAAATAAAAAACGGTATCAGTGGACCGACACATACTTTCTCCCTTAAGTAAATTTAAAAAAGGCAATCTGTAACTAAACTATTTAATAATTTATTGTTTCGAAAATAATCATCCCATTTATAAAAATAAAAACAAAAGAGACAATGTTAAATTAATTTTTTTAAATTGTAGGGGGAAACCCCATCTCACCGGTAATACCAAGCTTTTTTGAGTTGGTTTTGTTGGGTGATTTGACCTTACGCTTCATACCAAGTTTCATGGAAAACGATTAGAAAATAAGGAAGAAATTGATTTTTTTAATATTCTCCATAAGATTAACATTAGGCACTTTCAGACAACGTACTGCGTTTATCATGGACAGTAAAAATTCAGTTGTCACAAATTTAGACACATACCTTTTAAAACCAATATTGTAATAATGTAAACTTTTTTGATGACTTGACTTGTATGATATTAATTTGGGAGCAAGGCTGACGTTACTTTACCATTCATTTAAAATGGCCTCCAATACAACCCCGGCTACATTCAGTTGGCGTTTCCAGGAGCAAACGACATCCGGCCGGGAGGACCAAATTGGTTTAACTCATCGTCGTTAGCCGGGACGTGATGCTTGGTCCTGCCACTGGACTGGGAGAAATCGGACGAATATAATCCATCTAGCTTTCATTGTTTGAAAAAAGTAAAGTCGTACTCAGCCAATATTAAGAACATAATGAGTGAACCCATAGGGTTTAGTAATATTTGAAAACAAACTCCTAAATCAATTAGGGTAAATTTGAGTTAAAATAAGTTTTTTTATTCTTGGATAATGTTCCAAAAGTCACTCTTTAATAATGTTCTTTAATTTTGGTGAAATTCTTACTATACCTTTATATATGGATATTTCTTAGCTCTGGGGGTGGGTGTTGGCTATTTACGAGACCAAAATATGAAACAGTGACGACATTTGGTTAGTGGTGTCATAGTTTCGATATAAGAACAGCTGTTTCGATAAACGGAAAACATTCCCTTTAGATCTAACCTATTTCCCCCAGGGAAGTAAATACAAACATTTTGTGTATCGTCGACTCTGTATTCTCACAACATCCCCACCCACCCTACGTAAGGGTGTGTACATGACATTACACTTACATTTTATAGCCTAATTACAGTTCAAATTCCACGAAGATTCTTGTGACTCCTAAAAAGTACGTAAAATCCAAATACACAAAACCAATTACCTACAAGTTTTACGTATACTTTCAAATAAAAAAAGGAAAAACTAAACCTTACAGTTTAATCACTTTTGTAAAAAAAATTTAATATTAATTTCACCTGATTATAATTTGTACTTCATATATAATTTAACATTTTTTTATAATCAGTTTCAGTATAAACCTAGATTTAAAGTAATTCGAGATCGTTCATGTTTAATTATGAATACGAAAACGAAACACGTATCAACTAATCTAAAAGTAGAGTATCACAAAGCGAGGAGTGGGTGGATGGGGGGGAGAGATTGTTTTCATAAACCACGCAACCCTGGTTGGAACATTAGACATGTGTCAGGCTGACGTTAAAGGCTGGAGTCACGACATAACATCCATGACGTCACGGCACACGAGTCTGAGTCATGGCGGTGTCCCAAAAATAATTGCTACTTCGTGTTGAAACGCCATAATTCAACCATAACTTTTAATTCCAAACACAGGATTTTTTTCTTCCCCTCTTCAAAACCCTAACAAAGGGTTGTTTTTGCCAATCAAAGGGCCAAATTCATTCCTAGGATTTTTCTTCTGTTAAGTTATAATAAATTTGAGCATAGTGGAAGTCGAAATTAAACACTGTTAAGGTGTTTGATTATATGTGGTAGTTTTTAACAACCGTCACAAGTTGGGCATCATGAATTGAAATTCAGCGGCAGAAGATTAGCTAAAATTATTAGTAAATAGCTCAAAACATATTCTGCAGCTAAAAGTGATTATCATCTTCAGGCTTATGTGAGTAAAACACTCTGTTAGAAAAAAGCTCGCAATTTCAAGATTTTAACAAGCTTTGCTCCAATATATTTTCTCATATTGATAAGATAGACCTAGTGGCAATTTCGGTGGAGATACGAATTATTAGTTAAGTAGAGCACTATTATTTAAGTTGTCTTCACCTTTTTCTGTCATTTGAATAAACCCTAAGAAAAAAGGCAAGATCACTTAGCTCCAAATGTTTTTCCTTTGTTTAAAGAAATTAGAGATTAACCAATACCATTACTATAAAATTGTCTTTTTAAACTTGTCAAGATCATACAGAGGAAAGCATAAATACGCGTGTGTATGTTTTATGTCTACCAGCATCTTATTAAATAAAACCTACCTGATTTACATTTTAATACTCGAACGTCACATTGGTTCAAATAGCCAGAAATTAAAAATGTAATAAAATCTTATATGTTCGTTGTATTGTTTGTATTATAGACCAAAATATAAGGTAAAAATAATTTAAAGTTTGACTTAATTTTAAGTGTAATGAAATCATAAATATCTATTTTATATAATCCAAAATGATCTTTTTAGGTATGAGTTATAACCTTTCTGAATCTATAACTTGATAGTTCATACTTTGTGTAATATAATAACCAGGAAATTTCATGGTAATTGAAACATTTTGGCTTGTAATACGAAATCTAAGAGGTAGTGTTTATATTTAAATATAATTCATGGGTAACTGTATAGAAATACGGATCCAATCAGAAAAATTCATTTTTAACATCATCCACACTAAGCCCTACATAGGTGTGATACTTCAACGCTAGGGTAGGTTGCCGGAGGGGAGGGAATCTCCTACCCTCATTGCGAACTAAGCCTCACCAATCCCCTTAATGAAACACACGTGTTCCTCTTTTCAACCCTTATGTGTTAAACCTAAACTAAAATCGTTGATGCCTTCTACCTCTACCTAAACATTATCATGGAAAATGTTGAAATTAGGTTTGTTTCAGTTTCCTTTATAAAAGGTTGTATTATTACTTAAATTTCAAAAGATATATTTTGATACTATATTTTATTATATAATTTCCTTGTTATATAATCATAAAAAGTTTGCCTTTTCCTCAAGTTTGGAGTTGTCAGGCTGATTTCACATAAATAATGGGAAGTATTTTACTTTAATTGATATATTATTTTAAAATAACAAATATTCAGAGTTCACTTGGTTTTATAAAATTTACTGGCTTAATGGATTTCTGATATTGAAACTATTGAAGCAAATAACTCTCAAGGTCAATATCATTAGAATCTACAAAAACATAATCTAGGCAAATTAAGATTTTAAAATATTTATGATTCCTCTTAGAATAGGTCCATCAGTAGTCACATCCTAAATATGTTTATGTAAACCTGAAAATACATTTTAACGAAATAATCTCAAAATTAATAAACCAGTTAGTTTCTGATCGCGATTTTTTTAGTTCCTTTAACCCATTGTGTAAATATTTTACGCCTAGTACATTTTGTTTCCTATAAGCCTTAAAGTCATTGAATAGCCTCTATTCCCAAAAGGTTTTCTCGGAGGGCCAATCGGTTTGCAAAATTTGTTCAGGCCCACAAGCAGTGGTAACTCATGATCACTTTTAAATGGAGGTATACATCCGGGGATGTATAATATGCTACAGTAAAAACGGAGGGGGCCCTCATCCAGGACATTCAAAATATAAAAACTAAGAACCGTGTTTTTAAGCTACCTGAAGCACATTTTTCTTTATCGGTGTGTGTGACAAAGAAGTTGTCGAAGTCGAAAGTACATCACGTTACTCCTACAAAATATATGATTGTAACATAAGTTTACTACAACAATGAAATAATCAAACTGGAAATGTATTTTACTTATATAAGTAAATTTAATATACATTGACAACCTGTACATATTTTGCAAGTCTTTCATAAAATATTATTTACTCTATGTTTTGTTTTAACTCATAACATCCGAGCCTTCCTCTTACTTTCCTTTTAGATATCCTGGAGGGACAAATTTAAAGTCAATATTTGACATCATTATTTGTTCATTGACCTTGCAGAACTAAATTCAAACGCATATTTATGAGACACCGATCCATTGTCCC
The DNA here is from genome assembly GCA_023375725.1 of Nephotettix cincticeps. Classification (NCBI taxonomy): domain Eukaryota; kingdom Metazoa; phylum Arthropoda; class Insecta; order Hemiptera; family Cicadellidae; genus Nephotettix; species Nephotettix cincticeps. The sequence continues at coordinate 71,472,126 of CM041790.1, read as the reverse complement.
ATCACGAAAAAGGTTTTTCAAGGTATATATGAGTAAAGGGTGAGTGTAACGGATTTTATAACATGTAGTTTTGTTACTGAAAATGCTTATATTATTGATAGCCTAATGTGCAAAGTAAATTAGGTTTAGTATTGACGATTGTACTCAACATCGATCCTTCAGATTATAAAGCTACAATTACCATATTTATTGATACGCGTTCCGGACACTAAAAAATTCTACAAATGGGCAGTTTTTGTGCATTAAAAAAACTCTTTGATATAAATATTTAGCTTTTATTCAGTGCAGGGTGTTTATAAAAAAATACCCAGTTTGACCACACTCAACGAGATTAATGTTAAAAGTTTAGCGAACGATCAGCGGTGGCCCGGGTTCGTTAAAGATAAAACCCCTTCATCAATTACGGGCGGGCAAGAGCTTTCCACGAACTAAACTCGATAAAAAGTTAAAATTTTGTATATTTTTAGTCGTATTTAATTAATATTTTTAGTATTTCTAAATAAACATTGCTGAAATAAGTCTTATTCACGTTAGCATCTAGCAATACATATGTATCGTGAACTTAAACAATAATTTTTTTGAAAACAAACCTTACGAAAGATTTTTTGTGAACTTGGTTATAAACAATCTTACTGCGCACTTCAATTAGGTTCTCTTTTATATAACATACTTATTTTTTCTACTTATTTCTTTCAGTGGCAACTAGTGGTTAAAATAATTGGATCACTCATCTGTTATGAATACGTCAATCATAGTAAAAATTATTATAAATCACCGTAGTTCTAAGTAGGCCTATTGTAGGGACTCTTTTGATCAGTTACTTTGTTTGAGGAAAATGCAGGTAACCGTACTTATAAATGCAAAAACCATAAAGAAATATGAATGTAAACACTGTTTTCTCTCTTGGAGGCACACATAACTTCTTTAACCACCAACTAAACAGAAGACTTCGACGACATTATTCTTAAGAGTTTGTTTACATTCCCTTTATGCCCTTTCATGCGGTGAAGTTTGAAACTGCTCAGCCGGACGAAGCATCCGTGGGCGTGCATTGTCTTGCCATTACAGCCAAATTCTGTGTTGCGATTGGCTGGCTAGTCTCATAATAAATACACTGGTTTTTTGACTCAGGTTTGGTACGTCCTATATACTAATTTTCTCAAAAACACTGAATGCATTACGAAAACATCGCTTAATTTCCTTCGCAACTACTGCAAAACCATGCTATTTACGACAATAATCAATTCATTTTAGCGAATTTCCCATAGGGAAGAAGCTATTGCCGTAGGTCTCATGGCGAGACTTAAGCCCTGGACCATGTTATTTTTTCTTCTTTAGGTGCCCAGAGTCAAAAAACAATAGTCGTTAAAATTTATATATATATATATATATATATATATATATATATATATATATGTGTGTGTGTGTGTGTGTGTGTGTGTGTGTGTGTGTCTGTGAACACGATAACTCTCGTAAAAATGGTCCGATCGAGACCAAATTTTGTAGAAACGTGTATTCCTACAAATGCTCGGACGAGTTCGTAAACCAGACATATCGGTCAATGGGAACGGGTAGTTTGAGGGGGTTTTGTACCCCAAAATGGGGTTTTTTGAGTTTTTCATATGTAATTTTTAAAAATTTCTAATTTTATTTTCACCATTGGAATCAGCATAAAAAACTACACGATTAAGTTCCTTAAAGTTTTTCTCTATCTCCAACGGTTACCGAGATATAAAAAAATCTAAACACACTACGTTGTATTTTGAGGCTCCAATGTTAATCTTATGCAGGATAAGGAAAAATTAATATTTCACTAATTAACCAATATTTTTGGATAAAAATTTATATTTAGCTTTATGTGGTTGAGGTTCATCCATTTATGCTTAAAAATCATAGTTTATGTGTTTATCATGGCAGCAAACCTGCATACTCATTTCCCATGTTATTTAGGGAATGTTATATAAGGAATAGGCAAACTCCTTTATTTTATGGACAGATGTTTATGTAGAAAAACCTACTTTCAGTATTCCTCACAGCAGCAAACCTGCACACTCTTTCCCATGTCAATGTTATGGAGAATAGGCAAATAATTCTCATGTTTATGGACAGAGTTTTATAAAACTTGTCATATACTATTATTATTATGTTATTGATTTGGAAATTCGCTGAGTACGCAGGTCTGCTGCGACGGGGGTATTTAATTCTAACTGAGTAGTTTCTCAATTTATCCATTTTTCTTTCGTCAACGAGGCGACTCCGTCCTAAAGTCCATATGGGCCAGCCGCCACTGGTGTTATCTTAATTGTCCATCGAGCAGTTTTATTCTGTGTGAATCTTTAGTAAATGTTTGGACTAAACCTGAAGATGGGTGTTGGTTTTGGAACATTGGTTTTTATTCCAAGTAGAGTAACACGATTCGTAATCTTTTTAGTATGACGATTACCTTAGATTTCAACTTTGAGTTGTAATTTAATGTTGTATTCTACTATGTTTCCAGATTTAGATTTAATATTTTTGTCCCATTTTTCAACTGAGACCTTGTAGAAAAAGGTATAAAAAGGGCTACTATATTTAGAAAAAGCGTATTTCAATCTGTAAAACAAATTTTGTAGTACATTTCTAAACATTAAATCGCCGTTTTCTCAAGGGAGTAATTGATTACGTATAAATGTAATGGCGCTCATTATAAAAATAATTTTATAAATCCGCTTTGATTATTATTTTATCTCAATATTCGCAGTGAAAATTAATTTCAAAAATACAATAAATGCCAAACTATCTGTAACTAGGTAGAAAGAGCAAATAAAATCACAATAAAGAGAATCCACTCGTGTTCTTTTTGCTTGCAATAAGGAAAATACCCTGAAAACATTTCCAAGTTATCTTGTTTTCAGGTACGTTTTGATTTGGACAAAGCATTCTCTGCATGAATTCCCGATCTTCCTTGAGTTTTCCTAAATGTAAATATCTACAAACCAGCAAACAGGACAACATTGAATAAAACTGAAATATTTTACCATGTCATTTATGTTGTTTTACTCAGAAAAGAGTATTCATATTAGTATTATACACTATCAATAAGTCTTTTCAGTTCCTATGTCTGGTACTAATTTCAAAGGAAGACTCAATGTTTTGCAAGGCTTTTAAAAACATTAGATGTACAAGTGATTTCCAACTTTGCGTGCAGAATATTCTGGCGGGAAGGAAATGACCTTTCAGATGTTCGTGCTTAGTAAAGTAGCCTTGTTGTGGGTTTAATATTGAAATCGTCAATGATCATTATACCATATACTCAAGAATGATAAAACCATAAGATTGATTCTAACTAAAATAATTTTGGTTAGGATATTTGAAAATTATTTGACGGTTTGACAGTTCAGTGATTATAATAACAGTTTCATTGTTTCAAGTTAGCTGATTTGATCCTAAGTAAAATCTAGACATAATTTATTTTCTGATCATTCAACGGTGGACCTATTTTCCATTGAATTGGTCTAAATAATCCTGGCGTGTAAACAGCTGATGGTTATCTATATAATATTATAAAGAAGAGGTGGTTTCTGCATGTTTGTTTGTGGGTTTGTTGTGGCAAGTAAATACGAAAAATACTGAACCGACCGGTTTGAAATTTTACAGAAAGGTAGATCTTAAACTCATGCAACACATAGGCATATTAGTTCCCTTAAAATCCCCTCGGGCGACGCCCCATGAACGTCCTAAATTTCAATGTAAATTACTTGAATGTCAACAGCTGTGAACACTAAAATTTGACAGTTCAGGAAGAAGAAGAAGAAAGAGCTGCCGTGACCGTCCTAGGTTTCAATGTTTACATTTTCTAATGACAACATCCGTTTGCACTATATTTTGACAGTTCGGGAAGAAGAAGAAATAAAGTTGATTTTTCAGATAAACTGCTGGATCGAAATTAGTGAATTATTTGAAATAGTGGAATGGTAGATTTTAAGTTTTTTCCGACGACTGTCTCTATTACATTAATCCTTATCCTCTCCCAATATTTGACAGATGTAACTTTGAAATGTTATAGACACTCGTGTTTTGTCATTTTGTAAACAATGAAGAATTAGTTAACAATAACTTAAATGTATCAGTAGAGCCTACACCTTACAGCCTTTTTAACCCGTGTGAAGAACGGGTACTTTGGCTGGTTAGTAATAAAGTTACATATGTTATCCATTACTTTTTTAGCTTTATTTATTTTACAATCTGTTAAAAAATAAGTAAAAATTATGTAACTGAAATGTGACGTGAAGTATACGTCACTCAGTGGTGACACAAAAATATTATTGTTCAAATCGTAGAGTCAACATACTAGATCCAGGATTGAACAACGTTTAAGTCTATTTACTGTTTCACTGTTGTCAAGTAAATTTGGAGCTAGGTAGTTGGGACGATTTTCTAGTTAGGTCAGATATTTAGTGATGAAGTGGTGAAATTCCTCTTTGACAGAGAGTTATTTAAATCGTCACACAGTGTCTTGTTTGAGACGAACCATAGTGGTTGTGTTACTTTTCTCAAGACCTTTGATTGAAACCTTTGTATACTTTCGATGTTTGAATTACCGGCGGTACACTGAAGCTGTAATTTAAATCGGTTTAAAAAACTTAGTAAATTAAGAGCTTATTTTCAAGAGACAATTTTGATTTGTAGAACCCAAAATCCAGTTATTATTTAAGATTATTAAGATTATTTAATTTTAAGTTTAATTGTAGCCTTTTATTCCATCATTGCGTTCATTCATTACTTACAACATTCATAGGCATTAGTCATAAGTACCCACCAGGGTTAAATCAATCTCAGAAGTGAAAAGTTTTGTAAGATCAATTTGAAAAATAATGTTAATACATTTTACTTTGATAAATTAGCACTATACTGTTAGAGTTTCTTGTTTCAGTCCCTTGAAATCTGAACTAATTGGTGTTGACCATTGTTTTGCCTCCAGGCTTGTCGGGTTACAAACGAGGTGTTATCGATTTAACACATATCTAACTGGTTTCCTTCGTTTCTCCAAAAGAGTCTGGTCATTTTTCTTTGTAATACATTTTGCATTACGTTGAAACGTAGTTTATTTATATACACCCACAAAACAACATCTTAGTTTATAACTGAGGTTTATTTTTTATGATCTAAATACTTGAAATTCTAATTTATTAATCTAAATATAAAATATATACCTCTATAAGCTTAGAGTATGTTCCCCATATTGACTGATATCTATGCGCAGATGATATCTATGACGACAGTTAACACGTTTACGTATTCCCACTTTTCCGTAGATAATTTTAAATAATAATGAAAAAGTAAAGAATACGAGTAACTAAACATAGTAATACTAATTACATAAAAGTTAATGAAAAATAAAAAAATAAAAAATAACCAAATTAAGTGAAATAAGTGTTTAGTTCCTAAATAAATTACTGAATAAAGTTACAGCTTCAGTTTCCATAATTAGCAATATCAATATATGATCCATATTCAGCAATTAAAATGAAAATTATGTTACTATCAGTAAGGGGATGAACAGGTTTTTTTTAGGGAGAGGCGGAAGAAATGCTTTATGCACACAGGTGGCCAGCCTGTAGTGTGGGACTCCCCTATGAAGCGGGGTTACCCACTAAAAAAACCTCCTCTACTCTCTAGGTTTCTAACCTGGAACTATTTGTCACATTACAACAGGCTAGGCCTAAATTTGGCTTACGCCCTTGGGGCTCACTCCATGTTCAGGCACTCATTTTAGGTGATCTGGGCCACTTCGCGGTCCAGATCGCTTTTCTTCTCTAGAAGGACGCCCCGGACAAACCGTGACAAACAATCCCAGTTTCCCTCATCCTAAATGATTTTGTGGCAGACCATGTCCACCGTGAAAACACCAAGTTTTCGCCAAGGGATCGACAAGGATGCTGCAAGGTCTGAAGAGTGCTCCCAAACGTTCCAGCAGTGGGGATGAACAGTAAGGTAGTATAATACTACACTGATAAGCAGCTGTGGAGTGATGCGTTAGTATCATGGACCTAACTCAACTTTTATCATTAATTTATAAGTTGTGTAATAATTACTTGGTCACACTGCTGGAAATAGTGGCCAGTGTATATTCCTGCCAAAGACCTTTTATTTTATTTTTATGTCATAGGAGTAAATCTTTATTATTTCACTTTAAATTTTTCATTATTAGTGTGAAATCACAAATCGTAAACATCGTTGAATTTTTATATTTACCAAGGTATACTCTTCATTGTTCACTGGTCCGTTATCAGGAGGGTCACCAGGGTGGCAGTAGAGGCAACGCTTTGATGTGACTCAATCTGACGTAACAGGGTCACGTGAAATACGATAACACCGGCCTTCCAAGTATGAATTTATTCTTAATCATAAACTGAATGATCAAAAAGTAGCTCAATTCTGATGTCTTAACGTAATTTTAGAGTCACAGTAAAAATTAAAAGACCCAATTCACTTAGGGGGGAGGGTTGCAATTAGAGCTGAGAGAAATTTTCAAAATTACTTGATCAAACTTTTTGAAATACCTAAAAACCTCACTAACTCGACACTTTGTGGATCCAGAGGTCGTTAAGTTACGGGGTTGTCAAGTTATCCAGAACAGTGTGTTTGAATGAATTTCAATTAATTAATACATAAGACTCGAGTTTTACGTGTAAATTTATTGACAGTACAATCCTTATATGAGCTTTGTTGTACGGAGTAAACAGTCTTTGAAGAAATGTCAAATATTTAAGAAATACAAGTTCTGAAAAAATGCTTAATTATTAGCTGTTTCCTTCCAATGATACAACGTTCTCCAAGAATAAGTAAACAATAGCGAACCATCCCTCCCCAACTATGTCCATGTGTTTGACCTTGAAACAGTCTAAAGATGCGCAATATATGGTCTGTCCATCTCGACTCGTCCCGTGACCTTGAAAAATCATACTAGAACTGTAAGATTAAGGTGGTAAAGGTGTCAGCTGTAGACTGTCGAGTTACCGGGTGTCGAGTAAATAAGGGTTTACTGTATCCCTGTATCTGTATGTGTAGGGTTTCAATATCCCAATCGAGGAGAAGAGAGGGAAAAGGTTAAACTTAGGTGACGCAGTGTTTTGTAATGTTCAATTTTTAAGTTTTATACCTCTTTGTATTCCTCTTTGTATTGTACTATTCACTGTGGAGGTAAATCTGATCATCTATTGTTGTATCCATTCATTGTTCATCTCTTCTTTCATCAACATCGTGTGCTACTTTTCAGTCACAATAAATGTATCACTTTGAACCCTTGAAGATCCTCTGTTAATTTTATAATAATTATTGATTACATACAACACATAGGCATATTTAAACCACTAAGATATCTAATTTTTGGGTGGCTAGAAACGTTTTTAGGTACCCATAATCCTAAACTGAATGTGAAAATTTGTAAATGAAATTAAAATAAGACACTGTATATAAACATAAGTAAAATATGCTTTACGAAAATTTTACTTGAACTACGTAAATAATTTAACCTAGTTAAAGTTCAAATATTCCTTTTTTTAAATAAAACGCCGTACTTTAATTAATGAGATGAGCAGTATCGTTTGTTAGTTATCTTAAAAGCTCTCTGTGTGTTGTTCTACTTGAGCCACATTAGCGTAAAACGAAGTTTCAAAGAATCCTGTTTTAGATCTAATTATTGTATACGCAATGCGCTGTGAACTGCATTCAATAGGGGATGAAATTTTAATCATAAGCTATGTTAAACTTTGACATTAATACTTGATTGTAACTGACAAAAGGATTCTTTAAGGGCTAACTCAAATTTGACATGGCTATGTACTAGCTCTGGGGAGATGTTGGCAATTTGTAAGATGGAAAACATGAAAGAGGTTTTCATAGAAACTACCAGAGCTATTGTGTTGAATTTTTAATATAAAAAAATAAGAACAGCTGTTTAGATAAACTGAAACTATTCCCTTTAGATTCCCTATAGACATATCCATGAGCTAACTTGACCTATTTCCCACTGGGAAGTAAATACAATTTTTTTATGAAATGGTTAACGGTTAACGCGTTAAAATGCGTACAATTATTTATTTATTATGTTGCTAAAATCATTCATGTGTAATAAAACAAGATATTTTAGATTCTCTGCCATTATCCCATATTATAAATGTTATTTCGGAGTGCCGAATTGGGGTTTCGTGGGATTGACCACCAGCTTAGGGAATTTATTTTACGGAAATGGAATGACATACTTAAAGTTACTCATGTTAGATGTCATGGGGAGAAGCTTGGGTAATTAATTTAGAGGAAATTGGTCTTTTGGACGTCGTCATGGGTGAAACAACAATTAAAAAGGAACATAAATTAATAAAACACGAACAATTAAATATGTCAAAATGCGACTTGAAAACAGTTTTGAATTACGTTAATTAATTTTAGATCGAGTCCTCAAGGGAGCCTGCAGGAAATGAGCAACTTTTAAAACAGGTTAAATACCGTACCTATATTGGTCAAGGTAAAACAATCTTGCCACTATAATTTATTCACAATAATTTGGTCACCATCTTTTTTTTCAACCGAGTCAGAGAGCCTACCTATTATACACAAACGCTTCTTGGAAAAGCGATCCAAACCGAAATGGGCATCCGGATTTGAACCCGTGACCTATTACACTAAGGTTCAAGGCGCTGACCACTAGGCTAGTAAGAACCCTCAAACCCTCATACACACACTTGATGATGTCTTTGGAAAACCTCCTGGTTAATCCGATTCTTCAGTGTCATTAACGTCTATTATTTAAAAAAAATTAAAACATAAATATTCATGCCTACTAAACTACAGTATACCCAAAACTGACCTTTCACTTTCAAAGCATTAGAGGGAACAACCAGGTGGGAGGGGTGTGGGGGGATATTACAACCCAGATGATATCAGTTTTACCGCTAATTCGGTTAGCTAGCGCTCCTGCCTTGTCACGGAGACGAAGTGTTATTGGATATTATGACGTCCCCGTCTTGTTTCGTTAGCTAAAGAAACGCTTCCGGTGGTTATTAAAATTTGCTTCAGTCTTGAGCAAATTACCTTAGAGGAAATGCTAGACTATTATGTATAATTAAAGCATTTTAAGTATTAATTTCTCATCTATACAGAGTAAATGGAGGAATTATTGTTTTTTAAGGATATATCCGTTTTGAGGCTTCCTGAATTCAAAAAAGTGGTTTTCGGACTGATGACCACCGTCTGTCTGAGTACAGACCCTGAGACTATACTAATTGTCCAATTTTTAAGGAAGCACTATTATATTTCTAGAGAATTTATTAAGGGGTAGTTTACCCCTAAAATCACTTTAAAATGTAAAAAATCTATTACTTATGGCTCATAAGTAATGCGCTTTTAAAAGATCAAAAAAACTATTTTTTAATGCGTGACAATTCTTCAATTGACAATTTTCGCAGGGATAGGCTACAATAATTTAGTAATATACTTTGACTCACCATTGAAACCAGCTAAAAAAAGTAAAAAAAACTGTTCCAAAATATTAGTCTGTGACAAATGATTACAGGGGACATTTAAATAATTACTGTCTGAGGTAAACACAATACATTATCTGAGACCGTCCAATGTTATTCTTTGAGAATTTTCTAATTGACTAAACGAATTAAATACACTTTTTTGAATCACAATAAATTTATCTTTACTATAATTATGTTGATAATTATATTACATTCACATTTTAAAAATAACGGATTGGTTTATTGGGTATGTAATTTTAGTTTACTTTTAAGGGGAAATAGGAGTCAGTAGACCTGATACCTTATAGACTGATATTGTAGTGTGTACATGGTGGTGAATATAATACTAAAATTTAATCTTCCACCCCTTCTCTATTGCAAAGTTGGTTGTTTTTATTGATTTTTAAATCATTTAAACCATAACGTAAATCATAATAAAAAAAACTATATGAAAGTGTAAACTGTTTTAGCTAGTGATCCCTGATTTAAATAAAAAGCAAATATTTTATCTGTGGATAAAATTGTGGCAGTGCAAGTACAGTATTGATAAAAATACATTTATTTTGAGTTCCACGGGAGGTAATGTTTCTGAAGGTTTTACCTACAGTAATGAATGAAAGAGTCATTTTAAGGACTATAACAACTGTCTTAAGTTACCACTTTTGGAACTGAATAATGAAACTCAATTTTAATGTGTCCTCAGTGCAAACTATCATATTGCACCGACCAATTATAAGTACTGTAAAGGTATTGCATATTATTCACTCTCACTAAATCATATTTAATAACAACCCTAAATTTTTCGTAATGAGGTTCAGTAAATCAGTACAGAGTCTAAGTGTAATTCAGCCTGTTATGTTTACATACTAAATATTTAAAGCGAATTAAATAAATTTGGTTTCTATATGCAATGCAAAATTACCAGTAAAATGACAACGAAACTATGATTGATATGTCATCCACTCCGGAGGGTAAAATTTTGCCACAAACATAATTTTTTCGGATTTTACGTATCTCATAAACATTTAATAAACTCAGAGGCAAATAAAATGTCCAATAAATAATTATAGTGTAAAAAGAAGCAGCCCCCCAGAGAAACAGCCTGTCAAATGTTGCCAACTGAACAAAGTTAAAAGGACAACGGACAGTTTGATATGAGTTGTGGGTGGATATTTTGCTAAGTTTTTGAAGAATATTTTCAGACTGTCAGTGGAAATACAATTCTTTATTTATTCCGTCATTTTGAGAATGTTACATAATCGTTTCATAACATTTATTTTTGAACTGTTTTATACATTCGAGTAGATTAGATTAGATTATTGTAATGCCGACCATACCACAAGGTAGATATTTTAAGCCAAGTATAAATGAGGATTGGGTGTATGATGATTGTGGCGCGATCTTGTAGTCTTGTTACCGACTAAGGCTGACAAGTTCCTTAGACATGACTGTTAATTATTAAGCCAACAGCCGATGACAACCAAGGGACCTACAGTTTAACGTCCAATCCGAACCACTGCCTCTGAATTACTATCTGGTCTAATCATGAGGATGATCTTTGTGGATTAACGTAGTACTCAATAGTGTGGAGATTAATCTACACAAGAGAACACTACATCTACCAACCATCGCTCATAACTATCCACAATTCGTGACCTCCAAGTAGCTGGATTACTAGTACAAGATGATGCCACCATTTAACAACAAAAGATAAAACTAAAATGTTTGAGACTAAAAGCTTTCTATTATTTTTCAAATCTTTTAAACAAGATTTGAGTTTTGACAGTGCAAGAATAATTGTAGAGGTAATATAGGACTAGAGTTATGATGTTTTGGTTATTTTTACGTTTTATAGCCTAGAAAAATTGAATTTTTGTCTCATGTCCAATTTCATCTGTCTATAACATTTCCCTGTAAAAAAGAGCACCCAGCGACGATGATGAAACTTATTACCATTATTCTACCTTAAAGGTTTTTTGAGCTTTAAGATTATCCACACAGTATTAAAATTAAATAATTATTTCGAACTCCTTTTTTAATCAATATTAAACCCATGTTTTTTAAGTTGCACTTAATATTTAATGGCTAAAGTGGCTTAACAAGATGAAATAATCAGCTGTTACATTGAATTATAATCAGTTTTAAAGAGTAATACTATACTAAAATTTTATACGTATAATAAATTTTACTTACTGTAAATATTTTCTAATACACCATTTTATAAATAAATTAGCTGAGATAAATCAAAAATTTATCTTTTTCTATTTTTGTACGATTTCAGATTAGTATTTTGTCACGTAGGCCTCTTAACACTGAATCAAAAAGCCCGTACAAAAGACGAGCTAAACAAAAGTAACGTAGAATAATATTTTTATTATTAAAAGAGTAATTTAATGAAATAAACATTTTATCACGTGTAATGTGAATATACTATTCAACGTTCTTAAAGAGTCTTCAAACTCCTAAATGAATATTTAATTGTATTTAAATTTATTAGCTTCCACATTTAACGTTCAACGTTTAATATTAAGTGCGTAGTTCTGATGATGACGTCATAAGAGCAGGTGCAGTGAAGCACATAATACGTCAGCTGTCACTGCCAGCAGCGACGTATCAATCCGCCGCACCGGCCACGGTCGGTTAACACGCATCAGATGTGTTTATCCGACCCAAATAATAGTCATTTCGTCAAACTGTTCGTAAACAATTCTTTTCCGTTCTTTTTCTTTCATTCTTTCTTCCATGAATAAATCACTAGGAAATCATAGAAGATGAAGCATGAATATATGTTTGTATGCCACCTATAGACTCTAAAACCACTCAAAAGGTTGTAATAAAACCTTCAGGCATTTTCAAGCATGATTCGAAGATGGCTTGTGTAAAGTTTGGTGCGAATCCGTCCAAAGAGCTCCAACCCAGAGGGTATAAAAGGGTGATGTGCAAGGTTTTATAAATGTAGTGTTTACAAAAATTAACAGCTGTGATTAAATAGTTTGAAATTTTCATAAAACCCTTATTTGTTCTAATTTAAACATCACAATGTAAACAAAAAAGGTATTGCAGTGTGATTTTACTATAGGTGGTTTAGGCTACTAGAATTTGATTATTTGAAATGAATATATCAATCCTTTGGCTTATATTAAATATACTGTCGTAAATATAATGCAACAACACGCGCCGGGTGGCACTAATAATAAATAAACCTGAATCACGTGTTTGTTTGAAATGACGTGCAAGTAACAAAAACAATTTTTGAGCAATGTTGTAAAGTAAATACTTAGTTAAATTTTATTGTTCGGTAAAGTATTTATATAATCTGCAGTAAGACCAAAAATATAGTTCGTAACCAGTCGGACCAAAAATATTTTTATAATACTCACTGTCTAACCACGCTGTGTCTCTAAAAAATTGAACAACTTCACGTATAAAATAAGACGTTGAAATCCAAAGAATACTACAAATACTGAATTTTACTCTAACAAGCACTATAATGTAATAAGGACTTTTAACGAGATACGTGAAAAGTTGTTTACAGATGGTGTCATTAGTCTGTGCTCGTACCTTTTACAACTTTAAAGGAATATAAGTATTTAATTTTTCAGTCAGGTAACTTAAACTGTTTATTTCAGCTGAAAAACATGGAAACGAGCATTAAGTGAGCAATCCTAACCTTAATAGAACAGCTCTTAGCGTCTGAGCCGCGCACACGGACTAATGACACTGTCTGTACTAGAGTATGAGATTATCTAAGAATATTAAATATCTTATGTAAAAGAGAATTCTTTTGAGTTAGACAGATTCGTAGTAGTTTTACATATTTTATATTAATTTCTCTTTTTGTCTCTAGATTTGCTTTAAACTGCTCCCCACCTGATTTCTCAGACTCGTATTTTTTGTAAATATAAAAACAGACAAATTTCGATTGCTTGTTTTTTTTATTTAACACAATAACAACTTTTATCACATTTAATAGTGAAATATTTTAGAAAGTTTTTAAAGATTCATGGAACGAGATCTTTGGGCAAAGAGCTGTTTTAAAGCCCTGTCAAATCCTGAATTACATACCGGGCTCAAATTCTGTAATTCACAATTGGCAACATCATTACTCTAATCTGAAGTAATTTATAAAACAATTTCAGACGATGTAGTTATGACGATAGTTAGTCTTAGAAAAATAATGCTCTTGATTTTCTTTACATAACTGCTAGGTTTTTTTATTAAATTATATTCAAAACAACATAGAAAGAAAGCAATATTTTGTAATCCATAATATTTCTAAAATTGTTGAAAAATTCAAACACTAGTTTACCTAGTTTTTGTATCAGGAATTCATATATTTTAGAAATTTGCTCGTGTTTGCCAATTATTTTAAGTGTAATTTCAGTTTCATATGATTCGTAGTACAGGTAAAGGACTTTTACTTTTTAAATGTGAAAACGACAAATGAAAATTCTTAACATTTATAATGTAATAACAGAATAATACCAGTTTGTAAAATTGTGGAGGCAGCCACTCGACGACAGGGCTTGTGATGCGACAGAAGTAATCCTTTGTTGGTGGTAAAGTCTGATTTATTACTCTCTCATCGAGGCGAAACATTTCAACCCAAAACATTATCATCCATGTGAAACGATGGAAAGAGTAAAGCAAGGATAATCTTCCGTATTCGCGGTCGTGTTGTGGTTTAGTTTTTCTCGGCTGAGTTATATTTTCAATTTTTATCCGTGTGCAGTGTACCATTTTCAGTTTCAGTTTGTAAATTTTTAGATAGTTACTTTTTGCATGAAAATAGTAATTCAAATTTGTCTTTTCTACTTTAAAATAAAACCAAAAATTAAATCAGAATATGTTAAGTTTTATAGTTCTACAAAAGATGTTTTTTTACATTATCAAATGATTACATAAAATTAAAATTATTCAAGTCTACTTTCCAAAGTTTTTTTCGACAAAGGAAAGTGGCACTGTCTATTCTTTTTTCTTTATGTATATTTAAGACCATAACGTATCATATTAAAAAAATTGTTATTATTACTATTATAAACATTATTACTAATATAATTACATCCCTCCTCAAGGAGTAGACGTCTTCGACTACACGGGAGGTCTCGCATTGGAGAAGCAGGCAACACTGAGGTGTCCTAGCCAAATAAGAGTTCCTAACCATCATGCCCTCATTTTTCTACGGTCCAAGTTTCCTTCCTTTCTGGCTTGGCCCTTACCATCTTTCTTCTTTTCTGTCGGTCTCTCTGGACCAACTCGACTCTTCTCTTCGACCCAAAATCTGGGTGTTTTCCTGTTTCGTTTTGCCTTTCGTACTGGTCCGAATAAGAATGTTCCAGTAGTATTTCCTGCTTGCCGTAAAAGACTAAAAAGGGAAAAAGCCATGGAAGGTCTGCGTCGAAAAAACAAACACCGAATATCCAAGTAGGTCTGGAGATTTCTCCTAAATCTCACCCCGTTCAATCGGGCTGCCCCATGGAATCTGGGGTGGGAAACCAGACATTTTCTTCGGGGTCCAAATATGCAACTGGAAGGGGCGTAGAAGCGATAGTGTCGGACCAGGAGCGAAATTCGTTTCGTAGAAGCTCCAAGATTAAATCTTGAAGGTTAAATATAATTAGAACTGTTCTATCTAATAATAACTATTATTAAGATTGATTACAAGTTGTAACTTATTATGAGTGGTTCTAACTCCATTCCCATGGTGTTATAATGATCCCATCATCTGGTTATTCATAGTAGAATGATCCTAGTATTCATATCCTTCGTGCTTGAGTAATGGCCTAGTACCGATTCCTTAATGTTAGGGTGATTTTAGCTAATATTCCTTTGATCTATAGTGGCCCTAGCACCTGTCTGTTCATGTTAGAGTAATCCTGGCACTATTCCTTCATGCTAGAGTGATCCTAAATAAACGGTACCAGTGGACTGACACACACACTTTCTCCCTTAAGTAAATTTAAAAAAGACAATCTGTAATAAAACTCTCATGTTCTACAAAGTTATTCTAAATATCATTTAATAATTAATTGTTCAAATTGTATGGGGGAACCCCCCCCCCCCGGTAATACCAAGCTTTTTTGAGCTGGTTTTGTTCGTTGATTTGACCTTACACTTCATACCAAGTTTCATGGAAAACAGTTGGAAAGTAAGGAAGAAATTGATTTTTTTATATTCTCCATAAGAATAACATTGGGCGCTTTCAGACAACGTACTGCGTTTATCAAATAATTAAAAATACTAATTTGTTTAGTTTTTTAAGCTGGTTTCAATGGTATCAGTCAAGTTATACTTTACTTTTATTGTTTTCGCTGAAAATTTAAAAATTTGATTTTTTTGACATTTAAAAGCCCATAACTTTTGAACCGTCATTTTTACAGACATGCGGGTGGTGTCAAACTATTTAATACTCTGTGCACTATAAACTATCAAATTTTAATCAAAATCGTTAGAGCCGTTTTTGAGAAATTTGGATTTTTCACGTTTTTTAAGGGTTTTTAGGGGTGAACTACCCTTAAAAATCAAAAATTCAAAAAAATGAAAAAAAAATGCCTGGAGATACGGTGACTATATATATATACTTGCCAAATTTCATCTAAATCGGACCAACGGGGTAGGCTGTGGCACTGTACACATCCAGACACACACACACACCCACACAGACAGACACACGGACGGACAGACATCACGTCAAAACCCACTTTTTTGGATTCAGGGGGCCCCAAAACGGATATATCCACCCTCAACTCAAATTCGAAAATTTTGACGAAAACAATACTTTCTCCATATACTATGTATAAGGGGAGAAAGTAAAAATATTCCTTCAGCTAGAGTGATTCTAGCACACGTATCTTCCTGTTTCTTTCCTGTTTTTTTTTCTTTCTGAATTACATTCTTTGGTAATCCCAGTGTACCTATACTTAGTACTACAGCGGTTCCAGTCCCTGTTACTTTACTCAGTAAAGTAACAGGGAGTTACTTTTAACAGTGGAGGACAGTAAGTCTCCTGTTACTAAGTGCTCTTAGAGTTATAATTCATAGTGATAAAGCGATCCTAAGGCCTTCATACTAGAGTAATCCTAGCACCCGCCTCTTCATGGTAAGGTCATCTTAGCGGTCCAAACGTTTGACTTACGTTCTAGATCAAAAAGTTAATTAGGATTTGATAATTTTAATGAATAGTAAACCAGGTAACTTCTACCCCAGTTACTCTCACAAAGGTCTTTACAGTGTCCCCTTATCGGTGAATAAGTCTCTTTTTAAAGTGTATTAGAGAACGCATTTTATATCAAACGATTAGTTTACAGATGAGATACTTTCAAGAGAGTTTAGAGATTTGCTAGTCAGTGCTGCTACATCGGAAAAGAACGCTGATTCTTTTGAACTTCGACTTTGTCTGTATCCTTATCTTTGTATCTTCATTGATATTTACTATAATTTTATTCATTGGCTATTTCCTTATGTCAATATTTTTCCAGGAGCGATATTAGATTCGCAAAAAAATCTTTGGTTCCTTATGATATATCTTTGACAAGGTTTTAGAGTATATAAAGTGATTGTAGTTTTAAGTATGAATAAATATTTTTATGGCATGTCCTATGTCAATTTCAGTGTAGTATTGATGAAATTAAATATATAAAAGTATAGTATGGTAAATATTTCGTTTATAAAATGTTTTATATTTACGCTTAAAATCATTTGTGTGGTTTATTCTAGAACCTTCACATATATCAACAAACTATTTTTTTCTGGGTCTAAAGTTACAATTATATATTTTAACCCCGAGTTTCCCTCGATTAGACACAAAATTCAACTAGTTATTTATAGTTTAATCAGACGTATATTTAATAAGGATTTTATGATTTTTTTCTAACGGGCTAAGAGACTCGGTAAAATTAAGATGAAGTTCGTAAGGCCTTATATGATTGGATTTGTGTATTCTTGGTGACTGTGAAAGAGTATTTTTTTAATATAGGATAAGAATAAAAGGCGATTTCATTTCTTTATTCTATTTTTATTACAGTAGAGTTTTTTATAATTAGTTTACGATTGTTTCCAGCCCATATTAAAATCTAAAATTCATCCTTTACATTTGCTGATGAAACTTTTCAAGTTAATCAGATACTGGAATGTTGTCACTGGTTCGTTCTCCGTCTGATATTGAAAGCTGAGTGAGTATTGTAACTGTCCAATGCTGGCTTGCCACATACCAAATTCAAAAATTAAAAATCCTACCCCACACCTCCTCCACTCATCACATCTCATTGTTTTACCTTCCAACTTTTCATTTCTTAAAATATGGTATCCTTAAAATTGCTCGGACCTGACATGACACTCTTTGGAGACAAACTACTTAGTTAATAAATTGATACTCTATCAGTTTTGATAAAAGTTACTGAGTTATGTGATTTTTTTCTGAGCTACTATCTACGGAAATAAAGTAAATGCAATCGAGACGACGTAAAGTCGTCAATTTGGTATAGTAACGTACAGAAAACCATGTAAACTACGCCTTCTTTATAGTATGTAGTCCAGTTATCATTTGATATGCGATTTAAAGTTATTTATCTCAGAGGGTTAATTGTCTAGCAGGGTTTGTCTCAAGGGTTTAACATGTAGTTCACGGGATTGTAGCACTGAATTATCAGAATTAAGGAAGCTTTCATGGTGGCACACTTACATTAAAATACCTCCAATCAAATATTTGTTCTACAAAGGCAATGTGTAACACATCTATTTACCACAACTTAATTGTTGCAAGAATGTTGAGCATGTGCTATTAATTACTCCCCATCATTGCTGATGAATCAAACAATCCAGAATCAGACTTTGCTTTGTGATTGCGTTTGAATCATGTTACACATCTAGACATTACATTTGCATTTATATTGAAGTCTGAAGCCATTAGTGACTCGTCCTAATGATCTCCCTACGGTCAAAATCATTTATAGTTTTCGTGGTTATGAGCTATGCTGAAGTTTTATGAGGAAAATTAGCTTTCATTATATACGCCTACTTAATAATAACTTGGTCTTGTAAAACCATTCAATTTAATCTATTGTTGTGTTCAAATTATCATTATTTTATATTATTTAGATTTTTTATTTATATTATCATATTCTTAACATCAATCCGGCATACGTAGTATCCTATTTGTCGAGTAGATGTCCCTGGCAAACCTCCTATGGAAAGTTGAAATGTCTCATAAGTCCAACCGTCAGTGACAGTAATCCAAAAACCTTCAGTAATATAGTCCCACTGTCTTATCCCAATATGTTAGTTACAATACATGGACTGAGGTATTTTAAAGGTGAATATAAGTGAGGTGGGTTAACGACAAAGATCAGCTGATAAATTTTCTAAAATAGTTTTAATCTTAAGAGAGTTATAGCTTAAGTTTTCGTTTACTTGAAAAAGTCCTCATTGGTGAAGAAAATATATACTCTGATTTTCATAAACGCTCCCTATTTCCTTTCAGAGTTTTGTTAATACTTGAAATATTTGAAAATGTAATTTTAATATACCGTGTTATTTTTTGCTGAAACCGACAAAAGAACAGGACAACACCTGAAGCAATCACTTCAGTATCTGTAGAAAAAGTGTATTCATAATTGTATGTGGGAGAAAAAAATGAAACAGGATTAAGAAATTATTCTTTTGTAATATAAACGTCTCTTGAGCGTAATCTGATCAAAGTTTGTGAGGAGTTACGCAATTTTCTGTTGAATTATGGACAAAGTTTTAACTACTTTGCAAGATTTAAGTTCGGTTAAAGGTTAAATTGTCCAACAATATTTATTTATGGTTTACTATAATATGCATTAAGCATATTTATATTTTAGAAAGAATTAAATGGTATCAATGAACTGACACATACTTTCTCCCTCTAAAAGTAAACTAAATAAATAACGTTTAATTTAACTATCATATTAATCATCATATTTAAGCATTAAAAAATACTATTTTTATTCAGGGAGACTAAAAACAGATAGTTTTACTGTCAACTCAGATTCCAAAATCCTTACGAAAACAATGCTTTTTTCATACTATGTATACATGTGCATACTATGCATACCCTATGCATACTATGCATACCCTATGCATACTATGCATACCCTATACAAGCTATGTATGGGAGATTAAGATTAAACTGAACTAAAAGAATATTCAAATTACCTAAGTCAGCTTAATGGACCGTATAGTTGCTACCGGTGATTTCGATTTTCACGAACTAATTTTCAAGTTGTATTATTACTCAAGTTATTTCAATTTTCAAGTGACAATTTCATCACTTTCTATAAAAAACTATCAGGAACACATAACTGACTACAAACACTCACGTGGATAAAATTATAATTCAATGAATTTGGGATATTTTTGTATTTTTCCATCGTATACAGATTGTATTTAATTTAATAAAAATGGTGGAGGAATGTGTCTTGTCTGCATCTCTAAAGGATTGACATTGTTCCGAATTCTTAACGTTAACCGTCTTCTTTGAGAATTCTTCTTTATGTACGAGAACTACCTTTTTAGCAGAAGGATTTTATATTTCCTAGAACAGCGTTTTCTCTGCCTCCGTTGAGTGTCTTAATATATCCTTAATATTATCTATAATATTATAAGGAAGAGGAGTTGTCTTTAGGTTTGTTTGTTTGTAAGTATGTTGTGAAATCTAAACACGAAAAATACTGAACTGACCGGTTTAAAATTATACACAAAGGTAGATCTTAAGCTCATGCAACTCAAAGACATATTAATTTCCTTAAAATGCCCTCGGTTTACGCCACATGAACGTCCAAAGTTTTAACGTTGTTTACATTTTCAAAGGATATTAACATAGAATTATTTGAATGTCAACAGCTGTGGACACTAAAATTTGACCGTTCGGGAAGAAAAAGAAAACGCTGCCGTGAACGTCCTATGTTTCAATGTTTACACATTCTAATGTCAACATTTGTTTACACTACATTTTGACAGTTTGGAAAAAAGAAGAAGAAGAAATAATATTAATTTTTTACAGATAAACTCCTGGATCGATCAAATATTACCAAAAATTGTAGATTTTAAGTTTTTTCCCGATGTCTGTATCTATTAAATTATTCCTTATCCTTCCCCTAGTGTTACCTTTTCATAGTGTATACTCTCGTCTAGTGCTGTTTTGCAAACACTCGTGTTTATATTTTTCTAGGTCATGTTTAGTTTACAGTAATATTAGTAAAACGCTATTTTAATGTGAATAGTATTTTGGATCAAATAAAGAAGTTTTCCTAATCATATTTTTACGTTGTAGAATAGTTATTTCACGCAAAAGAGAAAAAGTATCCTCTGTCAAACCTTTTTTACCCATGCAAATAACGGGTACTTAATAAAAGGAAATAGGTTAAAAAATTGTATTCCTGAGTGAAACTTAAAACGGAGCAAGTTCCAAATTTAAAGTTTGGTAAACGTGCAATTAAAACGTTAGCTATTGGAACACTTTAAAAGACGTATCTTGTATATCGATAAAGGGGTATGATTACCCGAATGGGTAACCTGATTATCTTCACTCAACGTCTAACAACATAGAGGTTGAGGTAGGCTTTGTGCTTTAGGCACTTAGCGGAGCACAGTGTAGTAATTGTTATTCTATGACCTTCCTTAACCTCTTTGGTTGCGGTAGTTCCTATATTTAATATTTAACACCAATATCCGATTTCAAAATAAACCAAACTAATCAGGTTTTAATATTTGCTTAACTGGTGTCTGACAATTATCTATTTAAACACAAAGTAAATAAGCATACAAACTTGAAATTATTATTGCCTTAAAAATTAGAAAACAACATCTGATGAACCTCTGCAGAAGCTTAATAATCTTCTATATTCCACTAGCTATCTCAACAAAAAGTTTTTGGTTAATGAAGGTTAAAAATGAACTACTTCTTAATACTTAATTTCCTTTAGTGTGTCTTGTTAACTTTACAATGAAAACTTCCAGAAGAGTTTTGTGATATCCAGGTTTTAATCTTTCATCATTAGCGAATGTATCATTATTTTGTAAGTGGGTGTTTAAACTTTAATGTGCGTCATTGTGTAATTGACAAGTGACTTTACTTCGATGAAACATCTCATCTGTTTTGCAGAAGTTTGTAATTTAACATTTTTAGAATTTTCTTGATATCTACCGGCATCGTATAGATCATTTAGTAATTATAGTTACTCAGTGACATTAACCGTGTAGCCACTCTTCTGTAACATGAAGCCATTCGGACGAGTAGTCTAGTCAAGCACGGGAATTGACCCGTGCAAAATCATTTAACATGCAGTTTCTGCTATATTGACATGTTAATTAAAACATGAGCTGATTATCAGGCTCTTGAGAACTCAGACATTTTAAAACTTGAATATAATCACCATTTTGGTCTATTTTCATATACCTTTGTTTGTAATTAATTTTCATATTTTTGATTAAAAACAAGAGCATGACAATGTCTTTTATTCTAATGTTTGGTTTAAAAACTGAATGGAAAAATATAAATACACAATCTAAGAGTTTATTTTACTTTAAACATATTGTAACCATATTGTAACCATTATAACCAAATTGTCTGAATCAAAACTAAAATACAACTAACAATTGCTAAATATTTATTATTCTTTTACGAGTATTCAAGTAATGTTTACCAAACGAGTATATTATGAAGGCAATATTAATCACCATATGCCTATATTAATCCTTTTATAGTCTAAGATAAAATATGATAGTTTATCTCCAAAAATATAGTTTTATGTACAAACCAATATAATATTTAATGATCTACTACAATGGTACTAATTCTTTTCTTGTTTAGGACCCAGTAATTTATTCCGTAGGAAAGAATTTATTTCAGTTTATTTTGTATACTTCCGAGATTAGTTTTGGAAATTCCTGCAGTAAGTGATGGGTTTAGACTCCAATATGTATGTAAATGTCATACCTATCTCTGCAATACAGCAATAGCTTATAGTTCTTGATGGGGTAATCAGGGATTATACTCGTATACGGTGCGTGTTTAATTCTCGATGCAATGCTATACAACAATGGAATCAATTATATCATACGCGTACACCTTCACCCACAGTGAATAATAAGGTTTATAATCGAATCCTAATATTTAAATTAATTTTTATGAGATTAAATTAATAGTAATGTACATTCATTTTTCAAAAAAATCTTAAAAATACTAGTTGTCATCGTTTGAGATTAAATACTTTGATCTACATTATGTTATTTTCCTCTATTCATATTTTTTTCCATTTTACATTGTGAGTTTCTATAAATACCACTGTGAAATTTTTAACACTATTACTCTGTATTTTTATTGATTTTGTATTTAATGTGGCCGTAGACATGAGATTTCCTTCGACGGATTCTATTTGTTTCCATGATCACATAACTTGAAACCATTTAATTACAACTTAACATGGTCTAAATTTTCACCCTGTATTCTAAACTTAATTTGGAAATTTAATAAGTCATTTCATTTAGTTTACCGTTATAATCAAGTTCTTATTAATTTGTCGAATACAGCTGTTTTACTAATAAAACGAGACTGGTAGTAGCCGTCAAGACCTCAAATTTAAAATTAAAAACTTAAATATTCTTTTATTTGTGCCTTAAATATGTGAAGGTATAAAACTAAGGGGTTTAAAAAATGTTCTGTATTTTTTTATTTCTTCAAATGTTACATATAGATTCAACAGACACAAAAGCTGAATTTAATATAACGTTTAGTTTTGGTATTAATTAATATTAAATGTATGTATCAATCTATTAAAAAATGTTGGTATTATATACTGGTCACCAACAAACTTAAATTTAGCCTTTATACTAAATCTAAATCTGAGGTTAAACCAATCCGTAGACAAGAGTCATCGATACGCCACCCAACATAACTCTGACCTTTGTTCTCAGATTCTGTAATACCTGTTTAAAAACCAGGCACGGAATAAATCCCTCTCAACATAGAAAGCTATACAGGGTCTAAAAATAAAAAATAAACTTCATCTGTAAAAAAACGCACACAACATTGGTAAACTCTTGTATGCCTCAATTAATAGGGTTTTAATAATCTAGAGTTTTATTGATTAAAATTGCATATACATCTGTAATTTATTATTATTATTAGGACTCAAATATAAACTTTTAACCCTTTGAGAACCAACTGATGACATATTTTTAGTACAGTTTATTGTCAAAAAATACCGCACTGAAGATATATCCTCAGTACAGCTGTAGTTTTTCGTATAGTTTGTGCTCTCTGATACATTTTAATCTAAGTCATTTCATTTTAGATGTCTTTGGTTCCCTCTTTTACTGTCTGGGTAGTTTCTGTTATTGTAGCTATAGCCAGAAATAGCTAATGCGTTCGTATGTTAATTGATCGTGTGTGTGCTTATTATTGTAAACGAAAATAACGTAATTTTATATTGTTTCAACATTTTCTAAAATAACTTTTTAATTTTTTATCAAAATACCACCAAATATTGTGCACACTCCCTGCAATGTAAGCAATAATTTAATTGTGTTTTCTATGGTAAAATTATTAATTTATTTGTTATTCATGGAAAGATACATTAAAATATTTGTATTTACTTCCCTGTGGGAAATAGGATAGAACATGGATATGCCTAAAGGAAATGGTTCCAGTTCATCTAAACAGCTGTTCTTATTTTTTATATTAAAAATTCAATACAATAGCTCTGGTATTTTCTATGGAAACCTCTTACATGTTTTCCAACTTAAAAATCACCAACACCCCCCCAGAGCTAAGAAATATTCATGTCAAAAAGGAAACTTTTTCCTTTTCAATTACTAAATAATTTGCAGTTCAGATATGTATGTTTTAAAATCTAACATCAATAAATCATTATCGGTTGCTAGAGTAACCAATTAAAAGCATTTTAGTAAAAAATCATTAAGATATCTTAAAAATAGGTCCCAATACAAACGTTTTAGTAAAACATTAGAAAAAGGTTGATTTCACACGATCTTTTTCACACAGCATACAGACTCATGACATTTAAAAAAATCTGACCTATATAAAATACTATAAAATTGCTCTGTTCCCCAAAGGGTTTAAATATTATACGACTATAAATTCATTGACCACTGAGGTTGACTCTGAAAAAATTTAAACCTGGTTAGTATCATCAAAAAATAAAAAAATTGTCAAGGAAAAC